>BPLQ01011798.1:0-325574 GCA_021605075.1 Caerostris darwini
TTGAATATTTTGCAAGAGAAATTTACTCAAATGTTTGTAACTCGTTTTATTTTATGAGTTTTGTTCATTGCAAAGAAAAATAAATTCATGTCCTTTAATAAAAAAAATAATATGAGCAGCTTAAAATTAAAAGTAACTTAACAAATCAATGAATGTTAATAGAAGTAGGAAAAACATTTTAATTTATTCCTGGCCCTCATCTGCAATTCTGTTTACGAAATAAATAGAATTAACTCATAAAAAAAAAAAAAAAAAAAAAAAAAAAAAAAATCGAAATTGTTCTGTTCGAAATTGTTTCGTAAGACCTTTAGGTTAACTGAATTAAGAATGACAGATATGTCTGTTACAATTTATGTCTTATGACATAATTTATATTTTAATCATTATTTATATATTTTAATTATTATTATTTATTATATTTTAATCTTTATTACCTGATATAACTCTACACTGCACAAAATGTTAAGCTGATATCTTCATGGGTTGATCCGGAGAGGTTTTTACTGTTCTTCCCTGTCCTTCCAGTCCACAGATTTATCGTTCTCCTTTTTTCCTATAGATCAGTGACAACTTATGGAGTTCAAATTATCTACCTTTCAAAACACAACGCGCTATCCACCTAGCCAATAGGGCTCAAAAAAGTGAGTTACAGATGCCAGTAGTTAATGTATCTTTTTCTAAATTATTAAAATGTATGCTATAGATCATATTAATCATATCATAATTTATGTTATAATTATTATTATTCTGCATTGGCGCAACACCACCATGGGTGGGACTGGGGCACATTTTGTGCAGTGTAGAGTTATATCAGGTAATAATGATTAAAATATAATAAATAACAATTAAAATGTAATAAATAACGATTGAAATATTATAAGTAATGATAGAAATATAATAAATATTGATTTAAATATAAATTAGGATTTATTACGTAAATTCTATTGGAAAATTTCGAGAGAGATGCTTTCTTTTTACGGGGTAGGGTTGTCAGTCCTATGTTCATCTCATAAAAATACATTATAGACCTATGTTAGACCAGTATGTACAAAAGCTGTATTAGACCTGTATATACGAAAGATATATTAGATCTGTATATACGATTTAAAGGAGATTCGAAACCACTACAGATATCCATGGCACCAGGGACAGGAACACGAACCTGTGGCACAAAAACTTATAATTACCTTTTATTATTATTATTATTATTACAAAAGGTAACTGGAATGATATAAACTTAAATGAAAAATTTCAAAATAAGAGAAGATGCTGAAAGTAATATTAATGAATATAATAAAAAGGAATTGCACAAAAACAAATTTATTTTATTTGTATTTTAACAAGTGGAACACAATGTTTTTGCTTTTCTCACAAATTAATTTTCGGTTTAGGAAAAAAATATAACTATAAGAGTAAAAAGCTAATTTATGACTTTTAAAATTTGCAATTTCTCACCAACCCTATCAGCCATTCCCCCAAGCAAAACACACTAGTTTTGCAACAAAAAGAATCAAATGAAAACGAGATTCATTACCTATCTACATTTACTCAGTCAGATGTAATTTAAGGCTCTCAAGTTCTGAATACAGAAGAAGCCACTAACATTAATTATCCCCTACAGCTTTAAGAAAAGAAGAAAAAATTTAAGGAAGCCATCTTATTTAAAAACACCATTTCATGCTTCTCCAGAAATTTCAACTTTTATAAAAATAAAACTCAAAATGACCAAGCGTACCAGCTGGTTATAGAGGAAGAAGAAGCAAGCATATAAGAACAGGAAGAAAAAAAAATAAAAAAGGAAAGATACACAGACGGAATTCTTCGGAAGCTTGGGTCTCTTTGTTGCGGGAAGAAAAGGCGTGAATAGGGTTGGGACAGTCTCTTATCATCCGTTCTGAAACGCTTCGCAAATAAAAAACAGGGCCTCCTTCACCGGCTCTTCTTATTGTATGTCAGTCTATTATGCCTGCTATGCTAGGCAAGATTTGGTTTAGGCTAGAATAGAGTTGTGCTTCATTGCTTCAAGTTTTTTATGAGGTAAACTTCAGCCCAGTTGAGACTTCATGAAGGGTACGTAGCGGAGTACGACAGAAGGTAAATGGCATTAAATCTTTTGTGACGGGATTCTTTTTTCGATTAAATATATAAAGTATGAAATAGGGGATAAATATGTTTTCTTTTAGCATAAAAATAATTTTTTTTTCAAATTATCTAAAAAAAATTTCTTTATAAAAGAAAGGTAACTATGTCTCATAAATATTTGTAACAGATTTTTATTTTTTTTCATATATTGTTTAACATACTGCTTGTCTTAAGCTATTATATAATACTTTGGTATTTATTAATTTGTTACTGTTATTTTTCTGGGATATATGTGTTTTCTGTAATCAAACCGTTACTGACAATAACAAATTACTAATGATAAAAGAATAGTTATAGTTATGAATACAAGATTGCGATTTAATATGTTACTAAATGCTGTATAAAAATGAATAGCTAAAATTAGTAAAATTAATAACAATGAATCTGTTAATCAAAAATTAGGTTATATAAAAATAATAATGAATAAAATTAGGCACAATTTATTTTTCAGATGCTTCAATGCAGTTAAGATTTCACGAAAAAAAATTATCTCATAAATTAATTTTCCAGCTGTTTTGTATGAGCCCCATGGATACCCAGACACCATAATTGGGAATTCGGAGTCAGGACTTTTATTTTACAAAATTCCCGGAATTAATGCTAAAATTAAATATTAAAGCAGCAAATCGATTGTATCCCTTTATAATACAAGGAGCAGCAAGGACATTCATAGCTTTAGCAGCATGACAAAAACTTGTTGTCAAAACATGTCAAGTACTTGTTGAGTGACTTTTCTCAGCATTGAAACTTATAAAAAGCTATTGTAAATCAACAATGACAGAAGATGTTATAGAAAGTATTCTACTATTCAGAAAAGAATAAGATATAATGAATTACAAATATAGCCTCTTTCTGGTTAAAATATATATTTTTCTTTTGCTTGATATAAAACTCTATCTCTCTTTCTATTGCTATTATATAAAACTTTGGTACCTGTTAATTTGATACAGTTATTTTTCTAGGATATATGTGTTTTTCTGTAAGCAAATTTAAAGTGCGAGAATATCATTTAATTTAGTGTAAATATTACATCTTTAAACTTGTAACGAATAATTTTTTATGAAAAATGCTGTTTTTGTAAATATATGAGTCCGATAAAAGCTATTGAAATCATTTCAAAATTTTTCAAATTTTTTTCTAAATTCATTAATAAAGATCATATAGTAAAAGTCATAAAATTACGAATAAGAATCGTGATTCAGAGATCTGGAAAAGGTATAATAAATCCGACTCATGAGTACGAAATGTTTGACCAATTCCACATCTGTGCCTACCACGGCTTTCACTGTGCAATTGTAAAATTTCGTATTGACATTGAAGAAATTTGCAGATACTGCATGTTTTTGTAGCGAATTAGCTATACCTATTATGCAACGCAAGTACTGTGACAACGCAGTGATTATTAATATTTCTTTAGACCTATTTTAGTAAATGATATTTTTTGTTATTCATATATTGTTATCTGACTAACTTTCTAACTTTCGATACATATTTTGTTTTTAATTTTCGTGGATTATTTTCAGGATTACTTCAATAACATTAAAAAAGAAAGTTATTCAAAAAAATTGTAGAAAAGGTTGTTCAACAAGTAATATGCATATGATAGCCTTTTTATCATAATGGAATCTGCTTAATTTGTATGTAATTTGTGCTTATTTATAAAGAAAACAATTTGAAACGATATTACATACAAAAAGGTGATGCGAAATTTAGTGAGTATCAATAAAATGACACCAACAAAATAGAGGATCTGATCACTTCAGAAAAACTTTTAATAAAATTACTAATGAAATAGATTCAATTTAAAGAGATAACTAAAGTGCAATGATATGCCGATGGGGAGTTTATTAAGTAGTGTTAACCTACTAAAAAAACAATTTTTATAATATCAGTTTATAACATCAAATTATAGACAGGCGAATCAGTGAAATAAAAAAAATCTATTGGAAAAAAGTTTTTAGAACAGAGTTGCTTGCTTGCAATGTTATATATTAGCGATAGAGGAAAGTAACGATACTATTAATACAATTGAATCGACAACTTTTAGAAGTACTGATGACGAATATAACTATCACTGAAGAAATTGTTTCTTTAGTACCGTTAAAGTCGACAACTAAACAATCGATTCTTACGAAACAGTAAAAATTGCATTTAAGAATTTTTCTTTGTCCATTGCGAACATATTTCGAATTGTAACTATTTATATCTGGTGATGATAGGTGAAAGAGATAGATATAAAATTAATAGAGGGGAAACTGTCTCCTAAAATTAAAGTGTGATGAAATATCTCTGTTTAACACATCAAGAATATTTATGAGAAAATTTTATTTCTGGTTAATGCCAAACAGATTGTTATCAAGTATATGAATTCAACATTTTCTTAAATTTATTCATGATAGCTACGAAGACAAAATTTATTTTTCAGAAGCTATATTGTTAAATTTAGATAAAATGTTCAAAAGATTTTATGATTTAAAAAATGAATCTAAGTTATTTATGGAACCAAGAATAAAATTTGTGTTTTAACTTTGAGAAAACTGACTCAAATTTTGCATTTTTGGAAGATTTTACTTTTTTGCTAATTTAAACAAATGAAAACACGTGTCATCAAAGTGAAACCCAACTGAGAAATACAAACTTTTAAACTACTACAGCTTTCGATATAAAACTAAAAAAAAAGGTATTTTTAAATGAAAGTAAATAATTTTATACATTATGATCCATTGATTAAATGGAATGCTGTGGAGAACAAAAACGTGCACACTTACATTTTCATTCGATGCAGTAATTTGAAACCGAATTTCAAGATTTCCAGAAAGATCATTAACATTTTGGTGTATTGGTACCACAATTTTCAATCCATATATTAACCAATTTTCAAATGAAATGCATAAAGTTACAATCTCGCTTTCAATTAAACAAAATTGATTATATATTTTTTCTAAACTTCTACAATATATATTTTATAGAGCTAAATATTCACCGTTACATAGTCATGCCTTTATCATGGAGTAGTTATTTGGAAACATCTACATTAGTGAGCAGCTTTTTTCAAGGAAGAAGCATACAAAGAACAAAACTAGAACCAACTAGGGATGAGTCCCTTAAGATCTACAATTACTTCCATCTAACCATATATCAAAGAAATGACAAAAAAATGCCAAATCTCTAAATGATTTCATGTTGCTGTCTTGAATTTGAATTTCACTGTGTGGTATTTAAAATAACATGGGCATTTAAAGTAAAGAATTTCGTTACTCCACTAATTTTGTTATTACATAAAATCACAATCTTTGAAGAAGTGCAATAATCTGTAACACAGACTTTAACTTGTAAAAAAAGATAAATAATATTAAAAAAAAAACAATAAGTACACAATTTGTGATCTATCAACTTCATAAGCGCTTCAGGATTATTTGTTATAAAATAATTATCAAATTTATATGTGATACCCCAAGTAAATTTTACTTAGAAAATCATTTGAATATTATAATTGTAATAAATTAAAAATATGTACATTTTCTATTCCTATATTGTATCATCCCATAATTGATTAATAAAAAATTGATTTTTTGTTAATTGTATTCTAATTATCTTCAGCAATATCAGAAAAGGAATATGTAGACTGAGTCACCAATTTAAAATTTGCTTTTTATTTCAGTACATTTACTAAAAGAGCACTCTCTATTTTTCTCTTGAAAGGTTTTAATTATCTTTTTCGCTGGATATTGGTGCAAAAATCACTTTTTTTTCCACCCCACTGACTCAGTGAATAACAGCCCAAAGAAAACAAGCTTCACCGCCATTGAACACCGAATGGCACAGCTAAAGAGTCCGGTCGACACACCATTCCGAAGAGTAACCAGCCATGAGTGTCGATAAGAACCCAAAACGAAAGCAAGAAAGAAGAAACTAAGAACAACAAGAATTGGACTTTCTCGTCAGTTACTCCACGCATGTGATCCTGACGAAATCCTTACGGACGGTAACAGCCCCCATGTCGCATCTGCATTTACACGCTGGCACGACCAGTCACTTAACCGTAAATCCCTGATTAAGCATCATTTCCCATTATAGAAAACAAGAGCGGCGAAATGTTTCTAGGTAATGACGACCGATAAAAATCCGCTGGATCTATTAGTACTTACAAAAGGCCAAATGAACTGAAGAAAGCCTCAAAGAAATCGAAAGGGGTGGAGGGTGGTAGGGAGGGAGGCTCTAAGAGTTGGTAGCAGGGTGGACAGGAAATTTGTAGCAGACGTTTTTTGTACCTGTAGTAATTCGTTAAGATTCCACATCGGGTTGCTTTAAAGAATCCTTGATTGGACTCCTTTTCACCTTCTGCCTCCCTCGCTTTTTCTCTTATCAGTGCAAGTCTCTCGTTCCTAATTACTCTCGGTGACTGAGGATGGGAGTGCTAGAGGGCGAGAGAGTGGAGGACATAATGGTTGTTTCGCATTCTCTCATCACCTGAATTTCGAAAAGATTTATTTTCTTTCTTCTTTTTCAATCTTTTACTTTTCGTTCCATTGTTAGTCTTATTCCGAGTGTAGTATTCTTCCATTTTCTTTTCCTTTTCTTCTTCCTTTTTTTTTCTGTATAAAGTCAAGAAGGAATTAGAAGTTTCTTTTTTTTTACTTTAATGAGAATCCAAATCGTCTGGGAGTAATCTCAGATTTTCTACTCGGGCAATAATTAAGGCCTCGGTGTAGGTAATGAATGGGTCCTGGAGATGGTAAATGGTACGGCTGTTGAGTTGGAGGATCAAATGTCTTTCAAAATCAAAGTCATTTTTCTATCAATTCGAACTTGAAATCAATAACATCTCTTCTGTAGCTGCCATATGAAGTAATAGTGGAAAATATTTTTGATTTTATTTCATATTAGTAGTTGAACGATTTGTTAGCCTCAGAGACATAAATAAATTAAAATGAAGTGAATGTAGAAATATTAAATTTAATAGTGGTAAACTTAGCATAAAAATCTCAATAATTTGTAAAATTCTATAAAAACTGACAGAACTTGATTTTCTCTATTAATAGTAATCATTTTTGAAAACAAAAATACAATTGATATATATTTTATATATCGCCTAAGTAAAAAATTATACTTTATATAACTCAATTCTACGAATCAATTGAAATGGAAAAATAAGCAAATGAACAAGTTATTCTAAGAGCGAAATAAATGAAAGCATAACTTTGCATAAATAAAGATATTGCGAACTCTAGTGTTTAATGAAGTAAAAGTGCTTTGTAAGCCTTCCTCTTGTAGGTTCGGCTGGTAGGTATCACTTTCAAATTTGCTGACAACACTCTTTACAGTTATTTTCAGAATTGGAGTGAGCCATTAGGATTTTGGGAAGTATTTGTAAGCTAGCTTCTTATAAGTACTGATGGTAGGTAAGAACCGTAGTAATAAGCATTAGGTTCGATTTTGCTGACAACACTCATTGCAGTTATTTTCAGAAATTGAGTTAGCCATTAGGGTTATGTAGAAAGCCAATGGGATTTTGTGAAGTAAAAGTGTTTTGTAAGCCCACCTCTTGTAGGTAAGAAGCATCAGATACGAATATATTGACTACAACTCCGTGCAGTTATTTTCACAATTGGAGCAAGCCAATTGGGTTATGGCACCTTGAAGTTTCAAATTGATAGTCACGCTGTATAGTGGGAGTTTTTACCATGTTTGCTTCCCCCCGATGGCAGATATGAATAGTTACTTCAAAAGGCGCTCTCAGGAAGCAACGTCTTTGTTCATTTCAATAGATAGTTACATACATAAGGGGAGCACAAGGTCTAGAATCAAATCAACAAAAAAAAAAAAAAAAAAAAAAAAGAATTTGTGATATTAATTAAAAAGTTTAAAGTAGAAATTATTGATCTTTTCAATATTTTTATAATTTTTGAAGTTCAAAATACTCTTAAAGTTAATATTTAGTGGTTCCTTTTATTCTGCAATTTTATAAAACAGTATTGAAATATTTTTTTTTTTTGATGCTGAATAATAACAGGTAAATAGAAAAGAAATTGAAATCATATATTATGGTAGAAAAAAGTTCCATCTATAACTGATTTAAATAAATCGCTATTAAAGCTATTTAATTTAATTTATTTAAAAAATAAAATTTAACCGTAATCTTCTAATTTAATTGTTTGCCCTTTAATAGAACTTTCAGTGCATGGATAAAAATTTTATTAGTAGCTATACTTTTATCTGAACTAAAAAAAATATGTCTAAAGTGTCAAAATTTATTTGAATCTACGATTCATTTATAAAAAAAATTTCCTCCAGAAGTATATATTTATTATTAGGAACGTGAAAATATTTTTTTCTTATAAATATACATTTATTCAAATAAAAAGAATTAATTATTTACAATGATGTAATAAATAAATTTTATTATTATTCCAGTTGTAAATTATGAAATTCTAAATAATCTGAATAAAAGAAAATAAATAATTATTAACACATTCTAGAGACATGTGTCTGACACTAGTAAATAACAAATAAGCACAAAGAAAAATCATTCTCTTTAGAAAAATCCTAAAATAAAAAGCTCCAAGCAATTCAATTATTTCGTTAATGTGAAAATATTCACAAAAGAGCTAAACGAAAAAAAAACTGTAATGAACACAAAGAAGGTTGAACGAACTAAGAAAGTTAGTCTATGGAATACAAATAGACATTTAACTTCTTTTATTATTTTATATGCATAGTACACATAATTAGCCTGTGTATTTGATTTCAATTAAATATGAAACAAGCGAATAAACACTTTTTTAATATTACGTGATTTACTACTGTGCCCAAAAAATAAGTCCAATTTTTTTTTAAATTGTTTATTTATTCTTCCAAATTGATTTCATCGCCTTCAAAGTAATCATGTCCGGACATAATGCACTTATGTCAACTTTTCACGTTGAATCTCTTTAATAGACTCAAAACTGTGTCCCCGGAGTTATCTTTTGAGTTTAGGGAATAGCCACAAGTCCCACGTGTGAATACAGTGGTTATGGAACGATATGGGTTTCATTTTATTCGAAAAAGTCGCGAATAATCAATGCAGTGTGAGTTAGCGCATTCAGTGTTTTCGGTATTCATCGAGATTATACTCGTTTAAGGCCCAAAATGGAATTGACCGATCGTTTTGAAATTCCAACATCATTAGCAAGGTTTCTATTTGTAAATCGACTGTTTGCAAGCTCCAAATCTTTAGTTTTTTGGATGGGAGCTTCATCGGTTGAGGTTGGTGGTCGACCAGAGCATTTTCTGCCTTCTTTGTACAAGTTTATACCACTTCTAAACATTTTTCTCCGATATAGGAATGCTCACCGAATGCCTTCTGCGGAATTCTATACGTTTCCGCAAACAAAATTTATTGCAAGTTTTTTACTCAATTAATTCAGTCATTTCAAAAATTGCCGGAATCAGTTTTAGCGTCTCACAAAGCCAACGTAACACAAACACTGATGAATATTTTGACGTCAAATTTCATACAGATGTCAAGGACAGTGCCAGCAACCGAAAAAAAATTAAATTCTATAATCCCTTGAAATTATTGAAAACTGGTTTTACCTTTTGGACACAGTAGTAGATTGAGGTTTCAATTTTTATGGATCGTATGAAATATTATAATACACATCTTCAAATTGTCATTCGTATTTCGATGAATAATTTTTTATTTCTACTTCAAAAAGAAACGACACAAAATTTACTGCTTCAAATACAAATTGAGTTAATACTCTAAATTATCTCTTCAACTAGTAACTTGCTTTCATTTCGGAAATTATATAAAAATTCAGTTAAAGATTTGTGCAATAAAAGTATAACTAAAACATTTAAAAATAAAATAAATCAAGTAAAATAGTAAGATATATTTATATACAAAGAAATGTAGTAGTTAGTATTTAAAAAGGAATGGTAATTTTTTTAAATAGTTAATATTCAGAAGTTAAAAATAAAATATTACGATTAATAAAATTCATCTAAGTATTAATGAATGGCAATGTTTTACAAAATTTTATAATTCCATTTTTAAAAGTATTAATAAATCATTAAACAACTTTTTTTTGTTTAGTGAATAGCTAATAACAAATAATAATTATAAAATATCCTAATTATATTATTATTATTAAATAATATACAGTTATGTAAGATATTTAAAATAGATGCTTTTGATTCCATTTCAAATTAATGAATACAATTTTCGATAAAAAAATTCAATTTAAATAATTTCGCTTTTTAAAATTTTTAACTGAAAGCTTTTAGTTTTAAAAAAGATAATGTTATTTCCTATTTGATCACTGTAGATATAATCATTATCACCTGTTATTCCAAAAAAATGTTGGATTTCATTAAGAGTTATGAATAATATTCCCTAAATAAAGACCCTTTTGAATTCAATTTGTATAAATGGATATTATTTGGAGGAATCATAAATAATTTTCCAAGAAAGGAAAAAGGATCTTTGATTGAAGAAATTAATGAATGCTTTATAATTTCGATTTGCATTGAGAAGCCCTACAATAAAGATCGACGCATAGTTTTATTACATTTTTTAGCTTCGTTCATTAGTTATGTAGGTTAATGAATATTTTAATTAAAATATCAAATTAGTGAAACACCATAGCTATTTAGATAAAATATCTCTAAATCTCACTTTTTACGATACTTTAAGTTTTACAATAAGCTCCAAATATTTAATATGATAATATAAATTTTATTTTTAATTTTTTTTTTCTAATTTTAATCTTTTGGACTTTACATCCAAATAATGATGTGTGTTATTTTTTTATATTTTCTACGTTGTTGGAATATGTCACTAGACACGTTTAATTGAATATAAATTTAATAATTGGCAATCAGGACATGAATTTTTATATTTCTGTCTTGGATACTCTTTGAGCTCATGTGAGGATAATAAATTTCCCTCTCTCCAGTTGCTACTTTATTGGATGTATAGCTTTGACAAATAGTTTTTTTTCCTGTATTACATACACAAATAGTTTTTCCGAATCAAGGGCTTTATTTTCGTGAGCCAGAGGTCGGAGTGTAGGTATACTACTTTGTATACAATTAGTTATACAAAAAAAAATAGAAATATATTTTTCTTTTAGTTTATTATGTGTTGTTATAAAATAAAATTAATGATGATATAAAATTACGAAAAAAAAAAAAAAACAAATTAAATTTATGAATGTAACACCATTTTTATTTTCATTCAAAACCCTCTTAGCATTCATTATTTTGAAATTTATGTACTATAGTAACGATAAAAAAATACTTATGTAAAAAGTGATAAAAAATACTTATGTAAAAAGTGATAAAAAAATTGTGATTCGATTGAAATGATTCAATTTGTTTACTTTAACTATTAATTTATAAAATTTCCATTTTTAATTGCACAAAAATTTATGATGGCTTTTCTTAGTAAAAATTTAAAAAAAAAATTCTTACGATAAAATCTAGCTGAAAAGTAGGAAGTTTGAAAAATGTTTGAAAAGTTTGTTTAAAAAAAACAACAAAATTATTTTCAAAAGAAAAGTAGTTGAAGATGTTTGAATAGTGTTTGAAATGTAAGAAGCATATTTATCTAATGAGATAGTGGGTAATCGTTATGATCTGAAATAGTGTGTGTATTTCTAACACAATACTAATAAAAATATACTTACTGGTTACTTACATACGGTTGGTTATTTCATGTAAGCAATTGCCACATTGTTAATATGGAATAACCATATTGCATAGTGTTATTTAAAAAGTTTAATTTAATAATATATATTTTTTAATTCTGATTTTAACAAATTCTGATTCAATTGAAATGTTTTAATTTGTTTTACTTTAATTATAAAATTATAAAATTTCCTTTTTTAATTAGATGAAAATACACTCAAGAGCCAAAACATTATGACCACCTGTCAATAACGAGTTGGCCCACCTTTGGCGCGCAACACAGCTTCAACCCGCCTTGGCATGGATGCCACAAGTCCTTGGTAGATGACCGGAGACAGATTGTACCAGATGTTTAAGCAACGGTCACGCAAATCCGAGATATTGCGAATTGGTGATCTTTGAACTCTGAGCTGCCGTCCCAGAACATCTCAAATGTGTTCAATTGGATCGTGATCCGGTGAGTTAGGCGGCCAGGATATTAACTGGAATTCAGCATCATGTTCCTGGAACCACTCCAACACAATTTTAGCCTTGTGACAAGGGGACGTTGTCCTGTTGGAACATTCCATTTCCAGCTGGAAAAAAAAGAGGCCATGTAAGGGTGCAACTGGTCCGCAATGAAGTTCAAATACCCTGTAGCATTCATGTTCTGCTTTACCACAACCACGGGTCCCAGAGACGCCCAAGAGAACGTCCCTTAAAGCATAATACCACCACCACCGGCCTGCGTGTGACCTACTGTACTCTGACGGAGCAACTGTTCGCTCAACTGTTATCCTGACACGGCCATCGGCGTGATCAATGACAAACCGTGATTCATCTGACCAGGCAACCTCTCTTCCACTGATCCATGGACCAGTCACGATGTTCCCGGGAACAGCGCAGGCGCAGTTGGCGATAACGCTTGGTCAGCAAAGGCACACGAGTGGGACGTTTGCTGCGTAGTCCCATATCCAACAGTGTCCACTGAACAGTTTGCTCCGATACTATTCTACTTGGCCCTGCATTGTATTGTGCTGTCAGCTGAGCCACTGTCTGACTCTGGTTTTTCTTCACCATGCGAGACAGTTTCCGACGGCCTTTTTCTTTGATAGCGTGTGGACGTCCAACACCATGTCGTCTACTGCTATTTTCACCGTCATTCGTCCACTTTGCATATGTACTAACAACTGTAGATCGCGAACAACCCACGAGTCGTGCAGTTTTGGAAATACTTGTTCCGAGCCTTCGAGCCATTATAATCTGCCCTCTATCAAAGTCGCTTAGATGCGCCGCCTTTCCCATCACACACAGAAGTAAGTGAAAGAATGATTCTTCAGACTCTCCAGCAGCAGTTAAATACCACTTCCACCTGATCAAGTGCATTCCATGTCATCCAGGCGAGTTCATTGCAAAATGTAGGGGTGGTCATAATGTTTTGGCCCTTGAGTGTATATATGATTCGTTTGATATATATGATGCGTTGATGATATGAATCGTTTGATTTATATGATGTGTTTTCTTATTATATAAAGTGATTAAAATATAGTTGTATAAAAAATTCTTTTCGAAGGAAAAGTAGTTCGAAATTTTTACATATTGTTTAAAAAATAGCAAGCATATTTATCTAATCAGATAGTGAGTAATCGTTATGATCTAAAATAGTGTATATATTTCTAACACAATACTAATAAAAATATAGTTACTGATTACATACAATTCCATATAAGCAATTACCATATCTTTAACACGGAATAACTGTATTTCGTAGTATTATTTAAAGAGTTTAATTTAATAACAATAATTTTTTAAATTCTGAAATGAAATACATTAATTTCAAAAATACTTACAAAGCTTCAGTTCAATAGAAATTAAAATTAAAAGTTGTTGTAAAAAGGTGATGGACTTTGAATAATCATGTTACTCCTGAGATTTAGGGCACATACCGTAAACCCCTTTCATGCCTTAGGACTTTCTTTCAAATGAATACATTGTTATTTAAAATCACTCATTTAAATATCCCGCATCAGATGAAAACCTTTTGAAAAAAAGGTCTACTCCCCATTTTCTGAATTAACTCTTCTACTTTCTTCTCATGCCTGGAAGGCACTAAATTAAAAATAAGGTCCTTCAGAAATCAAACTTTCACCTCTGTGTTAATCGAAAGTAACCGGAGTGTAACCATTGAAACAAATTAAAGCTCATCTGTTAAATCTGCTGACGCGAACATGGAGAGACGTAAAAGCAGAAGTACAATTAACCGAATCTGCACATGCTGTTTAAAGTTCGTGAGAATTAATTTATGACTTAATTGTGCCGTGAAGGCGATCTCCGTCGTCCTTTTAAGAAAGGACTCCTGGCGGCGATGTTTCATCTAGACTCTGAAAAGAAGGAAATGAATACACTGAACAGCCCTGTCATATGAATAGACTGTCGCAGTCCAAAATTTATAACTGATTTTTATTTCAAATATATTTCCACATGTCGGGAACGCATTCATGTGCGACCAGATTCATGAATCAGTTTTGAACCAAAACAATCTTTATTTAAAAGGCACATACCGTAAACCCCTTTTATGTCTTAGGACTTCCTTTCAAATGAATACAATGTTATTTAAAATCACTCATTTCACACATCTATTGGCAACCTTTTGAAAACAAACCTTCTGAAGGTTTCGGTCTCGCGTTCCGGCGGTGACATGTATGTTTTCAGTGCTTCGGAATCCACTTTAAACCGTAGGCCCCGGTCTAACATGATCGAAGAATGTTTGCGAGGCTATTGTTACTCCGCTTCTGTAGTTAATCTACAAGCTGCATGCACTCCCTCGATAGTGCTAAATGAGTAACAGCTCTGCAGCCCTTGCTTATAGCATAAATAGTGATTGTATCTGTATTGCCAGCTTCATTATAACAACAGCAAAAGCAGATAGCGTATAATCGTTATGATCTGAAATAGTATGCGTCTTTCCAACGCAGAACTAATAAAAACATAGCTACTGTTTACGTACATACGGTTGACTATTCCACGTACGCAATTAATATACTTTTCACATGTCATAACCGCATTGCATAGTGTTGTTCAATTAAACAGCATTTTTTTTTTTTTGAAATGAAATCGATTATTTTAAAAAATACTTACGAAACTTAAGTTATTTAAAAATTAAAACGAAATGCTGTTGTAAAAAGTTGTTGGACTTTTAATAATCATGTTACACAAGAGATTTATGGCATCGGGGCATATACCGTAAGCCACTTTAATACCTTAGGACTTTCTTTCAAATGAATACATTGTTATTTAAAATCACTCATTTAAGTCTCCCGCATCGGTTGAAAACAAGCCTACTCACCGTTTTCTGAATTAACTCTTCTACTTTCTTCACAAGCCTGCAGGGCATCAAATTAAAAATAAAGTCCTCCAGAAATCAAACTTTCGCCTTTCTGTTAATTGAAAATAACCGAAGTGTAACCATCGAAACAAATGAAAGCTTATCTGTTAAATCTGCTGACACGAACATGGATAGACGTAAAAGCAGAAGTACAATTAACCGAATCCGCACATGCTGTTTAAAGTTGCGAGAATTAATTTATAACTTAATTGCGCCGTGAAGGCGATCTACGTCTTCCTTTTAAGAAAGGACTCCTGGCGGCAATATTTCATCTAGACTCTGAGAAGAAGGAAATGAATGCGTTAACTGTCCTGTCGTATGAATAGACTATCGCAGTCGAATTTATAACTGACTTTGATTTCAAATATATTTCCACATTTTAGGAGAACGTATTCATGAGTATTCTTTGTGTGAGTATATTCCTGAATCAGTTTTGAACCAAATAATCTTTATTTAAATGGACAAACAAATATCCAAAGTAATACTTTCAGCTCACTTCATTCTAGTAAATACGCTCAAAATAACTTTAATTTTTAAAATTTCATCAAGATTTCAGAAGTCTCGAATTAATGTGAGATCAACCTTATCTCACTGATTAATAATTCATGAATCTTTCTTGAATGCTACTTTTCACGAAGAAGCATTAGGTTTCAAGGTAAAAAATCATTTACTAAATATAGTGCTTCCCAAAATTCACAAGATCTGATTTCCCAGACATCGTAAATAGTCTGGAATATCTGACTAATGACACATGATACGGAGAGTATCAGACAGAGTGCTTGTAAAAAAATGTGTTGTTGGGGTATAAGAAAGGGAATGAGTGACTTCTAAATAGTCATCTATGTGTGGTAAAGTTCTACCGGAAGCATCACTTCTTCTGCTCCATTAGGGATTAATGTTAATACTCAGAAGTGCTGTCCATTTAATAATGGCTTATCGGTTGTTTAGTGGATTCATTAGCCATTTGCTATAAGTGCAAATGACATTACTTCTGAAACATGGTTCATAGAAAGATAAAGATATCAATATCAATTGATATTGATCAATTGAAATTGATAATTGATTATAAAGATCAATTGAACGTTATTTGTTCTGTTCAAACGTTATTTTCTGATAACCTTCTGGAGTTGAATGAAGCATATAAAAACAATGCAATGAGATATAGGTAATGTACGAGTTGTAAAGGAACTCCCTTGAAATTCACCTAAGTTTTGAAGATGACCACTTCTTCATGCTATTGTAGGTAATTTTTGAAAAGATTTCATTCATTATAAATTTACTCCACAATGCCAAACTGTGAATAAAGAAATTTAGTAGGCGACTTGTCACTGCTTATGAAAGGCTTTTAGAAAGAAAGACTTGAAAAATGTGTAATAAACGAATGCGTTTTTTTTTTTTTTTTTTTTTCATGGTAATGTTTCTGACCTTCAGTCACTGATGATTAATGTTACTGATCTAATGATCCTGTTCTTAATGCTACTAAACTAGAAACTCCCTATATATCCACGAGCTAACATTTCCATCTTTCATTTATTTCTGACGCTCAAAATCAAATCGAGGGACAATGTTTCTCGAATTCTATGATGAAAAAATGATTCAAAATATGGTGACTTCAAATTATTTAAAATATGATGATTTAAAATGATTCAAAATATTCAAAAATGTGTCAAGCATTCAATGTGTGATCAGTTCTATGATGATTCAAAAAGTGACAAAACAGCGTTAGTAATTCCTGATAATTGATTTGAAAAATATTTTCAACAGTTTTTTGAAAGTTGGAACAAGTGTTTTAATACAAGAAAACTTCAAAGACAGTATAACATTTGTTTAACGTCAATGAAGGAATAAACGTTCAGGAATTTTGTGTTATCATAATGTTAAATAAATGATAAATAATTCTTATAAGCAAATAAAATACCAATGCATTTTGAACAATGTATGTTTAAGAAAAATATCCAGAGAACCTAAGTTATCTTACTTATAGTACATTTATTACTTTCTTTTATTATTTATTGCTTAAGTTTCCCTTTCATATATAACTTTTCGATTTTCCATAAACCTCTACAATGCGAATACTGATTCCGAATTTGTGAAAGGTTGATTAAAATCACAGTGAGTGAGTGAGTGGAAACGAAACTTGAGATCGAATAATCGTATCTGCCTCCTCCCTTGAAATACATCTCTTGGCGTTCCAGAGGTAGTTGGCTTGAAGCCGGAAGTTATTACTTTTGAATTGCTGGGAAGAGAGGTAAGGAATGGAACTTCCGGAAGAATACCCGCCGGATTTCCAGTGAAATGGAAATTGTTAGAAGAGCCTTTCAGACTTTCTCTTCCTGAATGAACAAGGATGAATGTCCAGGGAGTCTTACCAGTTGAAATGCATTGGAAATTTATTCGGACATAACTTTGATTTAAATGTAAAGGCTTTAAAATAAATCTGTGCCATTGAATCCCTATTAACCGCAATTCAGAGAATATTATGGTTTAAAATGTTTTCAAAGAATTTTTCCTGATAATTCATTATAATATGGTGTTCTATTATATATTTTTTTCAGTAGAATGTAAGTATAAACGATTTTTCAAAATCCCTAACTTGTGTAGTACACAAGCAGTTCATGATGTTTGAAAGAGCGTTTGGACTTTAAGGACTTTCAGAAGTAAGAGTTCTGAATTTGTGTCTCATATGAAAAATAAAAAACTTTGAAAACTAAAAAGTAGGCACAAGTCTCCGAGTCTCCATGAAGAATTCTGGTTCCTTGGAGTGTGAAAGCTCTAGTATTCTAGTGGGTTGATACTTATGTTGGTATATATGTTTGCCGCAGGATTCAGTTTCGAATCCTAGCAGTCGCATGAATGTTTGCCAGTCCACGGCACGGATGCTTGCTAGTCCACGAAACCTAGCGGTGGCATGGATGTTATTACTTATTATAACATTTATTTAATATATGTTATATTTATGTTTTTACGGATGTTATTTTTGATTTTCAAAATAAAATCGAAGAATCAACGTTTTCTCGAATTCTGTGATTATTCAGAAATGTGACGAAACTGACATTAGAAGTTCCTGATATTTGGTTTTTAAAATATTTTCAATAGTTGCTCGAGACCTGGGGCAAGTGTTTTAATTCATGGAAAACTTCAAAGTTAATATAGGTTCAATTTGTGTAACTTCAATGATGAAATTGTAAAACTTTCTGTAATTATTGTCAAAATGTTAAATAAATAATAAATAAATCTTATAAGCGAATAAAACACTAATAAATTCAATATGGAACAAAGTATATTTAAGAAAAATATATGAAGGATATTTTGTTAGGATACCTAAGTTATAGTACTTTTATTCTTTATAACATAGGTTTTCCTTTCGCATATAACTTTTCGAATTTTCCATAACCCTCTACTCATTCCGATTTCGTGAAAGGCTGATTAAAATCACAGTGAGTGGAAACGAAACTTGAGATTGAATAATCGTATCTGCATCCTCCCTTGAAATACATCTCTTGCCGTGCCAGAGGTAGTTGGCTTGAAGCCGGAAGTTATTACTTTTTGAATTGCTGGGAAGAGAGGTAAGGAATGGAACTTCCGGAAGAATACCCGCCGGATTTCCAATGAAATGGAAATTGCTGGAAGAGCCTTTCAGACTTTATCTTCCTGCATTGACAAGGATGAATGTCCAGGGAGTCTTACTAGTTGAAATGCATTGGAAATTTATTCGGACATAACTTTGATTTAAATGTAAAGGCTTTAAAATAAATCGGTACCATTGAATCCCTATTAACCGTAATTCAGGGAATATGATAGTTTAAACGGGTTTCAAAGAATATTTCTTAATAATTCACCATAATATGGTGCCCTATTATATATTTTTTTCATAAGAATGTAAGCATAAACAATTTTTTAAAATCCCTAACTTGAGTATAACAAGCAGTTCATGACGACTTAAACATCATTTTGCTTTCAAAGACTTTCAGAAGTAAAAATCCCGAATTTGTGTCTCTTATGAAAACAAGTAATATATATAAAAAAAAATTAAGTCAATTCCTACTTTTTTTCACTATATTGCAGAAAAGTCCTTTACAAATAAAGTTGAAATTTTCCTCCCACATATGGCGCTATCTATTATTAGATACATGCAACTTAAATCTAAAAAAAAACTAAAATTAATTAATTTAATTTAATTAATGAATTAATATTTGAAAAATTGTATTGACATCAAGCGTCATCCACTACAAGTTCAAAAAATGTATTTGAACTTGAGTGGATGAATAAAAAGTATTTTATTAACGATTAATAAAATTGTTATATTTTTTCATAAGAAGGTAAGCATAAACGACTTTTTTAAAATCCCTAACTTCCTCATTGCACAAGCAGTTCATGACTACTTAAAGTGAATCCTTCAAGGAATTTCAGAAGTAATAGTCCCGAATTTGTGTTAAATATAAAAAAAAAACTTTGAAAATTACTGAGAAGGTACAAATACACACTTTATGAGAAACATCTCCTAGTCCCTATGAAGAATGTTGTTACCTTGGAACTTGCAAGCTCTAGTATTCGAATGAGTAGATATTTATGTTAGTATACATGTTTTCCCACAGGCTTCAGGCTCGAATCCCGCCTGTAGCATTGATGTTAGTGGTTCAGATTCCACGTTAAACTGTAGGTCCCGGTCTAATTAGCTTAAAGTGTGCAAAAAAAAGATGCCCGTAGAGAGACAAACCAAATATATGTTTATCATGTTAATAAATATAAACTGCTGAATTATTTTTTTTTAAAATACAGCTATACAAAATTATTCTACTTATTTTATTCATTGGAATTATCTCACAAAATATCTAAAAATACATAAACATTTTGAAAAAAATAGAAATAATCAAACTAAAAAAGAACCAGAAACATTCAAACAAATAAACTTTTTTCATTACCAAAGAAAAAAAAATGTGCTTTAAATTTCAAATCTAAGTTTAAATTAATTTTAGGTTTTAAAAAATAGCCATAAATAACCTAGAAGTTTTAATTTAAATTGAAAGTACATGTCTAATTTCCATTATTTTTATGTTTTGGAATGCAAAGCTTAATGATTTTGCAAAACTTAATTTTAATACTAGTGTTGTTATAAGCTACATTACATTTTTTTTTTCATGTATTTTCAATTTAAATAGTCAAAACTTTCTGTAATTTTCTATTTTGCCTTTTGACATATTTAAAGAAAGTATTACCAATACTTAAAATTTTGTAAAACTGATTACTAAATTTTTTTTTAAAAATCCCAAGAGATTTATTCACTCGTTCCTACTTTTTTAAGCTGGACATTATTTTTATTTTAAGTTTAACTTTAAAAAACAATTGTTTTGCCTTTATCACTTTTCAGCATGTATTATAATAAACATACATATATGTGTGATTTTACTTTTTACACTTTTTTAAAAGACGGAACAATAATCTTGATCTAATTATCTTAAACATTTTTTAAAGTCTATATTGTTTGCTTCTTTAAAGTACTTAATATTTTTCAATTAAATCTTCGATATCTGATGTAATTTCTGATAAAAAGGAAATTTGAAAGATAAAAAAAAATTTTTAGCACACGCTTTTTTTTTATCATTATTTGTAGATGAATAAAAATTTCCATTGCAACTAATTTAATTATTAATTACAAATATCTTCATAGTTAAATAATAGATTTAAAATAAATTTACTAAAATTAACTTTGGAAATATTTATCCTTTAGTAACTGTACTATAATCACTTTTCTTTAGAATAAATATATTATAATTGCTTTAGTTTTACATTTTTTTATTTATTTATTTTGAATTAAAAATATTATTTTGGAAACTCCTCAATAAAATTAGGCAAGCTTCAAAAAAGTTCAACAGTTTTTATGTGTTTACTTGAACATTCCATATTGATAAGAATATATAATATTAAAAAGTATGAGTTTCAGATATCACTTTAATATTTTTAACAATTATAATTCATTCTTACATGTACTTTTGAAAACTTTTACCTTTGCTATTAAAACATTTATTTAGTATAAAATTTCAAATATTATTTCAATTTTATTCTGAAATGGGACAATTAATTTAATTTATGAATTTTAATTAAACTGTAACGAGAAAAGGAATTTAAGCCTTGCTTTTCAAAAATTTGAATATATCTGAAAATAGAAACAAGAAATTTATATTTTAAAATAATAAGCTGTATTATTCAATTTAGGAAATTAAACTAAATATGCAAAAATTCACTACAGGTGCGTTAATTTTCGACGGTAAGATATTTATTAGAGATTTTTAACTACTGAATCTCAAAACAGTATAGTATCTTACGAAACTTGTCAAATATTTTCCTCATTACAATTGATAAAAAACTAAATTGATGAAAAAGTTTGTACGTCTGAAACATGATGTTTCGCACTGTTATTACAGGAACAAAAAATTTAAATATTCAAATTACCAAAGTATTTCCTAAAAATATTTAATTACCGTGGAATTTGAATTTTCGAAGCATAACTTTAAGAAGTTACAAACTGACAAAGTAATGATAAATTAAATTCATTTGAATTAATCTAATTTTGTAGTAAACCTCCAATTACATTGTTAATAAATTTTATGCGAATTGAATTCATAATTAAAAGAGAAAGGCAAGTATGTTTTGAAATCACAGTTTTATTCATTCATTTACTTATTTATCATAAAATTTCTTTTATTATTATAATGAGGCAAAAAATTATTAAAATACTTTTCTGCAATTATTATCATTAACCATGACACAAAAACTCAATAAATAGAAAAAAATATCTTTATACTCGTATATTTAACATAAATAAAGTTTTTTAATATTTGCAACTTTATTTGTATATTTCACATTATATGTGCAGTCAAAGTTATTAATATTTGGAAAATAATAATGATCAGGATTTGAAACTAGTAATAATAATTATTTTTAAAATGTTATTGCTCTGTCCAGCTATTCATTCCTTGGCCTCAAAAATATAAATAATTTCTTGCTATGTCAAAAACCATTTTCTTATTAAATTACAAACAAATTACAAACGAACAGCCTTCTTGATATCATTTTGTCTTAGAGCGTAATTTTAAAATCCTCTGCACTTATTTCAACATTTCAATCCCAAGCACACTATAAAAATTTTGCTTATACTTATTTGTTAAAATCATTTTTTGCTTACTTTAATAAAACAGCTAATTATTTTTAACTTGGACTGTGGTTTTTTTTTTATATGTAGACGCATTATGTTCAATTATCCAATCCCTTACGTTCAATTTTAAAAAAAGTACTGATAATTCTATTAAGTGATCACTCTGCAGTCTAAAGTTGTTTGTGTATAAATTGTTTCCTAACATCTTTTAGCACACAATATCCTAACATCTTTTATAATAAATTGATAAAGATAGTTTTAATAATTTGATAAATCAGTTGACTGAACTATAAGAAAAATAATATATAGTATAAGCTTATAATATCATTAAACATGACACATAAACGCAATAAATAGAAAAAAATACCTTTATACTCGTATACTTTATATCATGAAGTATATAATACATGAAGGATCCTCCCTATTTTTTAATAAATAATGAGATGTTAGTTTCCATTTTTCGATTATTCTGTCATGCCAACATTATATTGATAAGTTTAAATTCCGATAATGATTTTAAATACAAAGTATTTAATAATGAACATTTATTGTTATATTGTATTCATAGTCAGTAATTTAACAAGAAGCAATATTTTATTCAAATATTCATACCTATATAAATATTAAATATAAAACTTGGAAGAAATGCTACTGCTTATAATATACTTATAACATTTATTATTGTTGTATTACTTAGTATCTACTTCATTTCTTGCATAAATTGTTTCGGTATCCATTATATATACTGACAATTATTTCTTAAATAAATTCCGGTCGGTGCAATTTTGTTGACAAGTATTCATTTTCCTTATAGTGCTTTGTCTGGCAAAATGATTGATTCTCTGTCAACTTCTAGAGTTGCTCCTCTGCCTTTCTGTCAAGTCATATATTAGGATAGGATGCTTAAGCTATCACAATTAGTTAACTAAACAGATTGCATCCATAGGTTGGTTGTTTAGTTAACTGAGATAGAATAGGGGACCAGTATATTCTCACTATAGGTTAAATAGGAGTTACAATATTAATTTTTAACTTATAAACAGGATTACAAAATAATAAGGTTTGGCAATTTCTAATGTAATACATTTATGATCCCTTATTTTTGTGATCATTTAAAAAATGCATGTACATTTAAGCAAAACTGCTATTTCATTAAAAAATGACGATATTTTAAAACAAGTTTTTATTAATTAATCTATATACAGTTTGAATATAGTTAAATTTTAATTTTAATTCGATTGATAAAATTTATATCTTGAAATTTTTGTAATGGACAATTAGAAACAATTTTGAAATATTAAAATAATGTGAAATTACAATTTTTTTTATATTTGCCATTCAAAAATAAATAATTATAAAATGAAAAATGATTTATATACCATTTTGAGATAAACTTCAGAATAAAATATTTAAATTAAAGTTCTTTCAAAAATGTATTTCATAAAAAAAAATCTATATAAAAAATACTAAAAGAATAAAGTAAAAAAAAGCAATTAATTGAATTTCGTTTCTTAGTATTGTAAAATATTTTTTTCAGAATTTAAAATAACACGATCATATTTTTTTTATAATTGTCTGTTATACTGTATTACATTAGAAAAATGCTTTCCTCGTTTATTGACTTTAGAAAAATATAAAAATCAGTAATTGAAAATAAAAAATAAAAAATTGACAATAATAGAAATTCTAAAAAAATTCATTGAAAAATAGATTCTAGTATTTGTATTATATAAAAAAAAAACTGATTGCCTGTGAGCGATATCTTTCTAGTCTGAAGAATTCGCCTGCTACTTGCAAAAACGTGTAAAAGTGCATTCATCAAAATAGAAAAAAACTTTAATTTTTATATTTCCGATAAAAACAAATATGTTTTCTATTTGCAACTACACGTTCAGAACTGAAAAACAAGAACAATCGTAAGTTGCTTTTTGCCCGGGGAATATTGGTTGATCTTTAATGAAGGGAATACTTTATTTCTGAGCTTTGAGATAAATTTTTATAATGATGAAGACCTTTGAAGTCAAAAGTGGTATACTTACAGAGTCATTTTTCGAAAAACAAAAAATCATTTTTTTTGTCACTTTTAATCTATCAACGTAAGTAGTTTAAAAAAATTCATGATTATTGTAAATATTTTTAAAAAATACATTAATAAAAAGGATTTTTAAGAGAAGTCTATATAAATCACTGTCATACTATAACTGTTTAGTAAATCACTACAAATCTTTAAAGTGATTTATGCATCTGAGATCTCAAATTTCACAAACATATCCCACGAACAGTTCATCCGCGAATAGGTTATGACGGAGTAATTATCCATAGGAGTGATTAACTATATGATAACCAATAGATTAAAATAGGGTTATTCATTTAATCCATTATCATGTTTTGTTTTACATATGCAGTTTTTATGTCATATTTTATAAACTGTTCTGTGGTAACCGTATTTTTTTGTATACAACCGGAAATATTTTGAAGGATAATTCAACTGATCTTTGAAATTTTTGAAAATTTCAACCACTCAGAATTTTGGAGCACATTTGTTAAGTGCTCACTGCCATGTTACGACTAGATACTTAATTCACAACAATGGCATAAAATTTTAATGAACCAAAATATAAAAAAAAAAAAGTATGTGAAAATTTATGTATTATTCATCATGCATTTGAGCTCTCATTTTTTATTCATTCCGCCAATTTTCCATACCTCAAAAATGTGGCCCCCTATCCCTTAAGTTAAAATAATATGTTTTGGATATGCTAAAAATAACTTGTATAAATATATGTATATTATAATATAAAAAAAATAACATACACGAATGAAAAACTGCGCGCAAATCATCAAGTACTTCATAGAAATGCAATCAAATTGTACAGCAAAATTACCATACATTCTCAATAAAAAAACCCTGAACCGCCCATTTAGATCGAACAAGATATATATATATATATATATATATACACACACACAGGTATATGGATGAAATGAACATTTTTGGTATTTGTTTTCAAATTAATTCATCAGAATTTCCATTAATTAAACCGGGAGACTAAGCATTTATATTTTTTTAGTATTTATTTATTAAAATGTGATAATCTGTTATAATAATTTTTTTTATTTAAAAAAAAAAAACTTTTTTTGCTGGAATCGAAATGAATTTTAGTAATTCAGAAAATTTTGGAAACATCAATCTTGGTTAAAGAATTACACATTACATATATTATAAGTAATGGTTTTCTATTGAAAAGTCTTGTTACATTCATTAAAATGCTATGATCTTTTTCGCAGAATTTCTTGAGTTTTTTTTTTCTCTCACTGGTAAATTATTTAATTTTAAATATTGATTTGGATCGCAGAGATTTTTTTATATAATTACTCTTGTTATATTCATTACTTCTGATAATAGAAAAAAAAATCTGTTTCAACTCATAGTTGAAATTTTTACAATTTGGAATGTGTTTTCAATTTAAGCCAATGTATTTTTATTTTATTTAACTAATCCTATCTAATTTAATAAACATCTGGAGAAAAATATTGAATAGGCCATTGCATTCAATAACAGAGACATGTTTGAAATTCAAATAATAATTATGATATATACGAAGAGATAACCACTATAAATTTGTTTTGCCGACAAATTTTTCATTTTTCTCGAAAAGGATGGTATGAGTTGTCATTCTTAAGGGACTTCACTCCAAATTACAGTTGCAAGATCTGAAAGCTATATAGTCTGTTTTCCAACCATGCACATCTGAATCAACGGCATAACTAATCCAGTGTCGAATAACCTTTGGTCAAACTGAAGCTATTTGAAAACAATAACATTTAATATCAAATTTTTAATAATCAAATTTAACTGAAAAACTCTTTTTAAAATCAATCAAGAATTTTGCATTATTTTAGAAGCAAAACGATTTGGCAAACAAACGAAAACAGTTTTCAATCAATAATTTAAAAATAATATAAATTTTTGAGTCAAAAATACCCTCTTGTTTCGCTTTCCTACACGTAATATAACTAACAACTAAAAATATATTAATTCTTGTATGATATAGAATTGCACAAAATTAATGTAACTTTATGGATTTTAAATATCTTCTTGTTGGAAATGTTTGAAAATTGATTCCTTTTCTTTAATACAAAAAATAAAAATTTGTTTCAAGTACTTTTTTCATCTTTTCCTAACTCTTTCCAGTTTTTTACAAACTTACACCACTGTAACCGTAAACAAAATATTCTTTTCCTATCATTCCCGTAAGTATAGTTAAAAAATATTTCTCCAGACTTCTCCTACTCCACTGTTTACTGCTCTAATAATACATATCTTCGATTACATATTTTTTTTTTTTACTTCTTGTACGTTTTTGGGAAGAGGAAGACTTTGAAAAATCCTAAGGGTGAATCCATTTCAAAGAACTGTAATACAGGAGAATCAATTTTTAATGGGTTGAAAGCGTTACAGGAGGTTTTAGTTTCTTTATCGAGCTTTTTTTTTCCTTTCCCACTCAAGAAATTAATTATAAAGCGTTCATGTTACATTTATTCTCATTCTTACTTTAGTAAATTGCATTCGATGAATTAAATTTGCTTGCTTAAAAAATATATTTGCAACTGTGGACTTTTTTTTTATTATGCTGAAGATGTAATTTAACTTTATTTTGTTGTGTAATTTTAATGAGATACATTTAACTAAAGTGACAGGGAGTTTTTAATATAAGTAATGTAAAAGAGCAGCTGCATCGAATAGAGGACATCTTTCTTACTTCATAATTTATTGCCTGAAAGTGTTGATTTTATTTATGATAAAAAAAAATTAAAATGTTCTTTTAAGTAAGTCGAAATCATCTGTATGTTCCGTGAAATGCAATTCGAAAAAAATATATATCAGATCGATGAGTTATTTTTTTATTTTTATTTTTGAAAAAATATATTATGTATTGAAATTTTATTATAAAACTCTTTACTTTAAACTACATTTTAATAAAATATAGCAATATTAAGCTACATTAAAAAAGTGACTAAAAAAAACCGGATTTTTCTCTTTAATATTTTCTGGCTCGTATTTACATTTCAAAAGTAATAGTAATTTTTTTTTCCTTTTAAAAATAGTTCAGAAATCAAGAAAGAATTTTATTGCTTTTACTAATCCCTCTGGTGTAGGAAAGCCTACACCAAGTCCAATAGACCCGTCGCAGGCGACTAGTCCAAGGCTAAGGGTAATATGCAACTTCACTTCAGCGATTGACCACGAGGGCTGTAGATTGACTAAACCTCAAAACAGCACTCTACGATCAAATTAGATAGGATAATAGGATTTTATACCACAACAAGATACATGTCACCGCCGGGACTCAAACCCGAAACATGTGGTTCCGAGCTCCAGACCGCTAGACACTCGCCCATTCAGGCCCAGAAAGAATTGTAAACTCATCTACGACTCAAAGCTTGCAATGTTAGAGAATAACAGAAAAGTGTTGGATGGAATTATAAACATGAAACAGTCTTTGTCTATACTGCCTATATTAAAAGTGGTTATCAAACACAATTTTCTATCAACTATTTCAAAAAACAACAATATTATTGAAAAAATATATAAATTTTTGTATCAAATAATATTCCTTGTATCGCTTTCCTTCACCTAATATAAAAAACAACTGAAAATATATTAATTGTTGTATGACACAGAATTGCACAAAATTAATGTAACTTTAGGATTTGAAATATTGTTTTTTTCTTTAGAAATATTTGAAAATTGATTCCTTTCCTTTAATGCAAAAAAAAAAAGAAACAAAAATATGTTACAAGTAACTATTTTTTCTTTTCCTAACTATTTCCAGATTTTTACAAACTTACACCACTGTAACCGTAAACAAAATATTCTTTTCCTATCATTCCCTTAAGTATGGTTAAAAAATATTTCTCCAGACTTCTCCTATTCCACTGTTTACTGCTCTAATAATACATATCTTCGATTACATTTTTTTTTTTGCTCCTTGTATGTTTTTAGGCAGAGGAAGACTTTGAAAAATCCTAAGGGTGAATCCATTTCAAAGAACTGTAATGCAGGAGAATCAATTTTTAATGGGTTGAAAGCGTTACAGGAGGTTTTAGTTTCTTTATCGAGCTTTTTTTCCCCTTTCCTACTCAAGAAATTAATTATAAAGCGTTCATGTTACATTTATTTTCATTCTTACTTTAGTAAATTGCATTCGATGAATTAAATTCGCTTGCTTAAAAAATATATTTGCAACGGTGGACTTTTTTTTTTTTTTTATTATGCTGCAGATATAATTTAACTTTATTTTGTTGTGTAATTTTAATGAGATACATTTAACTAAAGTGACAGGGAGTTTTTAATTTAAGTGAAGTAAAAGAACAAAATTGCATCGAATAGAGAATATCTTCTTTACTTTATAGTTACTTATTACCTGGAAGTGTTAATTTTTTTATGATCAAAAAATTAAAATGCTCTTTTAAGTAAGTCGACGTCAGCTGTCTGTTCCGTGAAATGCAGTTCGAAAAAAATGTAAATCAATTCGATGAGTTATTATTACGGTTTTTTTTTGAAAATTCTAGTATGTATAGATATTTTATTCTAAAATTTTTACTTTAAACTATAGCAACATTAAGCTACATTAAAAAAAAATAAAAATAAAAAAACGGATTTTTCTCTTGAACAATTTTCTAACACTTATTTATAATTTAGAAAAGAATAGTAACATTTTTTGCAGTTTAAACTATTTCAGGAATCAAGTAAGAATTGTGTTGCGGTTACTAATCCCTCTGGTGAAGAAAAGCTTACACCAGGTCCAATAGACCCCGTTGCAGGCGACGGTACATGGCTAAGGGTAATATGCAGATTCACTTTAGCGAGGAACCACGATGGTTAAAGATGAATAAACCTGAAGACAAAACTCTACCATCAAATTAGATCGGGTAATTTGATTTTGAACCACTACAACATCCATGGTACCGGTGGGACTCGAACCCGAAACCTGTGATACCGATCTCCAGACATCGGCCATTCAGGGCCCCATTATATCTTAAATTTTGATGCGGATATTGGGACTCTAGTGTGTAGATCAATTGGCAAGATGTATTAGAAAGAGGTGTGACACTAGAAAAAGAGAAACTTTATTAAAACTATTTAATCAATGCTATATCTATTAACACTTCTTTTATATTCACTTTCTTTCTCTCTTTTATATTCACTTTATATTCTCTCTCTCTCTCTCTATATATATATATATATATATATATATATATATATATATATATATATATATATATATAACCTCTTTTTAAAATTATATACATATACACACACACACACATATATATGTGTGTGTGTGTATATATATGTATATAATTTTAAAAAGAGGTTTCATTTTCACTAATTGAAGATATCTAATGCGCTTGATTTAAAACTGTAGTTATTTAAATCAGTCATTAATAGTTCATGTCATTTTTTTCTGATGATACATTTTTCCCTTTCGAACAATAATATTCATAGCCAGGCCATATTTTGCAAAACAAGAAATTTCTAAAGAGGATAAGATTTACGATCGGTATTTTTAGCTTAAAATGTCTCAATAAATCTGCTTCTATAACGAATGCCTCATTTAGTAAAACGAAATTGACAAACGAACTTTTGAAAAAATTATGATCACCACAGCTGTGTATCTTTAGCTTTCCTCACGCTTCTCTGTTAGATAGCCAAGCTCATGAGACTAGAGATGCGTTCACTACTTTATTTATAGGTTCTCTTTAAGGACATTAAATCTCTAGAAAAATCTGTTACACATTTGTGGTTAATTTAAATCTGGAAGAGAACTAGAAAACTTGATTATTGTCCGGCCGATAGTTTTGATGAGGTACTTCACTGAAAGAATCATCAGTGATTATGATGACTTGAAGGATTAAAACATTTTTCTTATCAGTATCTGTTATTTTCGTATCGATTACAAAGTCTTGTCAACTAATAAAGATTTAATGGAATAAACATTCAAACAAAAAATTAGTTTTTATGTAAATTATAAAACTATATTTTGCAAGTTGCTTATTCAAAATTAAAATTATCAAAACATATTTATTCTCAGAAGAAAGCCGATGATACATTTTTTTTATGTAAATTTATTTCAATTTATCTTACATAAATTTTCTAATTAAAATAAGTATTATGCTAAAATATATTTTAATGCATTATATAAAATATGTTGAAATGTTTTGTTATGTATGTTTTGTTAAAATATGTTATGTTAAACATATAAACATGTTAATATGTTATGTTACATTTTATTGAAATATTTTACTTCTTCAATATTAAAATAATCATTTTTAATAATATACTTATGCATAATAAATGAAACATATAATTTAATTCAAAGTTATAAAGAAAACAATGTTTCTCCTAAATTATATCAATATATTTTTTTTATTGTAATATAGATATCACTGAGTTTTTCAGGTTTCCGTAAACTATGTTATGTAGAATTTTTTACTTTTCAATTAGTTTCAGTTTCATAAAACTGTATTCTTAACTCAAATAATATTATAATTTGTTATTTATACTTTCTTTCAATTTGGTACGTAGCAATAAGTAGATTGGTAGAAATAAGTCGAAAGTTTTTTTTATCGATTTTACATATAATCTGCTGTAAAATAGAGTTCGCAATATTTATTAATGTTTTGTTGTTCTCAAAACGACAAGCACTTTGATTTAAAATCATTCACACGTAGAACAGCAAAGATATAGAGGCAAAAATTCTCTCCGCTTTCAACTCTTATGCACTACATGCACAATTTTGTTTTTTATTCCTATACAAAAGGGCATCGTAACCTCTTGCAAATGCGTGGAATCGCCAAGTACATTGTTTTGATTTAAACCATGCTCTCTGTCACTCTCCAAATACTTTATTCATCGTTATTTATTAATTAAGATATGTTTAAAATTTTTAAACGCATTAAGTATATTAATCATAAATTATATGCTTTATTATAGCCAATGCTTTTAACATCAGCACAGTATTGATTCAATTCTCGAAGCTTAATTGGGTTTATAAATCAAAAAACAAAATAAACACTTAAATCCAGCTAAAGTTTAAATCTGAAATTTCTATTTCGTGATACGTAGCATTGTAAAAAATATATATAAATGTAATTGTAAAGCAAGTTAGACAATCAAAATATAAGTAAAAAAGAAATTATGCTTAATACGCCATGTTAATAATTATTCTTCCGCACAACTATTTTTTTTCTCAGAATGCGACAGTGGCACATTGGTGTAAATCATCAAAGATAGAAATGAACAATGGAATGAGAGAAACCGAAAGAATGCCAAAAATTAATAAGCAAACAGGATGCCATTCTCCGCGATCAGGAACGCTGAACATATTTTGCTGGCATTATTTAACTGTCCTGGTATCTTTTGTCTTTCCTCCACAGAAATACGTTTCTCCAGAAAAGGCATTATTATTTTTGCATTTTCTGCAAACCTTGCCACATTTTTTTTTTTCCCTGGTCGTCGTCGAGGCGGTAATAAAAGAGTCACACAGGCACAAAGCATTTGAAAACAAAAAAGCCCCAACAAACCATATTTCAGGTTCAGTTCTCTTTGGTGCATTTTTCGGATGCTAATAAATCAAGAGACAGATGAGCAACCGGGGGATGGTCTTTGTTTTGACTCAAAGGTCCGGATGATGGATCCATACAGATTCCAACCTTTTCTCTGTGAAGGAAAAGGAAAATGGGAACAGTAGTGTATAGTCTTCTGAAAATAGACAAAAGGAATGCGAACTTCGTTGGTTGCCTTTAAGCTTATAATGCGGAACACGGCATTCTTTTCGCATCTCATTTATTTCTTAAAAACACGTGGCGACATACAGCTGGAGCAAAGAATTGCTTGTTTCTATAAAAGAAATGCTTGCAAGCACTGCAACTGTATACTACACTTTTGAAAATAGTTTCCTCTGTTTAAAGAAGGTCTTTTATTGAAAAGACCTTGAAGGAAAATACTTAAAAATGCATTAAAAAATAACAGATTATGTTAGTTATACAGCAATTTGTTTTGTGATGCAGTCTCATTATAAAGCAAGACAGTATATTACTTTATATGCAAAATTTCTTTTTGCTGACATAAAACTATGACACATTTTTAAATATATAATAAGCATTATTTTTTGAAAGAGGGATGTCACCGCTCCTCTTTTTCATATTAGTATTAAATTATTATGTAATAATGCGACATAATAATTTATTCTTGTTGTTTATATTCGAAAAAGTAACTTAGAAAGATTTTATTATCTGCTAATGCCAAAATCAACTCTAAAACTCATAAAGAGCTGTCAACACATCTACGGGATTCAATGATTTTTAAATAGTAAATTAGTTTCCAGAAATAGTCAAAAATATTTTTGAGAGTTTTTGCATTTTTAAGATAATTTTGAATTCGATAAAATTGGTAAGTAAACTAATGTAGCAGAAAGTAAATCAATAAAATTTGCATAGCGATATACAGTTACTTTCATGTTGGTATTATTTTATTATTATCAATAAATAATATAATGTCATGTATCAAAGAAATATCAACATTTTGAAGGTAATTACTATTATAACTTGCAAAAAACAATTTTAGCAAGATTTGTTTTTGCTGTATTGGAATAATTCAAAATTTACTTTGAAAAAGTTAACCTAATTTCTAATTCAATTGTTTTAAATTTACATTAATGTATTTACGTTCTTTATAATTACAATTAATTGCAACTATTTACAACATTTTTTTTAATTATAATTAGTTACAATTAATTGCAATAAAAGAAAGAAATATCTCTGTATCACTTAATATACATAAATAATTACTTGTTGTGCTTTTAGAGTTACTTCAATATATCATTCACAGCTAAAGAAACAGATATAAAGTAGCCCTACATTAACATCTGCATAAACTACTCGCTACATTGAATACCACTTTGGATTAAAACTTAAAACAAGCATTCTGTTTATGACTATAGGAGAGTTCCAAATCTCCTTTCCCCTCTTGAAGCATAAAAAAGAATCTTTCCAGAGTATAGATTTACTGTGCCTATGTCAGGCAAGTGTCTGCCTGTGTCTGCGTCTCACGATTTGAACCAAAATGTAACATACCTCCCACTAAGCCATTTCTCATGAAATGTTAAACATTATCAAAAAGTTAAATTTCTTTTATCCATTTATATCCCTTTCACTAATTGAACATTATAAAAAATATGAATTTTATTGTCGTAATTTTATGAATTAATTTAAAACTGGAAATAATTTTCAAAAAACTTTTTTTTTAAAAATAAGAAGAGGCAAAAAAAAAAAAAAAAAAAAAAAAAAAAAAAAAAACTTTTCGTTAACGTGTTAAATCTTAGAAGAACAAAAAATAACACTTTTAATGTAAATTTAAAATAGTTGAATTAGAAAACAGGTTAACCTTTTGTTAATACATTTTTAATATTCAAAACAACGTAAAAATTCATGCTAAAATTGTTTTTGCAATTATAATTAGCAATTATCTTTCAAAAAATAATGTTCCGTCGTCCAGATGGCTGTAATTTCAAAAAAGTTGATTTTTGAGATTTTACATTTTTTAAAGCATTCAAGCATATTAATTACGTTTTTATTCTAAGATAATAATTAGTTGAATTACAAAGAGATTTTTCTGCAATTAAAATGTATTCAATTATATCTGGACTCTTTTATTTTAATATCCATGAAAATTGAAGTAAAAGTTTGTGTATAAATCCTACAAACACAATGCAGGAATTGTAATAATTAAAAACTAAATAACTATTTAATTATGAAAAAAACTTGATTTTAATTTACAATAATTGAAATTTAATCAAATATTCTTACGTTATTCATACAATATTTATTTAAAAATCTCAATATTTTATTAAGAGATCATTCATTTTTATACTAGTTTTCCTTTTTTAAAAATGAAGATAATTAGTCTCAAGCTAGTCGCTGTCTATTAAATATACTTTAACAATTAATTATTGCATTTCTTTTCATTATGAAAACTATAATGTCAAGCATTATAATTATGCAACTATTTTGAAGAATTATAATGCGAAAAAAGTAAAGGGTAAATAGTGATTAATATTTTTTTCTACCATTAGATTATAACTTATTCATGTTTGTAATGGTAGAAATTCATATCGTTATTTATATTATGAGTTAGAAAGTTTTTTAAGCGAAATTAATTATGTATCGTCATGTATTCCACGTCATAGGTTTTAATGTGTGTTTTTTTTGTTAACTTGCATATTGTTAAAATATTATTAAGTATTAGGTAATTTTTTTTTATTATTTCAATGTAATCGTAATTTGCATTTATTTGTATTGTTAATTTGGGAACTGCATATAATGAGAAACTCTCAATAAAAATGTTTGTGTTGTCAAGCAGCAATTACTGGTTCCTGCTTTTTTTTAGCATCATTGCCACTCCTATGATGCATATGTGTTTCCTCGAAGGGGATTGTAAGGATCGGCTTTATATCGGCACAATAATGCCTTCCCACGTCAATTATAAAACATACAAAAAGACTGGAAAAGGGAGACATTCCTTTAATGAACATTTTCTTGGGAGTATAGCATCAATCAGGCAGACCTCCCGTGAAGATAAAACAACGAATATGAAAGATGAGATAAACTGATCATTACTTCAAAACAGGTTTCATTGAGCGCTTCTGGCGGAATTTGTTTTTGTACATGTGGAGAGACTAATGCTCTTTCCCACCGAGGCGTGAGGCGTTGACCAATAACTAGTCTCACGGCGTTTGCCTGAAACTGGTTGAAATCCACTGCTTCGAGTTGTTGTCCTCGTCAAGTGGTCCATCATCCAACTTTCAACTCTCAAATGCTTGCTGCGTCATGTGACTTGAATTGAGCCAATAGTAGATCTGCTTTCTAGTATAAGTAACTGGAATTTCACTAGGCGTAAAGTGATTTCTGCCGCTTCGGTGTGAACGGGTCGAAAATTTTCTTCCCTGCCGCATGACTCTTCGCCGCCTCTCGCCTCGATTGGAATGAACCTTTAGACATGAGAGTTAGAGTATTAGAGTCGACAGTTCAGTAAAGCAGTACAGGCAACAGACAGGGGAACCGGCTGGCTCTTTGAGGGCAGCTGAAAAGTTACCCAACATTTAAGACAATTTGTTTGTTGACAGCATGTAAGGCAACTTTTGGACTTAATTGATAGGACTCAAAAATTGCAGCATGCTGTCTTATAGAAAAATTATTTGGCGTTTCATTTATTCATTTTAAAATAGTTTCGTAATTCCGTCTGCAAATTAACTTTACTAGACAAAGACTGGTATACATTACTCTCAAATGTTTACTATATAATTCTTTTTGCTAGAGATTATTATATTTCTTAAAACAATTGTTCAATTTATAAAGATTCAGAAAGTAATAAATGAAAACAAATTTAGGAAAAATATTTTCATTTTCATAAATATATTTATATAGTCGATTCGACTTTTTTATGACTGAACATAAATTAATGTATAGAAATTGTTTGATGGAATTTCAAATAAACGAAGGAATGCTTTTAAATAATTAAAAACTTGAAAATATATTTTTTCTTTCAAACATTTCTTCATAATGTGTAGTTTGACTATCGATTGTGTGGATATGTAAACATCCTGGGTATGGAGGCGGAAACCGACAAATCGGTTACATATTAGGGGTCTTAGTATGGGGCACAAAACAATTTTGTATAAGGAAAAAAAAAACCCATCAGCTTTGTGAAAGTTCTTGAATTAACTTTTCTTTTAATATTATGAAAACCTAAAGTTTAATTAATAAAATTCAAAATCTTTTAAAACCATACACAAAACATTTTCCCTGTGTATTCCTTATATTTCCTATATCTGTCTGCTCTAATTCGTCTGATTTGGCAGCTTGCCAATTCTCCACTTAATCGGAGATCGAACAGTTCATAAGATATTAAAATTTCCTTTTTTTCAATTCCTCCTATTAGCTCACACTCTCCCTGTATATATCTTATTCAAATTTTCGATCGCTAATAAGATACTTTTTATTCCTCCACTTAAGTTCAAATCCTTTTTTTTAACTTGTAGTGGATGACACTTGATGTTAATACAGTATTTTCAAATATTAATTCAGTAATTAAATTTAACTAATTTTAGTTTTTTTTTTATTTAATTTGCATATATCTACCAATAGATGGCGCCAGATAATAAGATTAAAAAAATGAATGAAAAATATTTATAAAGGTCTTGCTGCAATAGGATGAAAAAAAAGTAGGATTGACTTAAAATTTTTTTTATATTATTTGTTGGTAAAGAAATCGCTAAGTAATTCATTTTGATTATATGACCTACATATCGTAACATAATACGATAAACTCAACAAGAAGAACAACTAGACGTAAAAAATGAGCCATCTTACTCGACCAATATCTATTTAAACCTATTGAAGTTATAATATTCCACGATAATTTGTTAATTTTCTTTTTAAATTAAAAAAAGAATGAAAACGTAAACTTTATGAACTTTTTTTTTCTCCATTTACTCCAAGCACAGCATGTGAAGAGTAGACACGAACTTTCAACGCCTCCTGTGAGAAAATTTAATTACTAATTACTGAGCTTGTTCCAGGGAAGAAAGAAATCTCAAAAATTCTAGTGGATACGAGGGAGAATACAGTGAGATTATAAAAAACACAATTAACATGTACCAGGAACGAAGTAAATTAACTGCGAAATTTGCATGGCAACTGCTCTTGACAGCCTACGTGGTAGCCCTTTCTTTGCTCTTAATTGTTTCTGTCTAGACAAGGTGCTGATGAACCTTTTTAAAAAATTCCACTTCTTACTCTGCGGTCGAATAAAGTTCCAGTTTAATGAACTGTGGTTCTCAAACTTGGAGTGTAAAGAGTTTGCTCCTTATCTTATTAGGTATAGAGAGTCTTTTTACTGATTGTTTAAAACTCTTGCAACCTCCAGCCTCTTAGAAAATTAAACATCTTTAAAAGAATTTCCAATATGCTGTCGTTATAGTCAGTTTATTTAGTTCAACAGGCAGTAACCATAAACACATTATATACATAATAACTATTCGTATAGAGTTTCATTTTCTGAGTCGCATGCTTATTTCCAGAGTATAAATAATTTACTCCTTATTTCAGCAGCTACAGTGTATCTTTTAGTTGGTTACTAATATTGCAGCAAGGTATACCCAATTAAAAATTTTGCATCCTTATGTTGTGCTTATAATATACAATTACAATAAAGTAATTATATATTTAGCATATGAGAACTTTTGCTGATTACTAATATTGCAGACACCATCTAAATAAAAATTTTGCATCATTATGTTGTATTTATAATATACCATTATAATAAATTAATATACTTAACATATGAGAAAATATGTTTTCGTTTTTCCCAATGTGAGTGAATTTACATTTCTAAAGGATCTGAGACAGCAGTATATACTGAACAATTTACAAATGGATTACATCTACAATGGGCCAACTTTTATCGTTTACTGCACTCATAATTTGGAATTAATGTATTTGTGCATTATCCTTTAAAAGGGTTAATGGTTATCCTAAGTTATCCTCTAACACGGTTTTTCAAAGCTAAACAGATGGATTTTCCGACCAACTGATTTTTCTTAATTGTTTCTGACGTAAGCATGGGGAACTTTTACTTCGACTCACTTGGCTTGGAAATTATACTTATTATTCGTCAAGTTATAAACATTGGTCCCTTTTAATGGTAAGTTATCACGTATCATCAAAAATTTAACCAACATAAATAATACCACTCTGATAAAACAAAATTCTTAGGCAATTAGGAGTTTTTTCTCTCTTTCTAAATTTTTTTTTTTTTACCTTCTTTCACCAATAATCCCATTTAAGTCTTTCTTTTTTTTTTTCTCACCTTCTTATACCAATAATTCCTTTTAAGTTTTTTCTTTGCCTTTTTCTCACTTTCTTATATCAATAATCACGTTTAAGTATCTTCTGATTGGATGGACTGTCCCCTTCTTTAAATGATAATGGATGCAAATTGAACCCTGATAATTACAATATCGACGACCTTGTGCCTTTACAACAGACGAAAGAGTGGGAATAATTGTTCTTTTTTCACCTTCCTGTACCATCGATCCTGAAATTTTCTCTTGATTGGACGGACTGTCCCCTTCTGCAAAAGGTAATGGAAGCAAACTGAATCCTGCATAATGATAGCGTTGACGCACTTGGGACCTTACAACACACAAATTGCGAAATGCTTTTCTATTTATCAGTATTTTTACATCTTGGTTAATCGCCGGTATTTAAAATGAATATCTTATTTTTGCTGCTGGAGGAAGTTTGGATTGTTTGATTTGGTCAATAATTTCCTAGGTAGTTATTTATCTTGATAATTATTTTCATATTCGGGCTTAGATATTCTTTCCCCTAATTCCTATATTTTCCCCTCCGGAAACCCACTTTTTCCATTACGGCAACCATTGGATAGTTCTTCACTAATTCTTTTCTAGTTAGATCTTCAGCAATAAAGTCATTTAATCCTTAATAATATTTGGAGCTTCTGGTAAACTATGAACACCTAAAATAGGCTTTGTTGTGATTTCAAATTAGTTGTAGTTTGATGCGGAATTTCAGTTGTATTTGAATGAATATTACTTTGGGAATGGAGAAGAATAGCAATACTATTTAGCTTTTACAAACTAATGCTGAAATTTGGCTGTTGCAGAGTAAAAGCAATATTCTGTTGTTTTGTAATGATATGAGATGGAGGAGATTCTATGGTACTTCAATAGGAACTTTATGTTGCTTAAGACCTCTCTTTGTTGCATACTATCAACAGCAGTTTGCAATTTGAATAAGGCATTAGCTTAAGGGATTTAAAATGACGTTATTTATTGTCTATAATCTAAATTTGGTTTCAAGTTTCAAGAACTCGAGTTCGATTTATTCTCTTTCTAGTCTAGTGCTAATAATCTTTTCTAACATTTTTTTTTTACAAAATTTAAATCTTTTACGAATAATTCGCTCTTGGCAATAATGTTTTACAGATCTTCCATAGTGCCTCTTCTCAAGAACGCCTTGGTGCTTGGAAATGTAGTTGCTCTTAACCACAACAACAGAAAAAAATCTTTATAACGGATTTCAATTTACTTTTAGTCCTAAAAGATATTTGATGCTAATAAATCCAGAAATTAAATTTAACAACTTACTTCCAACACAGTTAATCAATATGAACTATACATATACTAATAATAATAATTATAATATGTAGTTAGCATTAACATATGAAAACAAATGGAGAAAACTTAAATTCTAATAATGCATTTATAACAATGTATAAATAATTACCACATAAAAATATGGATAATAGCAATATATAAATATACACATTCTTTCAATTGGCATATTCCTTTTCCCCATGTATCCACTCTCTCTCTCTGGCTGCTCAAATCTGCTCTGTTTCCCAAATTAAATGTAACTAAATTGTACTTAAAAAAATAAATTTTGACTAAAATGGAACACTAACGTGTTCGTTTTTATTCTCAAACGAAAAATTAACATTATTTATCGATAGAACAAAATTTCTATTCGAAACGCTAGCATGTCCACTTTAATTCTCTGACAAGAAATTAATACTTTTCACGATTAGCATAAATATAATTTTTTAAATAGCTCCTTACAACAATTTTACATTAAAAAAAATAATAAAATTCACTTCATAAACATAAAATGGAAACTCACTTTTTTCTTTAAAATGATTAAATGAAACTTTTAGCTACTACATTATTTAACAAATCTTTAAAAGACAGTACGACACAATTTGTTCATGTTATACATAATAACAAACATATACATTTACAAAGTCCTGTTAAATGTTAAAGTACCCTTTCTGCTTCTTGCAAAGTGTCGGGTGGATTCTCTGGTGCCTGGACTGCAAAACTGAAATCTAGACTCTTTCTCTCTAACTCTTTTCTTAGTCTCTGAGGCCTTCTATAAATAAGAAAATAAATTCCACAAAATTTTTCTCTGTGAAACCTGTTCTGAAAAAAATGAAAAGTTTAGTTTGGTCGCTAATCTTTTCTATTTTTTAATGTTTTCTCTCCATGAGAGGTCACACTTATTGATCCAGCATTTATAAGAAATGTCTTTCTATTATTTCCATTGTTCCATTCTTTCCATCTGGTCCTTTTGCCATAACTGAGAATACATAGTTCTCCAATATGAAGTCGATTGTTAAATATGTCTTTCGATTTATTTCTCTAATTTTGTGTGAATTATATTTTTTGCTATGTTTTATTTTATGGTGCTCCAAGAAGCCTCGTGTTCACCTTTGAACTCCCTCTGTCTAACGGATTGCCCTCATATGATCTAGGGAGAATATTGCTTCCGAGAAGAGTAACTGCAATAACTGCACCGTATTTGAACAAAGTGGTGAGATGAATAAAGTGATATGGAATATCACTTTATTTTGATACATATATTTGAATTTCTCACATATATTTGAAAAAGTGGTGAAGACTCTCTTGAAGCAAACTGAGTATGGATGGGAAAATCTTATAACAACGGTCGACCACAACCCCCATTGTGTATCATCGTTATTGAAAGCAGTGACTGCAATGAACGCCACTCAGGGTTTATTCATGAGTCCTTCTGCATACTAGTTGTTCATGTAACTGTTGGAATAAAAGTTGGCTTAGCTTTCTTCATTTCTTGACTAGTTGTTTTGCAATGACTTTATTATACATAAATATGAAATAACGATAGATTGACGCTTAAGATAAAACAAATGTTAATTTTTCCACTCTTGAATGCTTAAAATCAATGATTTAAAGTTATACGTTGAAGCAGCTACTGAAAAAACACAGCAAACTTAACATAAAACTTTCAAGAAAATCAAAAATAGAATTTTGATTCATAACAATAAGTTGACATGGTTAACTCCGGAATAGACAGAATTACTCCATACACAGTCCTGTTAGATGAGGAAAGATTATTAACCAATAAGCACACCAAACTTTCGAAGGTCTTAAATGTGAAGAAGGTTTTTAAATGTAAGATGTTCCAAGGTCACTTGCTCTCAAATAAACTTTATTGAAAAAAATTAAATAATTATTATTATATTAAAAAGGCATTAATTAATTTATTAAAAAGGTAATCTAATCGAAATAAAAAAATTCATATATTCAGTAATTTACATGGACATAACTGGATATATCAAACTTAAATGAATATAATATTTTAATTAAATAAATATAAAGATTACTTTTCCTATTTCTGGTTGATAATCAGATTTATTATTAAAAATAGTCACATTATAAAAAAGTATAAGACACATAATAACTAGATTTATTTTCCATTTAATTTTTAAAACAAACCTTTAAATTAAAATCAAAACATTGTCAACATTTAAATTAAAATTCCATAAATTGTTTATTAAGCATAAACAACAGCACGTCTTAATTAAATTTTTAAGAGTATTTAAAATTCTTTCTTTAATGCGATTCTATGAAATTTAGATTCTCAGAAATAAAATATTACTTGTAAGCTAGATATTCCTGGAATAAAACTTGTTCAAAAACATTTTTACACATTTAATATTCATAGGAAACTTATTTATATTTCACCAGTTAATTAATCGCAGTTTCAATTATGTTTAGTCTCCTTTGTAATTCAAAGAATATATCGAGGCAAATATTACTTCAAATAATATTCAACCCGAGAATTCCGAGTAAATGAGTTGAAAAAATCATTTGTGGAATAATTAAATCAATTTAACACATAAATTTTGAAGAATTATATCTTTGAAATCATTCAATTGTAACAAAATAGTGAAGACTCACTGCACTCAATTCCCGTTCAACTTAATTAAGATGAAATTTTTATTTGAGCTTAATTTTATATTCATCCATTGTGAATAAAATTTAATTAGGCCGTTGAAATGATGACAATGAATAAAACATGGGATTAAGTGGAGTCACTTTTTATAACATTAATTTTCATTTAAGATGAAGGGAATTTCTCCATCCAAATTATTTTTAATAAAAGATTCCACCCTTATTAATAATAATGAGTAGCAAAAATAAATTTCTATTTCTGGAGGAAAAAGGACATGCATTAGGAGAACTTACGGTAAAATTAAGTTTGGATAGATAGGCGAGTGTTGGGAGCTAAAAATTTAGTCATATAAATAATTTGAAACTTTATTTTGTTTGCAACAATTTTCTTTATAAAAATTATGTTTTTAATATTTTTTTATAATAAAAATCAATCTTATTTTATTGAAAAAGTTTTAAGAAATTTTTATTTTTTCGAATACCGGTACTTTAGAATATGATTTTTTTTGTCTTATAACTGCAAGCATATAGCGAATTTAGCGTTTTTTAATGTCCATGACATGCTACACTGCACCAACATTATGCCATCGCACTTTTGACTTCACATCTACAATGATGGTGTAAGAGCAATCAGCCTCCTTGTTCCTTTAAGCGAATTGAAGAACTCTGTTTTGGCTGATACATTATTCGTGTTCATATATAACGTTGTCAAAAGTTATATAAGAAAAGTAGATTGAATTATTAATTAATTTTTTTCCAATTTTGTCAATTTTTTAAAATTATTCTTCACTGTGTGAAGAACTTTACTAGAAAATAAAAATAAACTATTTTTATAAATAACAAATTACCATTCATAACACATATTTAAATTAAAATTTTTTTTAATTAACAAACCAAAGATTGAAAACAAACAACACATGTATATCAAGTCATTTTGCAAATAAACTCATTAGTTTTGTGCATTTATACCTTAACAATTCTGCGCTAAAGTTATAATAGACAATTTAGCTTCAATTTGAGAACATTAGCGAAATAACTATTATTATTATTATTATTATTTTAATGATGATTGAATTAAATAAATTTAAAGATTTTTTTTGATAAAAATCACTTATAAAAAAACTTGCAAAAAGCAAAAAAATAATCACTGAAATTTTATTTGTTTTTTACTCCTACCAATCTTTCGATCTGCATTTACAAAGTGTTACTTAAATAAACTTTTAAAATTATTTTAATTAAAGAACTTATGGTGTTGGTTCTATCATTCATGTAGAATTTTATTTACCTCTGCCAACAAATACCGTCGAACAAAAAAGTAGTAAAGATTGTATTTTCGATTCAGTTTTATCACTTCTTACCTCGCTCAGGTTCTTTTATTGGTCTCTCAACTGCCTTCAGATTGCAAGTTTAGGTGATAGGATGATATCTCTTTATCCCTGGCTTGTTGCCTGCGTCCGACGTTTTCAGGTGATTTGAAATGTGGTAAATCGCCCTTCCTGTACAGTAAAAGTACTTGTCAGAATTGGATGTGTAATATAAGATACAATGTACCACAAACGATAAAGTGAGACTGTGTTATTGTCCACGAGCTCGGCTGTTAGGTGTATTATGACCTCCAATGAGGAGTTTACGTTAGTTGGAATGACTGGACCTGTGGTAATAAAGGCGTTTATTGTCAACTGTAAAATCTTTTCCGTCAAAGTAGATCATCGTGATTTCCTTTTATGGTCTTCGATGTCCAAACTGCATTGTGTGTCTTTGGGGAAATGTAGTTCCCAACATTTCTTTTCAATTAAGTATGAGAAACGTTATTTTTGCTGTTAAAAGAATTATAGTCTTTAAGGCTTAAACGCAGAGTGAAACTTTCCGTAGTTTAACAGCATCCTATCATGCAAAAAAGTAGTTAAAAGTAGTTATTTTACCAGTGTTTCTCTCTTTCCTACAGCACGCTACTAACCATTGTTGAATATTTTGCAAGAGAAATTTATTCAAAACTTTATAACTCTCCTTATTTTTTGCATCTTGTTCATTGCAAAGAGAAATAAATTCATGTCCTTTAATAAAAAAATTATGTAAGTAGCATAAAATTAAAAATCACTTAAATAAAAAAGTTCATGTTTTATTTCTTGTTAATATAAGAAGCAGAAACAATTTAATTTATTCCTGGTTCTCATCTGCATTTCTGTTTGAGAAAGAAATAAATTTAACCCATACAAATAAAAAGCGGTTTTTTTTTTCTACTGCAATTAAACGATTGCTGTTCGAAATTTGTTTCAAAAGACCTGTATGCTATCTAAATTAAGAATGGCAGATAGTTCATTATTAAATCATATAACTCTACACTGCACAAAATGTGATTGGTTTGGTTTGTCGCTCTACGACATTTTGTGCACACTTTCGGATAATTATACCGGAACTTATAGTTTAACATGAATTCCGAACCACTAACAAACATACATGCCATTCAGTATGAGAAACGTTATTTTTGCTGTTAAAAGAATTATAGTCTTTAAGGCTTAAACGCAGAGTGAAACTTTCCGTAGTTTAACAGCATCCTATCACGCAAAAAAGTAGGTAAACTTTGCTTTATTATCCTGCTGTTTCTCTCTTTCCTAATGCACAATACTAACCATTGTTGAATATTTCGCAAGAGAAATTTATTCAAAAATTTGTAACTCTTTATTTTATGCGATTTGTTCATTGTGAAGAAAAATAAATTCATGTCCTTTAATAAAAAAAAAATAATGTAAGTAGCGTAAAATTAAAAAAAAAAAAAAAACTTAACAAAACAACGAATGTTAATAGAAGAAGGAAAAACAATTTAATTTACTCCTGGCCCTCATCTGCAATTCTGTTTACGAAATAAATAAATTTAACTCATAAAAATAAAAAGTGCTTTTTTAAGCTGTAATTTGAAAAAAAAAATTTTTATTCAACATTGCTTCGAAAAACCTGTAGTTTAACTTAATTAGGAATGGCAGATAGTCCATTATTACCTCATATAACTCTACACTATACAAAATGTGATTGGTTTTTCTCTCTACGGTCCTTTTGTGCAGACTTTGGGCTAATTATAGCGGGATTTATAATTTAACATGGATTTCGAATTACTAACAAACATTTCTGCCACACCCGGAATTCGATCCTTAAGCCTGTGGCACCATAGGAAAGAAGATTGAATTAAACAAATTTAAAGATTTTTATTGCTAAATATATAGTTTATAAAGAACAGGAAAAAAAATAATTAATTAAAAAAATAAATTAAAAACTAGAAATTTAATTATTTTTCTCTTCCTACCTATCTCACGCTCCTTATTTTCGAAGTATTAATTTAAAGTACTTTTAACATTATTTTAATTAAACAACTTATAGTGTTGGTTGACCACTTACGTAGAATTTTGTTTACCTCTGCCAACAAATACCGTCGAACAAAAAAGTAGTAAAGATTGTATTTTCGATTCAGTTTTATCACTTCTTACCTCGCTCAGGTTCTTTTATTGGCTCTCAACTGCCTTCAGATTGCAAGTTTAAGTGATAGGATGATATCTCTTTATCCCTGGCTTCTTGCCTGCGTTCGATGTTGTCAGGAGATTTGAAATGTGGTAAATCGCCCTTCCTGTACAGTAAAAGTACTTGTCAGAATTGGATGTGCAATATAAAATACAATGTACCACAAACGATAAAGTTATACTATGTTATTGTCCACGAGCTCGGCTGTTAGGTGTATTATGACCTCCAATGACGAGTTTACGTTAGTTGGAATGACTGGACCTGTGGTAATAAAGGCATTGATTGTCAACTGTACAATCTTTTCCGTCATGATTTCCTTTTATGGTCTTCGATGTCCAAAATGCAGTGCCTCGACCTGTATGACCTTGGGAAAATGTAGTTCCCACCATTTCTATTCAATTAAGTGTGAGAAACGTTATTTTTGCTGTCAAAAGAAATATAGTCTTTAAGGCTTAAACACAGAGTTGAAACTTTGGGTAGTTTAACAGCATCCTATCATGCAAAAAAGTAGTTAAACTGTGCTTTATTTTCCTACTGTTTCACTCTTTTCTAAAGCACGCTACTAACAATTGTTGAATATTTTGCAAGAGAAATTTACTGAAAAGTTTTTAACTCCTTATTTTATGCGTTTTGTTCATTGTGAAGAAAAATAAATTCATGTCCTTTAATAAAAAAAATAATGTAAGTAGCATAAAATTAAAAATAACTTAACAAAACAACGAATGTTTTATTTCGTGTTAATAGAAGAAGGTGAAACAATTTAGTTTATTCCTGGTCCTCATCTGCAATTCTGTTTACGAAATAAATAAATTTAAGTCATACAAATAAAAAGTGGATTTTTTAAAACTGTAATTAAAAAGTTGCTGCTCGAAATTGTTTCGAAAGGCCTGTAAGTTAACTGAATCAAGAATGGCAAATTATCCAAATTAATGCGGATTGACATTATGGCAGATTAATAATGTCATTATTATCTGATTTATTTCTACACTGCACAGAACGTGATGAGTTCTCTCACTTACATATGAACGTGATGAAAATTTCTCTCACTTACATATCTTCGTGGGTTGCATTCGAGGGATTTATTATGCTTCCCCGTACTTTGAGGCCAAAGGATGAACTATCCAGTCTGCAGAGTTAGCCTGCTCATTTCTTATATCAGTGAGAGAAATTTTTATTAGGCTTCAATTGCTGGAGTTTGAATTATCTCCCTTTCAAAATACAATGAACTATCCACCTAGCCAATCTGTCACAAAAAATTGAGTTACAGAGGCTATTAGTTAATGTGTCTTTTCTAAATATTACAATTTATGTCGTATATCATGATTTATATTTAAATCATATCATAAGTTAAGTTATAATACTTCTTCTTTGCATTTGCGCAACAGTGCCATGTGAGGGCCAAGATCATCTGCCTTCTGGAAGATTACGAGACAATATATGTTTTCTTTTTACGGGGTAAGGTTGTTATCCCTACGTCTACAGTTATATTAAATCTGGACCCAGAGTTTCAAGTTGATTCCGAACCACTACAGACATCAAATGGCACCACCGAAACTCAAACCCGAAACATGTGACACAGAGACTGTTATAATTACCTTTTATAATTATTATAATAAAAGGTAATTGGAATACTATGGAGCCTGATGGCCGATTGGCTAGCTCTCTGGCGCTCGGTACCACAGGTTTCGGATTAATCCCGGTGGTCGCATGGATGTTTCTAATGGTTCGGAATCCACTTTAAACCGTAGATCCCGATCTAATATGATCCTTTAGCGTTGCGGGTGTAGTGTTACTAGCGTGAGTAGTATATTTTTAAGCACACACTAAGGAGGTGCTAAATGAGTAACAGCGGTGCAGCCCTTGCTTATGTCATAAAGATTAACCATATGTATATTAACTGTGTATTACCAGCTGCATTTGAGCAAAAACATTTGGAATACTATAAACTTAAATGAAATATTTCAAAATAAATAAAGATGCTGAAAGAAATATTAATGAATATAAAAAAATTAATTGTACAAAAAAAGTTTATTTTACTGGTATTTTAGCAACCAGAACAGAAGTTTTTGTTTTCTTCACAAGTTTAGAGAAAAAAAATTTAACTATAAGAGTAAAAATCTAATTTACGCTTTTTAAAATCTACAATTTCTCACCAACCTCCAAACTAAACACACCAGTTTTGCAACAAAAAGAATCAAATGAAAACGAGATTCATTACCTATCTACATTTACTCAACCAGATGTAATTTAAAGCTCTCAAGTTCTGAATACAGAAGAAGCCACTAACATTAATTATCCCCTACAGCTTTAAGAAAAGGGAAAAAAAAATAAAGGAAGCCATCTTATTTAAAAACACCATTCCATGCTTCTCCAGAAATTTCAACTCTTATAAAAATAAAACTCAAAATGACCAAGCGTACCAGCTGGTTATAGGGGAAGAAGAAGCAAGCATATAAGAACAGGAAGAAAAAAAAAATAAAAAAGGAAAGATACACAGACGGAACTCTTTGGAAGCTTGGGTCTCTTTGTTGAGGGAAGAAAAGGCGTGAATAGGGTTGGGACAGTCTCTTATCATCCGTTCTGAAACGCTTGGCAAATAAAAAACAGGACCTCCTTCACCGGATCTTCTCATTGTACGGCAGTCTATTATGCCTGCTATGATAGGCAAGATTTGGTTTAAGCTAGAATAGAGTTATGCTTCATTGCTTCAAGTTTTTTATGAGGCAAACTTCAGCCCAGTTGAGACTTCATGAAGAGCACGTAGCAGAGTACGACAGAAGGAAAACGGCATTAAATCTTTTGTGACGGGATTCTTTTTTCGATTAAATGTATAAAGTATAAAATAGGGATAAATATGTTTTCCTTAAGCATATAAATATTTTTTTTTTCAAATTATCTGAAAAAATATTTCATTATAAAAGAAAGGCAAGAATGCCTCATAAATTTTGTAACAGATTTTTATTTGTGTCAGATTTTGTATCCCTCCACTGATAATAACAAATTACTACTAATAAAATAAGGATCATAGTTACGAATACAAAATTGGGATTTAATATGCTACTAAAGATTGTATAAAAATTTCTAGCTATAACTAGTAATGTTAATAACAATGTATCTGTTAATCAAAATGTAGAATACATAAAAATGATGATGAATAAAATTAGCCTCAATATTTTTTTTTTCTTTAGACACTTCAACACAATTAAGAATTCGTGAAAAAATTATATTATAAAATAATTTTCCAGCTGTTGTATATGAGCCCCATGATACCATAATTGGGAACCCGGAGTCTGGAGTCGAGCATTTTTGAAAAAGTCAGGATTCAGTTTAAAAATGCGATTACTTTTTTTTTTATAAAAATCAATTTTATTTTTACAAAATTCCCACAATTAGTGTTAAAATTAAATGTTAAAGAGGCAAATCAATTGCATCCTTCATGATGCAACGGGCAACAAGAACCTTCACTGCTTTAACAGTATGTCTAGTACATGTTGAGTGACTTTTCTCACCATTACGTGAAATAAACATTTATACAAGCTATTCTATTATTTAAAAAATATAAGATTTGTTGTAATTAAAAATTTGTTCAAAAAGAAGTATTATTACACTGCGTGAAAAAGTAGAAAATTAGATATTTTGATAAATGAATAATGACGCATTTTTCATTTCTTCCAACGTTTTTATAGACAAAATAAAAAGTACACAATTATTTTTTCAACAATGAAATGTATAAAGATTGAACATTTATAAGCTATTATATTATTTAAAAAATATAAGATTTGTTGTAATTAAAAATAATTGAAGAAAACGTGTTCAAAAAGATGTATTATATTATAGCTTTTTAGTCATGGAGAATTAGAGAATCTTTACTTTTACATTTTATGCAGAACTTTGAAACCGAATTTCAAGATTTTCAGAAAGATCATTTCTCTTTTGTGTATCCGTACCATCATTTTCAATCCATATAAACATATTAATCAATTTTCAAATAAAATGCATAAAGTTACGATCTCGCTTACAATTAAACAAAATTGATTATATTTTTTAACGAACCTAGATTAGTGAGCACCTTTTTTCAAGGAAGAAGCATACAAAGAAAAAAACTAAAAGAAACTATGGGATGAAGTCTCTTAAGAACTACAATTATTTCCATCGAACCATATATCAAAGAATTAGTGGCAAAAAAATCTCTCAATAATTTCATGTTGCTGCCTTGAATTTGAATTTCACTGCGTGGTATTTAAAATAACATTTAAAATAACAGGGGCATTTAAAATGAACAATTTTGTTACTCCACTAATTTTATTATTACATAAAATTACATTCTTTGAAGAAGTGAAATAATCTGTAACACAGTCTTTAACTTGTAAAAAAAAGATAAATAATAAAAAAAAAATAGTACACAATTTGTGATCTATCAAACTTTATAAACGCTGGACGATCAATTTTTATAAATAATAATCAAATTTATATTTAATTATCCAATTAAATTAGTGGCTTAGAAAATTTTTGAATATTATAATTGTAATGAATAAAAAATACTTTCAGTGAGCATTTTCTACGTGCACATTTTTTCATCCTATAATTGATTATTAAAATATTCTCAGAAGAGGAATATGCAGGCCAAGCCAAAATTTTAAAATTAATTTTTATTTCAGTTTATCTAGAAGCCTACTGTCTATTTTTCTCTCGAAAAGTTTTAATTATCGCTTTTGCTGGATATTGGTGAAAAAATCACTTTTTTTTTTTCCGCCCCACTGACTCAGTGAATAACAGCCCAAAGAAAACAAGCTTCACCGCCATTGAACACCGAATGACACAGCTAAAGAGTCCGGTCGACACACCATTCCGAAAAGTATCCAGCCATGAGTGTCGATAAGAACCCAAAACGAAGCAAGAAAGAAGAAACTAAGAACAACAAGAATTGGACTTTCTCGTCAGTAACTCCACGCATGTGATCCTGACGAAAATCCTTACGGACGGTAACAGCCCCCATGTCGCATCTGCATTAACACGCTGGCACGACCAGTCACTTAACCGTAAATCCCTGATTAAGCATTATTTCCCATTACAGAAAACAAGAGCGGCGAAATGTTTCTAGGTAATGACGACCGATAAAAATCCGCTGGATCTATTAGTACTTACAAAAGGCCAAATGAACTGAAGAAAGCCTCAAAGAAATCGAAAGGGATGGAGGGTGGTAGGGAGGGAGGCTCTAAGAGTTGGTAGCAGGGTGGACAGGAAATTTGTAGCAGACGTTTTTTGTACCTGTAGTAATTCGTTAAGACTCCACATCGGGTTGCTTTAAAGAATTCTTCATTGGACTCCTTTTCGCCTTCCTCCCTCGCTTTTTCTCTTATCAGTGCGAGTCTCTCGTTCCTAATTACTCTCGGTGACTGAGGATGGGGTGCTAGAGGAGGAGAGAGTGGAGGACATAATGGTTGTTTAGCATTCTCTCATCACCTGAATTTCGAAAAGATTTATTTTCTTTCTTCTTTTTCAACCCTTTACTTTTCGTTCCATTGTTAGTCTTATTCCGAGTGTAGTATTCTTCCATTTTCTTTACTTTTCTTTATCTTTTTTTTTCTTTATGAAGTCAAGAAGGAATTAGAAGTTTTTTTTTTTTCTTTAATGAGAATCCAAATCGTCTGGGAGTAATCTCAGATTTTCTACTCGGGCAATAATTAAGGCCTCTATGTAGGTAATGAATGGGTCCTGGAGATGGTAAATGATACGGCTGTGGAGTTGGAGGATCAAATGTCTTTCAAAATCAAGATCATTTTTGTTTCAATTCGAACTTGAAATCAATAACATTTCTTCTGTATCTGGCATATGAAGCAATAGCAGAAAATGGTATTTTATATTAAGTTGAACATTTTGATAGCTTTAGAGGGCAAAATACATAAATATTTGAATAAATGAATAAATTAAAAATGAAATGAATGTAGAAAATTGAAATTTAATAGCTGTAGAATAGTCTAAAAAATATAGACAATTTGTAAATTCTTTAAAAGGTTATATACACCATGTTTGGAAAACAAAATACATTTGATTTATTATATATATATCTGAATAAAAAAAATAAACTTTATATGACTCTAAATGTAATCTATGAATCAATTGAATTAGAAAAAACAGCCAGTGAACAAGATATACTATGAACGAAATAAAAGAAAGCATAACTTTACATAAATAAGTTATTGAAAACTCTAGTGTTTTGGGAAATATAAGTACTTTGTAAGCCCACCTGTTGTGTGTTCAGCTTATAGGTAAGACGCATCAGGTTCGAATTTGCTGACAACACTCATTGCAGTTATTTTTAGAAATGGATCAAGCCAATAGGGTTATGGCATCTTGAAGTCTCATATTGACAGTCACGCTGTCTAGTGGGAGTTTTACCAAGTTTGGTTTCACACGAGGGCAGATATGGATAGTACTCCCAGGAAACAGTGTATTTCTTCATTTGCATCGGGCTGTCTATGGCAATATTATAGTTAAGTATATAATATGCATAGTTAATATACATAGTTATTAATATACATAAGTGGATCATAAGGTCTACAACCGAATCAACAAAAAAAAAGGAATTTGTGATAGTAATTAAAAAGTTTAAAAGAAATTATTGATCTTTTCAATATTTTTATAATTTTTAAGTTAATTTTTATTTTATATAAAAACATTTCAAAACTCCCTTAAATAGGTTCCTCCTATTCTCCAGTTTTATAATACAGTATCGAAATATATATTTTGATGCTGAATAGTAGTAGGGAAATAGAAAAGAAATTGAAATCATATATTATGGTAGAAAAAAGTTCCATCTATAACAGATTTGAATAAATCGCTATCAAAGCTATTTAATTTAATTCATCTGAAAAAAAAAATTTAATCGTCCTCTTCTATTTTAATAGTTTACCCTTTAATAGAACTTTCAGTGTATGGATAAAAATTTTGCCAGTTTCCATACTTTTATCTGAAATAAAAAAATAATATGTCTAAAGTGTACAAAATTTATTTGAATTTAATTCATGATTCATTTTTCTTCGGATGTTTCTTCTAGAAATATATATTTATTATTAAGAAAAAGAAAATATTTTTTTATAAATACACATTTATTTAGTTATTAATAATTAATTATTTACATTGATATAATAAATTATTTTTATTATTATTTCCGTTGTGAATTATGAAATACTAAATAATCTGAATATAAGAAAACAAATAATTAACAACACATTCTAGAGGCATTTTGTTGATACTAGTAAATGGCAAATAAACACAAAGAAAAATCAACCTCTTTAGAAAAAAAATCCCCAAGCAATTCAATTATTTCGCTAATGAGAAAATATTCACTAAAGAGCTAAACGAAAAAAAAAACTGTAATGAACAGAAAGAAGGTTGAATGAACTAAGAGATTTAGTCTATGGAATAGAAATAGACATTTAACTTCTTTTATTATTTTATATTAATGAAATATATAATTAGCACGTGTATTTGATTTTAATTGGATGTGAAACATTTTTATAAAACAAGTAATTTAAAAAAAAATTTAAGTCATTTCCTACTTTTTTTTCACTATATTGCAGAAAAGTCCTTTACAAATAAAGTTGAAATTTTCCTCTTACATTTGGTGCCATCTATTATTAGATAGATGCAATTTAAATCTAAAAAAAAACAAACTAAAATCAATTAATGAATTAATATCTGAAAAAACTGTATTAACATCAAGTGTCATCCATTACAAGTTCAAAAAATTCTATTTGAATTTGAGTGTGGATGAATAAAAAGTATTTTATCAAAGATTGAAAATTTGAATATATATATATATATATATATATATAAGGAGAGTGTGAACTAATAATAGGAATTGAAAAATAATGAAATAAACCATTTCTTAATGTTTTTTAAATTGAGATTATAATTTTTTTTTATTGATCGTATGAGTATTACAAAACACATCTTCAAAATATTATCCGCATTTCTATAGATAATTTTTTTTATTTCTACTTCAAAAGGAAACGACACAAAATTTACTGCTTCAAATACAAACTGAGTTAATACTCTAAATTATTTTTTTAACTAGCAACTTATTTCCATTTTGGAAATAGTATAACAATTCAGTTTAAGATTTGTGTTATAATAAATATATATAATTAAAACATTAAAAAGTAAAATAAATTAAGTAAAATAGTAAGATATATTTATATACTGTGAAATGTAGTCGTTAGTATTTGAAAAAAAAAATGGTATTTTTGTTAAATAATGTTGAATAATAACTGTAGAAATTCAAAATAAAATATTATGATTAATAAAATTCAACTAAGTATTAATGAATGGTACTATTTTACAAAATTTTAAAGTTAAATTTTTAAAAGTATTAATAAATCATTAAAGAACATTTTTTTTTGTTTAGTGACGAGCTAATAATAAATAATAATTATAATTTAATGCAATTATAATTTTATTATTATTAAATTATCCATACATATATATATTCAATTATGTAAGATATCTAGATGCTTTTTATTTCATTTCAAATTAATGAATACACTTTGATAAAATATTCATTTAAAATATTTTTACTTTTTAAAATTATTTGACTGAAAGCTTTTAGTTTTAAAAAAGATATTGTTCTTTCCTATTTAATTACTGTTCATATAATCATTATCATTTGTCTTTCAAAAAAATGTTGGATTTCATTAAGAATTATGAATAATATTCGCAAAATAAAGCGTTTTTGATTTTAATTTGTATAAGTGGATATCATTTGTAAGAAAGATAAATAATTTTCAAAGAAAAGTAAAACATTCGATGATCGAAGAAATTAATGAATTAAAAGTTTTTGTTTTATAACTTAATTTTTGTTAAGAATCCCTACATTAAATATTGATGTATAGTTCATTAGATCAATTAGCTTTGTTAGCAATGTATTTTAAGGAATATTTTAGTTAAAATATCAAATTAGTGAATCAACTACAGTCTCTAATACCATCACTATTTGGACAAAATATTTCTATTGCTCACTTTTTGAATAGGTGAAAATACGATTCTTAAAGTTTTACAATAAAAGCGTCAAATATTTAAAATGGTAAAAGAAATGTATTTTTAATTCATTTTTTTTTAATTTTAATCTTTTTCACTTTGCATCCGTATAATGATTTTGTGAGTTTTTTTTTTTTATATTTTCCACGTCATTGGAATACGTCACTAGACACATTTAATTGAATATCAATTTCCTAATTGGCAATCAGGATATGAGTTTTTATATTTATACGTCGAATAGTTTTTGAGCTCATCTGAGGATAGTAAATTTTCTTTTCCGTAGTTAATACTTTATTGGCTATATGAAAATAGATTTTTCCCGAATTATATATTTATATAAATAATTTTTCCTGAATTAAGGGCTTTGCTTTTCTATAACATCGGTTGGTATAACATATTGTATTGTGTATTTCTATTTTTTTATTTTTTTATTTTATATAATTTATTGTGTATTGTTCTGAAATAGAGTTAAGGATGACACAAAATTATGAACACAAAAACAAATGAAATTTTTGAAGCAACATACCATTTTTATTTTCCTTTAAAACCATTCCATATAATATTTTGAAATTTGCAAGTAGATTATAGAGTTTATGTATTATAGTAACGTATATATTATAATAGTAGCGTGTATGATAAAAAAAAACTTATATAAACTTAACAACAAAATCTGATTTGACAGAAATGTTTCAATTTATTTATTTTAACTTATAAAATTTCATATTTAATTGCAAAAAAATATATGATGCGTTTTCTTATGTAAAATAATACAGAAAAAATTCTTATAATAGGATATACCTGAAAAGTAGGAAGTTTGGAAAATATTTGAAAAGTTTGTTGAAAAAACAACAAAATTATTTCTAAAAGAAAAGTAGTTGAAAATATTTAAAAATTGCTTAAAAAATTGGAAGAATATTTATCTAATCTGATAATGCATAACAGTTATGATCTGAAATAGTATGTGTATTTCTAACGCAATATTATTAAAAATATACTTACATACGGTTGGTTATTCCATATAAACAATTATCCTACTGTTAATACGAATAAAATTATTGCATCGTGTTAATTAAAGAGATTAATTTAATAATAATATTTTTTTAATTTTAACAAATTCTGATTCGAGTGAAATGCTTCAATTTCTGTAATTTAACTATTAACTTATAAAATTTCCATTTTTAATTGCACACAAAATATATGATGCGCTTTCTTTTGTAAAAAAAAAAAATATTACGACAAATATACATGAAAATTTTATTTTAAGAAAAAACAACAAAATTCTTTTCAAAAGTAAAATAGTTGAAAATTTTTAAATGTTGTTTGAAAAATAGGAAGCACATATATCTAATAAGATAAAATGTAATAGATCTGAAATAGTATGTGTATTTATAACACAATACTCATAAAATACTTTCTTATTAAATACAATGGTTGATTAATCCATGTAAACAATCACCACATTATTAACATAGAATAATCGTATTGCATAGAGTTATTTGAAGAGTTTAATTCAATAAAGACAAGTTTTTAAATTTTGAAATGAAATAGATTAATTTAAAAAATAGTTACGAAACTTAAGTTATTTAAAAATTAAAATTAAATTCTGTTGTAAAAAGTTACTGGACTTTGAATAATCATGTTAGTCAAGAGATTTATGGCATCAGGGCACATACTGTAAGCCCCTTTCATGCCTCAGGACTTTCTTTCAAATGGATGCATTGTTATTTAAAATCACTCATTTAAGTATCCCACCAGTTGAAAGCCTTTTGAAAACAAGCCTACTCACCGTTTTCTGAATGAACTCTTCTACTTTCTTCACATGCCTAGAGGCCATCAAATTAAAAATGAAGTCCTCCAGAAATCAAACTTTCGCCTTTCTGTTAATCGAAAATAACCGAAGTGTAACCATTGAAACAAATGAAAGCTCATCTGTTAAATCTGCTGACGCGAACATGGAGAGACGTAAAAGCAAAAGCACAATTAACCGAATCCGCACATGCTGTTTAAAGCTCGCGAGAATTAATTTATGACTTAATTGTGCCGTGAAGGCGATCTCCGTCTTCCTCTTAAGAAAGGGTTCCTGGCGGCGATGTTTCATCTAGACTCCGAAAAGAAGAAAATAAATGCACTGAACAGTTCTGTCATATCAATAGACTGTCGCAGTCGAATTTATAACTGACTTTGATTTCGCATATATATTCCCACATTTTTAGAATGCATTCATGAGTATTCTTAGTGTGAGTATATTCAGGATTCAGTTTTGAGCCACATAATATTTATTTAAATTGACAAACATATATCCGAAATAATACTTCATTCTAGTAAATATGTGCCAAATAACTTTAATTTTTAAAATTTCATCAACATTTCAGAAGTCTCGAATTAATGTGAGATCAACCTTATTTCACTGATTAATAATTCATGAATCTTACTGGAATGCTACTTTACACGAAGAAGCATAAGGTTTCAAGGTAAAAATTTATTTACTATATATAGTGTGTCCCGAAATTCACAAGATTTGAATTCCCAGACATCCTAAATAGTCTGGAATATTCGGTAATGAAGGAGCTGATTTCTCTTCAAATTACACTTTTAAGCTTGGGTGTTTTGGGGAGTGAATATACCAACTTGTTTTCTAAAATAAATTCTCTTGTATTCTTAATTAAAAAAATTACTTCTTGCGTGAATTTTGAGACAACCTATACCAGATTTTATGTATAATTATTCTTTGATTTAAAAATGTATAATTTACATTTTTTATGTATAATTAAAAATACATAAATTTTTATGAATAATTATTCAAGATATTTCTAACTCAATCGTCCTTTAAAAAAGTTGGATAAAGTTAAATTATACATATTAATTTGTTATTTTCTGATCACTTTATAAATATGATATTTGTTTACAGAAATGAACTGATTCTTTATAATATTAATTGTTTTCTACATCTATGAATATGCTATGCACCAGAAATAGGCACTTTAATATCGTCGACCTTTGCGTTACAGCCAGTTTCATGCACTTCTGCAATAATAAATTCCGTCAAATGTGTGAAGTATGAAGAGGACATTCGTTTTCTCAACAAAAAAATTACATGATGTAGCAGAAACTCATCTATAAATGTATGTCAATTGGGTAGATTTTCGAATCTAGCCTTTGATGATATATATGATACGATGCTTTGGATTTATATGTTGTGTTTTCTTATGTAAAATAAAAAAAAAATTCTTACTAAATTTGAAAATTAGGAAGTTTGAAAAGTTTATTTAAAAAAACTATTTTCGATAGTAAAATAGCTGAAATTTTTTAGATTTTGTTTAAAAAGTAGGAAGCATGTATAACTAATACGATAAAGTATAATAGTTATAATCTGAAATAGTATGTGTATTTGTAACACAATACAAATAAAAATATAGTAACTACTTACTTACATACAGTTGATTATTCCACGTAAGCAATTACCATGTTCTTCGCATGGAATAACCCTGTTGCATAGAGTTATTTAAAGAGTTTAATTTAATTTAATACTAACGGTTTTTTAATTTTGAAATGAAATATATTAATTTAAAAAATACATACGAAGCTGCAGTTAAAAGAAACAAAAATTAAATGTTGTTGTAAAAAGTTCCTAGACTTTGAATAATCATGTTACTCAAGAGATTTATGGCATCAGGGCACATAGCGTGAACGACTTTGATGCCGTAGGACTTTCTTTCAAATGAATACATTGTTATTTAAAATCACTCATTTAAGTATCCCGCATCAGTTGAAAACCTTTTGAAAACAAGCCTACTCACCGTTTTCTGAATTAACTCTTCTAATTTCTTCATCTGCCTGGAGGCCATAAAATTAAAAATAAAGTCCTGCAGAAATCAAACTTTCGCCTTTCTGTTAATCGAAAATAACCGAAGTGTAACCATTGAAACAAATGAAAGCTCATCTGTTAAATCTGCTGACGCGAACATGGAGAGACGTAAAAGCAGAAGCACAATTAACCGAATCCGCACATGCTGTTTAAAGTTCGCGAGAATTAATTTATGATTTAATTATGCCGTGAAGGCGATCTCCGTCTTCCTCTTAAGAAATGGTTCCTGGCGGCGATGTTTCATCTAGACTCTGAAAAGAAGAAAATGAATGCACTGAACAGTTCTGTCATGTCAATAGACTGTCGCAGTCGAATTTATAACTGACTTTGATTTCGCATATATATTCCCACATTTTTAGAATGCATTCATGAGTATTCTTATTGTGAGTATATTCATGAATCGGTTTTGAACCAAATAATCTTTATTTAAATTGACAAACATATATCCAAAATAATACTTTCAGCTCACTTCATTCTAGTAAATAAGCGCAAAATAACTTTAATTTTTAAAATTTCATCAATATTTTAGAAGTCTCGAGTTATTGTGCATCAACCTTATTTCGCTTATTAATAATTAATGAATCTTACTGTAATGCTACTTTTCATGAAGAAGCATTTGGTTTCAAGGTAAAAATTAATTTATTAAATATAGTGTGTCCCAAAATTCTCAAGATTTGAATTCCCAGACATCCTAAATAGTCTGGAATATTCGGTAATGAAGGAGCTGATTTCTCTTCAAATTACACTTTTAAGCTTGGGTGTTTTGGGGCGTGAATATACTAAATTGTTTTCTAAAAAAATTATCATGTATCCTTAATTAGAAACATTACTTCTTGCGTGAATTTTGGGACAGTTTATACCAGATTTTAAATTTGATTATTCATTGATTTGGATATTAACAAAAATAAAACATTTAATTTACCAGTATATTTCTAACTAATGAATCTTTCTTTAAGAAAAATTTAATAAAAGTAAATTATACATATTAATTTGTAATTTTCTGAACATTTTAGAAATATCAGTGGTTAACAGAAAAGAACTGATTCTTTATAGTACTAATTGTTTTCTACATCTGTAAATATACTATGCGCCAGTAATAGGCACTTTAGCATTGTCGACCTTTACGTAACATCCAGTTTCGTGCACTTATGTAATACTCAATTCCGACAAATATGTGAAGTGAACAGGACATCCGTTCTTTCAATGAAAAAAATTGCATAATGGTGTAGAAACTCATGTGTAAATGTATGCCATTTGGGTATATTTTACGAATTTAGCCTTTGATGTTCTATATGATGCGTTGATGCTATGAAGCTTTTAAATTAATATGATGTGTTTTCTTATGTAAAATTTAAAAAAAAAAAAAATTATCGCTGTAAACTATACTTGAAAAGTAGGAAGTTTGAAAAGTTTGTTTAAAAAAAATTCTTTTCGAAAGAAAATTATAAGACAATTTTTAAATAATGCTTGAAAAAATTGGCTTGTATAACTAATAAGATAAAGTTATGATTTGAAATAATATGTGCGTTTGTAGCACGATATTAATAAAAATATAGTTAGTGATTACATTGATTGATTGGTTATTCCATGTAAGCACACCATATTGTTAACTCGGAATATTCCAAATGCATAGTGTTATTTAAAGAGTTTAATTTAATTTAATACTAAACGTTTTTTTTAAATATGAAATGAAATAGATTAATTTAAAAACTGCTTACGTTACAAAAGTTATATAAAAACTAAAACTAAATGTTGTTGTAAAAAGTTACGGGACTTTGAATAATCATGTTACTCCTGAGATTTTTAGGGCACACGCCGTAAACCCCTTTCATGTCTTAGGACTTTCTTTCAAATGAATACATTGTTATTGAAAATCACTCATTTAAATATCCCGCATCAGATGAAAACCTTTTGGAAACAAGCCTACTTATCGTTTTCTGAATTAAACTTTCTTCACATGCCTGGAAGGCACCAAAAATTAAAATAAAGTTCTGCAGAAATCAAACTTTCGCCTTTCTGTTGATCGAAAATAACTGTAGTGTAACCATTGAAACAAATGAAAGCTCATCTGTTAAATCTGCTGACGCGAACATGGAGAGACGTAAAAGCAGAAGTACAATTAACCGAATCCGCACATGCTGTTTAAAGTTCACGAGAATTAATTTATGACTTAATTGTGCCGTGAATGCGATGTCCAACTTCCTTTTAAGAAAGGACTCCTGGCGGCGATTTTTCATCTCGACTCTGAAAAGAAGGAAATGAATGCGCTGAGCAGTCCTGTCCCATGAATAGACTGTCGCAGTCGAATTTATAACTGACTTTGATTTCAAATATATTTCCACATTTCGGAGAACGCATTCATGAGTATTCTTAATGTGAGCATATTCATGAATCAGTTTTGAACCAAATAATCTTTATTTAAATTGACAAACATATATCCAACATAATATTTTGTTCTAGTAAATAGGCGTAAAATAACTTTAATTTTTAAAATTTCATGAAGATTTCGGAAGTCTCGAATTAATGTGAGATCAACCTTATTTCACTGATTAATAATTCATGAATCTTACTGGAATGCTACTTTACACGAAGAAGCATAAGGTTTCAAGGTAAAAATTCATTTACTATATAAAGTGTGTCCTAAAATTTACTAGATTTGAATTCCCAGACATTCCCTTCAAATTAGCATTTAAGTTGTGTATTCGGCGGTGGAGTAAATATACCAAATTGTTTTCTAAAACCAATCCTGTTGTATCCTTAATTAAAAACATTGCTTCTTGCTTGAATTTTGAGACACAATATATCAGATTTTATGTATAATTATTCAGTGATTTGGGTATTAGTTTAAAAACATTTAATTTATAAATATATTTCTAACTAATAAATCTTCCTTTAAGAAAAGTTGGAAAGAACTAAATTATAAAAATAACTTTGTAATTGTCTGAACATTTTAGTCATATGAGTGACTTACAGAAAAGTACTAATTCTTTAAAAATAATAAATTGTCTTATAATAATAATTATTTCCTCCATAACATATTTAGTATCGTCTACCTTTTTGCAACTGCCAGTTTTATGTATTTCTGTAATACTCAGTTCCGACAAATGTGTGAAGTGAGAAGAGGGCATTTGTTTCCTCAACAAAAAATAGCTTGATGGAGCAGAAAATCATCGGTAAATAATCGATTTGTTTGTTTGGAGGTTATCAGACCTGCTACAATGAGAAAAGGAAAAATATGTATGCAGGTATGTCCAAAATTTCCAATGAGCACATGCCCCATGTTATATAATCAGTGACTTTTATGTTTCCATGCATCTAATGGCATGGTTTTCTTCGCAATTTTTTTACTGACAGTGAGATGTTAAAATCATCGGTATGTACCATCGGTATATGTATATGCATATATATATATATCAAAAATTGTATCATACACTAATAGTAGTATATAGAATATAAAAACTCTGAAGTGAAATAAAGGAGAAGAAATTGCTTAAAAACTGAATTACACATAATCTGCAGCAACAAAAATTAATAACGTTAGATAAATGCAAATATCAAGAGATTGAACAGCCAGAACTGCTTTAGCAGATAAAGCAAAATGCAATAATTTATGCAAAATATGGAAAAAAAAGGCTATGGGACATTTTCTCAAGGAAATTCTTAAAACTCGAAAGAAATTAGTAAAACCAAGAAATACTTATAACCACAGAAGAAACTAACTATAACATGTTGAGGATAGCTTCATCAAGGAATTCGTCCACGCAGGTTATCATAAACCATGTGTTTTCTGCTCTTTAAATGGCTGGATCTAAATCAAAGACATATTTAGAGATTTATTCCGATAACATGTGTTAGATAGAATAACCTTCCTTTTAGAATTGCTAAGATATAGAAACGTAGATTGTTTTATAAAGCAAAAGTATATTCACTTGACAGAACGTCATTACTGCTTCTACTAATATGGTCATTAAGCTAACTATTGAGGTTGACTGACCACCAACCGACTTTTATAAATATTTTTTTCATAAACAATATATATATAAAGGACGCAGCTCTTGAACAAGAAAGCCAAAAGAGAATAAACAAGGAGGTTAGAAATGCTGTCATTATGTATGCCAAACTCTGCTCTTTGGAATTACAATCTTCTCTTAAAAATCATTATATATACAAACAATAAATGAAATTCATATAAATATAATTTTTGGAATCGGTTCTTTATAGTCTTATACATAATGGAAATTAAACATTGTGAAAGATAAATTTACTTTTTATTAACTGGTTTCTATAATAATTTAATAGAAATCCGATATCATTACAGGGTTTTTTGATAAACTTTCTACCCTTCATTATTTATTCATCGTAGATAATTCCATATGACACAGCACTACCAAATATCGGGATTCAGAATCGCTCATCAGCAATCGAACTGACTGATTGTACTTTTAAAAGTTATGTGTGATGTGTAAATGTAGATAGAATCCAAATGATATTTTAGAAAAAAAAAAAAAAAAAATAGAAAGCATCACTTCTTCCTGCTCTTATAGATAGCAATATTGACACTACTTACTTCTACCTACTAATAGCAATATGTGGTTAATTTAGTGGATTTATGAACCATGTTCTGCAGTTGTAAATGACAATGCAATAAAATAAAAACGTATCGTATCAAAACATCATCTACAGCTGGAATCAACTTGACTAATGTATTCGTTATACGGAAAGAATCAGACAGAGTGCTTGTAAAAAAAAATGTGTTGCTGGGGTATAAGAAAGGGACTGAGTGACTTCTAAATATTCATCTATGCGAGGTAAAGTTCTACCAGAAGCATCACTTCTTCCTGCTCCATTAGGGATTAATGTTAATACTCAGAAGTGCTGTCCATTTAATAATGGCCTATCAGTAGTTTAGTGGATTCACAAGCCATTTGCTATAAGTGCAAATGACATCACTTCTGAAACATGGTTCATAGAAAGATAAATATCTCAATTTAAAAACAACTGAGCATTAATTGTTCTGTTCAGAAAATTATTTATTGAAACGCTTCAGAGATTGAATGAAGCATATAAAAGCATTGCAATGAGATATACGCAATGTATGAATGGTAAAAGTACTTCCTTGAAATTCACCCAAGTTTTGAAGATGATCACTTCTTCCATGCTATTTATTGTAGGTAATTTTTTACAAAAGTATCATTCATTATCCATTTATTCCACAGGACCAAACTGTATATAAAGAAATTTATTTGGCGGTTAATCTCTGTTTGTGAAATGCTTTTAGAAAGAAAGGCTTAAAAGATGTTCAATAAACAAATGGGTTTAGTTCGGGGTAATGCTCCTGGCCTTCTATCACTAATGATTAATGTTACTGATCTAATGATCTTGTTCTTAATGCTACTTATCTAGAAACTCCCTATATACCCACGTGCTAGCATTTTCATCTTTCATTTATTTCTGACGCTCAAAATCAAATCGAGGGACAATGTTTCTCGAATTCTATGATGAAAAAATGGTTCAAAAATGTGTCCAGCATTCAGTGTGTGATCAGTTCTATGATGATTCAAAAATGTCTCAAGCCTTCAATGTATGATCAGTTCTATGATGATTCAAAAATGTATCAAACCTTCAATGTATGATCAGTTCTATGATGATTCTAAAAGTGACAAAACAGCGTTAGTAATTCCTGATATTTGATTTGAAAAATATTTTCAATAGGTGTTTGAAAATTGTAACATGTATTTTAATTCAAGAAAACTTCAAAGACAGTATAACTTACATTTTCTTAACTTCCATGAAGGAATAAACTTTCTGGAATTTTGTGTTTTCATAATGTTAAATAAATGATGAATAATTCTTATAAGCAATGTATGTTTAAGAAAAATATCCAGAGAACCTAAGTTATCTTACTTATAGTACATTTATTACATCCTTTTATTCTTTATTACATAAGTTTTCCTTTCACATATAACTTCTTTTCGATTTTCCATAAACGTCTGAATGCGAATACTCATTCCGATTTTGTGAAAGGCTGATTAAAATCACAGTGAGTGGAAACGAAACTTGAGATCGAATAATCGTATCTACATCCTCCCTTGATATCTTGCCGCGCCAGAGGTAGTTGGCTTGAAGCCGGAAGTTATTACTTTTTGAATTGCTGGGAAGAGAGGTAAGGAATGGAACTTCCGGAAGATTTCCAATGAAATGGAAATTGTTGGAAGAGCCTTTCAGACTTTCTCTTCCTGCATTGACAAGGATGGATGTCCAGGGAGTCTTACTAGTTGAAATGCATTGGAAATTTATTCGGACATAACTTTGATTTAAATGTAAAGGCTTTAAAATAAATATATGCCATTGAATCCCTATTAACCGCAATTCAGAGAATATGACGATTTGAAATATTTTGAAAGAATATTTCCTAATAATTCACTATAATATGTTTCCTTATTATATATTTTTTCATAGGTATGTAGGCAGAAACGATTTTTTGAAATATCTAATTTGTGTATTACACAAGCAGTTCATGATGGCTTAAAGGGCGTTTTAGCTTTAAGTAGACTTTTAGAAGTAAGAGTCCAGAATTTGTGTCTTATGTGAAAAAAAAAAGACTTTGAAAACTAAAAAGAAAGTACAATCGCACACTTTATGAGAATCATCTCCGAGTCTCCATGAAGAATTCTGGCTTCTTGGATCCTGCAAGTTCTAGTATTCGACTGGGGAGATACTTATGTTGGTATACATGTTTATCATGTTAACAAAAATGATCAGCTAGATTATTTTTTTTAATGTACCTATACAAATCACTCTACTTATTGTATTCATTTCCAATGAAATGGAAATTGTTGGAAGAGCCTTTCAGACTTTCTCTTCCTACATTGACAAGGATGAATGTCCAGGGAGTCTTACTAGTTGAAATGCATTGGAAATTTATTCGGACATAACTTTGATTTAAATGTAAAGGCTTTAAAATAAATCTATACCATTGAATCCCTATTAACTGCAATTAAGGGAATATGACGGTTTAAAATGTTTTAAAAGTATATTTACTACTAATTCATTATAATATGTTTTTCTATTATATATTTTTCTCTGTTTAAACATAAACGATTTTTTAAAATCTCAAACTTGAATATAATACAAGCAGTTCATGACGGCTTACAGACTTTTTTGCCTTCAAGGACTTTCAAAAGTAAGAGTCCCGAATTTGTGCCTCATATGAAAACTAGTAATAAAAAAAAATTATAGCCAATTCCTACTTTTTTTTCACTATATTGCAGAAAAGTCCTTTACAAATAAAGTGGAAATTTTCCTCTTACATTTGGCGCCATCTACTATTAGATGCATGCAACTTAAATCTAAAAAAAAACTATAATTAATTAATTAATATTTGAAAAAATTGCATTAACATCAAGTGTCATCCATTACAAGTTCAAAAAATTGTATTTGAATTTGAGTGGATGAATAAAATGTATTTTATTAACGATTGAAAATTTGAACAAGATATATATATAGGGAGAGTCGGAACTAATAGTAGGAATTGAAAAAAAAATAATAAAAAGACACAATCGCACTCTTTATGAGAAACATCTCCGAGTCTCCATGAACAATTTTAGTTCTTTGGAGCCTGTAAGCTCTAGTATTCGAGTGGGAAGATACTTGTGTTGATATACATGCTTCTCATGTTAATAAAAATTATATATTTTTTTATATAGCTGATTGTAAATATAAATGAATAAAAATAGATGGTAAATATAAATGAAAAAAATAAATTGTAAATATATATGATTTTTTAAAATCCCTAACTTGCTTATTACACAAGCAGTTCATGACGGTTTAAAGCGCTTTTTTTTTACCTTCAGGGACATACAGAAGTAAAAATCCCGAATTTGTGCCGCATTTTAAAAAAAAAAAAAGACTTTGAAAACTAAATAGCAGACAGAATCGTATTCTTTATGAGAGACATCTCTGAGTCTCCATGAAGTATTTTGGTTCCTTGGAGCCTGCAAGCTATAATATTTGCTTAGGGAGATACTTATGTTGATATATATGTGATTTTTATGTGAATAAAAATGATCAGCTAAAATAATTTTTAATATAGCTATACAAATTACACAACTTATTATATTCTTTTGATTTAACTCCCGAAAAATCTCTAAACATACATAAAAATTTTAAAAAAACTAGAAAGAATCAAAATAAAAAAGACTCGAACAGTTAAAACAAAAAAAAACATTTTTTATTACCATAAGAAAAAAACCATTTGCTTTAATTTTCAAATCCAAGTGAAGACATACGTATGTTTGTATATATGCTTTTTATGTGGATAAAAAGGACCAGCTAAATTGTTTTTTTAATGTAGCCATACAAATTATTCTACTTATTTAATTCTTTGGAATTATTTTACAATTTTTTTTTTAAATACATACAATTTTAGAAAAACTAGAAACAATCAAATTAAAAAAAAAAAAAAAAAAAACATTTTAACAAAAAAAACTTTTTATTATCATAAGAAAAATTATTTTGTTTTAAATTTCAAATCTAAGTTTAAATTAATTTTTGATTTAAAAAAATAGCCCTCAATAGTTTAAAAATTTTAACTTAAATTGAAATTGCATTTTTATTTTCCATTATTATGTTTTGAAACGCAAAGCTTAATGATTTAGCAAAACAAAATTTTAATACAAGTGCTGCTATAAGCTACATTAAAATCTTTTTTTTTTTATATATATATATTTTCAATTTAAGCAGTCAAAACTTTCTGTAGTTTTCTATTTGCCTTATGACATAATTAAAGAAAGTATTACCAATACTTAAAATGTTTTAAAGCTGATTACAATTTTTTATAAAAAGCTCATGGGATTTATTCACTTCTTTCTATTTTTTTTAAATCTAGCTATTGTTTTTATTTTAAGTTTAACTTTAAATATTTTTTTTTCTTATCTCCTTTCAACATCCAATATAATAAACATACATATATGTGTGATTTTATTCTTTACATATTTTTAATATATGGAACATTAATCTTGATCTAATTATCTTAAACATTTTTTATGGTCTATATTGTTTTTTTCTTTAAAGTATTTAATATTTTTCAATTAAATCTTCAATATCTGACGTAATTCTTGATAAAGAGGAATCTTAGAAAATTAAAAAAAAATTATTCACTGCAATCTGCCTTTTTAGCACATGAGATTTTTTTTTATTTGTAAACGAATAAAAATTTCCATTGCAACAAATTTAACTATTAATAACAAATATCTTCATAATTAAATAATAGTTTTAAAATAAATTTATTAAAATTATCGTTGGCATTATTTTCTTAGAAACTGAACCATAATGGCTTTTTTTAGAATAAATTAACTATAATTACTATAATTTTTTTACATTTTTTTTATTTATTTATTTTGATTTAAAAATATTATATTAGAGACTCATCTATAAAATTAAGTATTATACACTTCAAAACCTTTCAATAGTTCTGTTAGTGTTTTCTTAAACATTCTATATTGATATGAGTTTAAAATATTAAAAAGTATGAGGTCCAGATATCATTTTAATATTTTAAATTATTATAATTCATTCTTACATTTACTTTTGAAATCCTTTACCTGTGTTTTTGAAACCTTTAATTAGTATAAAATTACAAATGTTATTTACATTTTATTCTGAAATGTGATACTTAATTTGATTTTTGAATTTTAATTAAACTATAACTATGAAATTTAAGATTGCTTTTCAAAAATGTCAACGTACGTGGAAATAGAAACAAGAAATTCATATCTTAAAATAATTTATATCATTCAGTATAGGAAATTTAATATTTTATTCAAATTTGAAATGTTCTGTAAAAGTTATTATAAATTTAAATTAATTTTTGAATGTGATGTATATTATTATATTTCTTTTAAAATTTTTCCTTTTGTTTATTTAATTGTTATTTAGAAGTTTTATTATACATCAGCTTTAAACATATTTTTTTATTTAACTTATATTGGATGTAATTTAAATTTTGAAATTATTTTCTAAAAATTCAGCTAATGATAATATTTAAAGACCCAAAACTTTTTTTTAATTTAAATAAAATATTAAATAGATAAATATAAATCCCTTTTTATGATGAAATGATAAAAAAATAATTAACATTACGATGCATTTATGTTAATTTTCACACAAACATTGTTAAAGTACAGGACAACAAAGTAATCTACAAGTCTCTATAGTTGACTCAACATTGCAGTTTTTGAAAAACGCAGTTTAATATGAGGTAATTTGGCAATAAAGCTGTAGTTATGTAGCAGATTCAACATCATACAGGATGCATCTACAGCCGTTTTTGCTACATTGCATGAAAATTTTGGAGCGAATATTATTCATGAAAATATAATGATTATATTGCTTCTCTGTCCTCAAATTGAATACAATTTCTGGCTTACAGATTTTTCATGTTCTTTAACAGCATAAAAACGGAAGTATGCGTTTCAGCTTTACTTGGCGAGTCTCGAACCTAGCTTCAACTGTTCATGAACCGAATGTACTTTTCGCCAAGATTCTCCAGTTGTAGTGGTACATTAGAAAGAGATAAAATTAAACTAAACCAGCAAAAATTCATTACAGGTACGATAATTTCAGACGGTATGACATTTATTAGGGAATTTTAACTAGGGTATCGCAAAACAGTATAATATCTTACGAAACCTGTCAAATATTTTCACCATTACAATTGAGAAGAAATCAAATTGAGGAAAAAGTGTGTACATCTGAAAACTTTTAAATGATGTTTCACACTTTCATTACAGGAATGAAAAATTTTAATATTCAAACTGACAAAGTATTTCCAAAGAATATTTAATTACTGCTGAATTTGAATTTTCGATGCATAACTTTAAGAAATTACCAACTGACAAAGTAATGATAAATTAAAGTCATTTGAATTAATCTAATTTTGGCGTAAACTTTAAATTACATTATTAATAAGTTTTATGTGAATTGAATTCATAATTATAACAGAAAAGCAAGTATGCATTCAAATCACAATTTTATTCATTTATTTATTATAAATTTCCTTATAATCCTTCCTTATAATGAGGTTAAAAATTATTGAAATATTTTTCTAGAAAATTAAATTTTTGACTAAAAAATGAAAATAACATCTAAAACAAATGTCTAATAATACTGATTTATTTATACTGCTCTATGAAAATCTATCAAAATGTAGTTTCTAAATATCACCTTTTCATAAAAATAAGAGAGATATTTATTCATAAAAAAGTTATCGAAATTTTTTATAAAAATTAAATCATAAAATGGTAGTATTATTACAGCTACTTTATATCATCTTAAATGATCATATAAAGTAGAGTGATATTCTATACATCTAATATTTCGGTTATCTGTTAGTTGATAGTTATCTGATAGTTTACTTAATAAATGATTAACTATCATTTATCATTATATAGGACTGCAGTTATGTTAGTGACAAATTAGGTTATCGTTTCTTAATTCTTTTAAATGCTAAAATAATTTATAATATTAATATTAGTAATAAATAGCTTAAAAATGAAGGAGAAAGTGTCTTACAAAATAAATACAAAAGAAAAGTGTCTTACTTAAAAAAAAATATAATTCCAAAATTGTTAATATATCTTTAAAATAAAAAAGTTAGTTAATACGACACATATTCCAATTAAAAATATTATCTTCTATTTTTGCACATTTATATTTCGCTTGTATGCAATCAATACGTTAGAAAAATTTACTATTTTAAATCATATTAATAAGCATCTCTATTTATAAAACATGAATTCATTTCTATAATTGTAATTTACTTTTTAATATGTGCAAAAGTATTATACTTACTTATACTTAATACTTATTTATAATCACAATATATTAAGTATGCATACCTCAACTTTTATACATTCTCGAATAATGCTTAGATCACCTTGTTAAAATTTTTCAAAAATGCTTTTTGAGCAATAAAAATACGCTTTTTTTGCACAAAAAAGGCACAGGACAAGAGAAGTAAACATTTTTGAGAGGAAAAAAATAACATAATACTACGAGACGAAATCTACCAGTCTGTTTAGATATACGTCAAATTTCTTTTGCATGCATATTTTTGATATTTCCGAGATTTGATTGTGAAGACATGCATGTCCTGTCAAAATGCTCTCCTTTGCTTTATTGTATTTAAATTTTGCTTCATAAAGGTTACTTTTTTGGGACAGAATATATTGTACTCTGAAAATGTAGTCGTTTTATAGAAAATTGAGAATTTGTCGAGCATAAATAAAAGTCTAGCTTATCATAGATTTGTAAGTAAATTGAAATTTTGTAGTTTAAATTTGCGATATAAAGTCGATTATAAAGTTTTCTGAAAAAAAAATTGAAAAGCAATGAAAAAGCACTCAATGGCCTAACAAAAATAATAACTGTAATTCAAAGAATCGATCTGGTAATTAATTTAGAAGTTTTGTCTCAAAGTAGAAAGTAGCAAGTTAAATCAAATTTTGTTTTATTTTATTTCCATATTAAAAGACATACAAAGTAAACAATAAACAGTTTTTTAATGCTGTTTAACTACTATTACTGTCAAAAATATAATTTTTAGTATTACAGATCGGTAATAATTTTTCTTGAATAAAAAATGAATAATTTTATTGCTACTTTATATTGCAATTTTAAATTATGTTCTGTTATAATCAAAATATCTGGATTTCATTGTATGTGTAAAGATGTTTAAATTTATGAGATAAGTAATTCATAGAAGATAAGCAAGTTAAAGGCAAACAGACCTAACATCATTTTGAGCAAAAACAATTTAAAAAAACTCTTCTTTATGTAAGAATATAAATGTCAATAAAAACAAGCGTTTAATACCCTTAACCATAGCACATAAGCGCAAGAAATTGAAAAAAATACCTTTATACTCGTATATTGAACATAAATAAAGTTTTTTAATATTTGCAACCTTATTTGTACATTACACATAATATATGTGCAGTCAAAATTATTAATATTTGGAAAATAATAATAATCAGGATTTGAAAATAGTAATAATAATTATTTTTAAAACGTTATTGCACTGTCCAGCTATTCATTCCTTGGCCTCAAAAACATAAATAATTTCTTGCTATGTCAAAAACCATTTTCTTATGAAATGTCAATACAAACAAGTATAGCCTTCTTGATATTTTTTGTCTTAGACCGTAATTTTAAAATCCACTGCATTTATTTCAACATTTCAATCCCAAGCACACTTATGCACACTATAAAAATGGGATGATTTTGCTAATACCTATTTGTTAAAATTATTTATTTTACTTACTTTAATGAGGCCTGAATAGCCGAGTGTCTAGCTCTCTGTGCTCGGTGCCACAGGTTTCGGGTACGAGTCCCGGTGATGCTATGTATGTTTGTAGTGGTTCGGCATACACTTTAAGCCGTAGGTTCCGGTATCCTATGGCTGTAAGAGCGTCAAGGAGCAGAAGTAAGACTTTTACCTACGGGTGCTCCATCAGAAAAAGCTGTATTTTGAGAGACACGACAACAACAACAGACTGTGGTTTTTTTTTTATATGTAGACTCAATATGTTCAATTATCCAGTCCTATGTTCAATTTCAAAAAAGTATTAATAATTCTATTAAGTGATCACTCTACAAACTAAAGTTGTTTGTGAATAAATTGTCTCCGGAAAAGCACTCAATATCCTAACATCTTTTATAATAAATTAATAAAGATATCAATAATTTGATAAATCACTTGACTAAACTATAAATAACTGTACATGAAGGATCCTACCTATTCATTAATAAATAATGAGATGTTAGTTTCCATTTTTCGATTATTCTGTCATACCAACATTATATTGACAAGTTTAAATTCAGATAAAGTTTTTAAATACAAACTATTTAATAATGAACTTTTATTGTTATATTGTATCCCTAGTCAGTAATTTAATGGGGAGTAATATTTTATTCAAATATACCTGCCTATATAAATATGAATTATAAAACTAGGAAAAATGCTATTGTTACAATATACTCCTAACATTTGTTATTGTTGAATTACTTAGTATATACTTCATTTCTTGCATAAATTGTTTCGGTATCAATCATGTATATTGACAATTATTTCTTAAAGAAATTCCGGTCGGTGCAATTTTATTGACAAGTATTCATTTACCTTATAGTGCTTTGTCTGGCAAAATGATTGATTCTCTGTCAACTTCTAGAGTTGCTTCTCTGCCTTTCTGTCAAGTCATATATTAAGGATAGGATGCTTAAGCTATCACAATTAGTTAGCTAAACAGATTGCGTCCATAGGTTGGTTGTTTAGTTAACTAAGATAGAATAGAGAAAGAGTAGATTTTCACTGTAAGTTACACATGAGTTACAATATTAATATTTAATTTATAAACATGATTATAAAATAATAAGGTATGGCAATTTCTAATGGAAAAAATTTATGATCCCTTATTTTTGTGTTCATTTAAAAAATGCATGTACATTTCAGCAAAACTGCTATTTCATTAAAAAATGACGATGTTTTAAAACAAATTTTTAATAATTAATCGATATGCAGTTTGAATACAGTTAAATTTTAATTTTAATTCGATTGATAAAATTTGTATCTTGAAATTTTTGTATTGGATTTTATTTTGGTACATGATGAGGTAAATCCTATTTGGTTAATTTTATTTTTACCTTGTATAAAGGTTACTAATGGAATTGCATTAATATAATATAAATGCTATATGATATTGATGGTGATATGGATAATATCACCACAATCAAAATCAATAATCACTAAGTTTATAATACAAGCTTAAGGTAATATTTTATTGTTACATTAAATTTCTTTTCTTAAAAATATAACATCTGGATCAAAGAATAGACATAAAACATATGGTGATAATTTAATTGTGGGGGTGAAAACACTTCAAATTTTACAGATAATTCAATAGAAACAATTTTGAAATATTAAAATAATGTGACATTACAATTTTTTTATATTTGCCATTCAAAAATAAATAATAACAAAATTAAAAGTGATTCATAAACCATTTTGAGATAAACTTCAGAATTAAATATTTGAATTAAAGTTCTTTCTTTCAAAAATTTATTTCACGGAAAAAATCTATATAACAAATGCTAAAAGAAAAAAACAATTAATTGAATTTCGTTTTTTAGTATTTTAAGTTCAATTTTTAAAAATTAAATTAACATGTTCATGCTTTTTTATAATTGTCTGTTATACTGTATTGCATTAGAAAAATGCTTTCCTCGTTTATTGACTTTAGAAAAATATAAAAATCAGTAATTGAAAATAAAAAATATTGACAATAATAGAAATTCTAAAAAACACTGCATTGAAAAATAGATTCTTGTATTTGTATTATTTAAAAAAAAAATGATTGCCTGTGAGCGATATCTTTCTAGTCTGAAGAATTCCCATGCTACTTGCAAAAACGTGTAAAAATGCATTCATCAAAATAGAAGAAAAACTTTAATTTTTATATTTCCGATAAAAACAAATATGTTTTCTATTTGCAACTAAACGATCAGAACTGAAAAACAAGAACAATCGTAAGTTGCTTTTTGCCCGGGGAATATTGGTTGATTTTTAATGAAGGGAATACTTTGTTTCTGAGCTTTGAGATAAATTTTTATAATGAAGAAGACTTTTGAAGTCAAAAGGGGTATACTTACAGAGTCATTTTTTGACAAAAAAAAAAAAACCCTTTTTTTTTTCAATTTAATCAACGTAAGTAGTTTGAAAAAAATTCATGAATGTTGTAAATATTGTTTGAAAATATATTAAAAAGGGGTTTTCAGTTAAGCCAATTTTATTTAAATCACTATCATATTATAACTGAAATAATATATGTTCATTAACCGATAAAACGGTTATTCATTTAAACCTTTATCATGTTTTGTTTAACATATGTAGTTTTGTCATATTTTACAAACTTTTTTGTACTAACCTTATTTTTTTTGTATACAAACGGAAATATTTTCAGAGATAATTTAACTGATCCCTCTAAAATTTTGAAAATTTCCACTAGTTACTAGTTACTGATTCCCTACAGTGGCATAAAATTTTAACGAAACAAATATAACAAATATATGCAGTAAATGTAAATTTATGTAGTTAATTTTGTAGTATCAATTTTGTAGTATTAATTTTTTTGTATCAATGCCAAATGCTGCAAATTTCCTTTTTCATTAGAAATAGCCATTATTCATTATGCCGTTGAACTCTTATTGATTCCGTCTATTATTCCTGGTCGCAACAATGTTGTGCCCTACTCTGTGATAATATTTATACACAAAAGATTGAGTAGCCACAATATAGTTCTTGTGATCATTAAAAGCATTATGAATTGGGAAATGTCTCTCAAATATTGTAAACAAATATCCGTTAAACTACTCGAAATTAATAATAGTGAAGTTGTAGACATTGCTACAAACACATGCTCTATAATAAGCATCACAGAATATTACGCATTTCAAACATCAACTATAAGTCACTTTTTCGCACAGAGCAGATTAATATTAAATTATTGACTAAATTTAACTTTTTTTTTATAATTCCGTTAATATTAGGATATTTGTCTTATTCGAATCTATAAATTAAAAACAGTTATGGGTAGAATTTCTTTTTTTATAAAATTAAAATTACATTTAAGTTAAAATTATATATTTTGGATATGTTAAAAATAATTTCCATAAACATATGCCTAATATACAGATACAAAAAAACACGATGCATCAATACAAAAATCAATGGAGAACTAGAAAGGAACTGTAACTAGAAACGCTACTATTTTGCAAGGAAAAAGCCATAACATTAATCTCTACATGCAAATTAATACATGTTCCTAAACAGCACATTCAGACCAGTGAATATATATATATATATACATTATAATGTTTTACACCTGCATCTTGATGGAATGATCGTTTTTTGATTTGATTTTACCAATAATTCACAAGAATTTCCATACGAACTAAAGGAAACGAAATAACGAAAATAACTAAAATAACTAAACGAAATTACGTATTTATATTTTTTTAGTATTTATTCATTAAAAGTTTGCAAATTAAATTAAATTTCTAAGTTAATCTTTCAAAAAATCTTAAATTAAATTTAATTAAATTCTTGTGTTATATATATATATATATATATATATATTATTTTAATAAGAAAAAAAAAACATTCGTTTGGAATTTTTTGTTATTACTTGCAGGGAAGGAAATGAATTTTAATTAATTCAGAAGAATTTCAGAAGGATCAATCCAAGTTAAAATATAACTTTTCATTTATTTAAATTACGCATGTACTGTATGTAATAGTTTTCTATTGAAAATTCCAGTTTACATTCTTTGAAATACTACGATTTTTTCGCAATATTTGGGGTTTTCTTTTTTTTTCACCGTTAAATTATTCACTATTCTCTTCATTTTATTTTCTACAAGTATGTAGTTTTTTTAATTATTGGTTTTGACAACAGATTTTTTTATTTTATTCTAGTTATATTCATTACTTCAGGTAATAGAAAAAAGTTCATTTTCAAAGAATAGTTGAAATTTTTACAATTTGGAATGTGTTTTTAATTTAAGCCAATGTACTTTTATTAAAAAGAATTTAAGATCATCAACTAAACATAACTAATCGTATCTAATTTAATAAACATCTGGAGAAGAATATTGAACAGACCGTTGGTTTCAATAAGAGAGACAGGTTTGTGACCCAAATCATAATTATCCATATATACGAAGAGATAACCATTATAAATTTGTTGGCTGGCAAATTTTTCATTTTTCTTGTAAAGAATGGTATGAGTTATCGTTTCTGAGGGAGTTAGTTCCATATTACAGTTGCAAGTTCTGGCTGCCATATAGTCTGTTTTCCAACCATGCACATCTGAATCAACTGCGTAAATAATCCAGTGCCGAATAACCTCTGGTCAAATTGCAGATATTTGAAAGTAATGACATTAAAATGCAATATACTTAATAATATTTTACAATAATTAATACTTTACAATATATTTAATATCGAATCTTTATTCAGCAAATTTAACAAAAAAACTCTTGTTGAAATAAATCAAAAATTTTAAAATATCTTAGTAGTAAAATGATTTGTCAAAAAAAAAAAAAAAAATTCAATCAACAATTTGAAAAAACAATTTTATTTTTGTGTCAAAAATACACCATGCTTCGTTTCCTTTCAACTAATATAACAAACAACTAAAAATATATTAACTGTTGTATGATACAGAACTGCACAAAATTAATGTAACCTTAGGATTTGAAATATTATTTTTTCCTTAAAAATGTTTGAAAATTGATTCATTTTCTTTAATGCAAAAAGAAAAATATGTTTTAAGAAACTTTTTTTCATCTGTTCCTAACTATTTCCAACTTTTTACAAACTTACACCACTGTAACTGTAAACAAAATATTCTTTTTCTATCATTCCCTTAAGTATAGTTAAAAAATATTTCTCCAGACTTCTCCTACTCCTCTGTTTACTGCTTTAATAATACATATCTTCGATTACATATTTTTTTCTTTTACTTCTTGTACGTTTTTGGGCAGAGGAAGACTTTGAAAAATCCTAAGGGTGAATCCATTTCAAAGAACTGTAATACAGGAGAATCAATTTTTAATGGGTTGAAAGCGTTACAGGAGGTTTTAGTTTCTTTATCGAGATTTTTTTTTTCCTTTCCCACTCAAGAAATTAATTATAAAGCGTTCATGTTACATTTATTCTCATTCTTACTTTAGTAAATTGCATTCGAGGAATTAAAATTGCTTACTTAAAAAATATATTTGCAGCGTTGGACTTTTTTTTTTATCATGCTGCAGATATAATTTAACTTTATTTTGTTGTGTAATTTTAATGAGACACATTTAACTAAAGTGACAGAGAGTTTTTAATTTAAGTAAAGCAAAAGAAATAACCTGAATCGAATAGAGAATCTTCTTTGCTTCATAGTATCTGCCTGGAAGTGTTAATTTTTTTTTCCATGATCAAAAAAATTTAGATACTCTTTTAAGTAAGTCGAAATCAGTTGTCTGTTCAGTGAAATGCAATTCGAAAAAAAAATGTAAATCAATTTGATGAGTTAATTTATTTTTATTTTTGAAAATCTAATGAATATTGAAATTTTATTACAAATTTTTTACTTTAAACTGTATTTTTTTAAATCTTTAGCAACATTTAGCTTCATTTAAAAAAAGAGTAAGAAAAAAAGATTTTTCTCTTCTATATTTCATGACACTTATTTACATTTAGAAAAGAATAGTGACATTTTTTGCAGTTTAAAATAGTTCATATATCAAGGAAGAATTGTAAACTTATCAATAGCTTATCGATGCAGTGGATGGTGTATAAACATGGAACAGCTATCATCTATGCAGCATCCATTAAAAGTAGTTAAACAGTGCACTCTTAATTACTGTTGCATTTATTTACGTGATCTTACACATGAGTGTTATATGTAATTCATCTCCAGAATTTTATTCCTTTTGTAGTAGATACTTCTCTCGTTAAAATTCTCTGGAAAGCAGCTGATTGGAGGATGGAATTATAAACATAGGCCATTCTTCGTCTATGCAGCATCCATTAAAAGTAGTTAATTTGCATGCATGCATTTGCACTCATATGTAAGAGAGTGTTTATATATAATTCATCTCCAGATTTTTCTTACTCTAAGCATTTTGTAGTAGATATCTTTCTCGGTAAAATCTTAACTGAGATAAATGGTACATGAATTATAAAAAAATACATTGTACATTTGTACATTTTTAAAATTCTTTAAAAATTAGCAAATATTTATAAAAAAAATTTTTATTTAAAATTTATGTTTTTTTTCCCCTTATTTGCTTGATATTTATATTAAAAAAACACCATTAGTCGTTAGCAATTAAGCCGGCCGTAGTTTTACATCTTCATTTTTTACATCTTCGATGCCTTTAAGCACTTTTTTAATCGTGATACCTGAAAAGTAACATTACATTAGCTATATAGTTCAAATAGTGTCTTCAGTACGCCATATTCGTTTCATTCACGATATAGCAGACATCACGCAGCACATACCGAATTGGTCTTTCCAATTGTTTTGGTGTTCACTGCAATTAGTTGTCAGTGTCGTGGACAAGGGAGAGAACAGCATTTAAAAATGCCACAACAGTACTACATGATATTTCTTACCTACCACCATAAAAAAAAATTCAAAGACAACCAAAACAAGACGTAAAGAATACCCAAATCTAGATGTTTACGGACGATTTAACAGTGTTCTCTTTAAAGCAAACATTATTTTTAAAAAAATTAATTTTTTTTTGTTATAAAACATATTTGTCCGAATACTTTCGAATTAAAATATATGCTTGTTTAGAATTATTAGTTTATTTACTGAATATTTACAATGAAGAATGTCGTCAAATCAAATAAAAATAAACAACAATAGAAAATAAATTATATCATTTTATTTTCTATTTATTACAAGTTCCAGCAATACAAAACGAAACCTTTCATAAAATATACATCTATCTTAAACATAGTTAATTTAGTTTATTTAGTTAGAATGTTTAATTCATTCTACATTTTAACATCCTAAAGCAATATAACTCTTGTTCATATAAAAAGTTATACAGGACATTATTATCATATACTTGCTCATAATGTTCAATCTAAGTTTAAAAAAAACATCTTAATTTATTATAACAAAATAAGTTTTAAATTCAATTCATTTATTTTAATAATGTTTTTTTAAACTTTCAAAACTTACAAAATTATATATATTTAATATAAATATAATAAGCAGTTACATAAGAATGAATGGCGATTTAATATATTTAGTATATATAGTATAATATAATTTAATATATTAGTATAATTTAATATAATAGCATAATTTAATGTATGAATATAGTTTCTTGTGACCATTAGTACCAGAATTTTACTTACCATTTATTTAAAGTAATCAGTTTATCAGTCATTGAATATTTCAAAATAATTAAGAATTGTCGTAATTTTGAGGACTAGATTGATTAAAATTACAAATAAATTTCATAAATTCGAATTTCAATTATTATAAAAATTGAATTAAAAATTTACGAATGTCTTGCACAAAGATAATACAGAGTGATTATAATTAAAGTCCCATTTTCAAAATACTGTAAAACAAGCAATATCAAAAAAATTTTAAAGTCAATTCCTACTTTTTTTTCACTATATTGTAGAAAAGTCTTTTACAAATAATTTTCATTCATTTTTTTAAGTTTATCTGGCGCCATCTATTGGTAGATACATATAACTTAAATCTAAAAAAATCAAAAATTAATTACTGAATTAATATTTGAAAAATCTGTGTTACCATCAAGTGTCATCCACCACAAATTAAAAAAAATGTATTTGAACTTGAGTGAAGGAATAAAAAGTATTTTATTAACGATTGAAAATTTGAACAAGATATATATAGGCAGAGTGTGAGCTAATAGAAGGAAATTGAAAAAAAGAACCACTCGTCACAATGAGCTGAAATTTGAACTGAAGAAACTTGAAGAAGGTGAAGACGGTACAGCATCAAAAACGGTTCTAAATTTATTAATAAATGACACTGTAAGTGGCATAAAGAAAGTGAATTCGGCTGCCAGTAATATTCTGAATTGATATTATAAAGTATTTGGCATGATTTGCACATTACACAAATTGTAGTATTCAATGGGCTTGATTGTTTTGGTTTTTTGACGTAAAAATTGACTTCCAAATCATTCAACAGTTTTGACACTGTTAGTGGAAAGCCCATACGCCAAGGCGAGATCATACCAAATCGTATTGAAAAAATTGGCGGAACTATTTTTGGAACTTTCTTAATGTGATACCGTTTCCCCCCCTTCTTCAACTATTGTTCAGTATATTTTTTTTAACTCATTGTGACGAGTGGTTCTTCTTTTACAGAATTTTTGAAAATGAGACATTAATTATAATCACCTTGCATATTATAATTGAGGAAACAGATTAATTAATCTTACGATTTTATATTTATTGCATTTTATTGTAATCGTTTATGTAAATAAAAAATCTTCATAATTTGTACTGCAAAAATTTAATTATTGGGGCATGAATTTTGAAATTTTAAAACTATTCATGAGACTGGTATTAGAAAACAATAAGTAAAATTAAACAAATCAGTGAGGGAAATTTTTAAAACACATTATAATGAAATAATTTATTAACTTCATTATATTCATGTTTACTAATCCTTAACAGAATTATTCCTTTTAAGAATTATTCATGTAGTAAACTATTCTTAAATGTTTTTCTTTTTAATTTTAGCACGCACAAAAGATTAAATAATAATTCTCGCATTATATTTAAATCATGAACTCAATTATTTTACTTATTTTCTAATTTTAAACTTCCTTTAAAATTTATATTAAAATAAAATATAATTATAACTATTATTTAAATTTTTTCACAACTTGAAAGCATATTATTTTAATACTTGAATGTATTATATCCTGCATTAAAGTTTTTTTTTTCTTTTTATGTATTTTAAATTTAAGTAGATAAAACTTTTTTAGATTTTTCATTTTGTATTAATGGCATAAGAGTATTTAAACAAAAATATTACTAATATTAAATATTTTATAAAAGATTATTAATAAAACACATTTTTAATCTATGAGGATCTTCTGGCACATTTTTTAGTTTGTTTTTTAAGATGTTAAATGTAGATAAGATTTGTTTTGCTATTTAAGACGTTGTTATTTTAATTTTATGATCATATTTTTAAATCAAAAATTATTTTCTTCTTATTTCCTTTTAATATATTATTTTATTTATTATTAAGTATTATAATTAATATGTGTAATTATATTCTTTATACTTTTTTTAAAATAAAGAAAATTTATCTTAATCTGGCTTTAGAAATTTTTTATAAGCTATATTTTTGTATTTTTATAGTATTGATTATTTTTTAATTAATCCTTCAGTGTCTGAAATATATTTTCATAGAAAAGACAATTTTTTTTAAATAAGTAAATTTGTTTTTTTGCTATTTGCATTTGTAACATAAAAATAAGTTAAATTATTTTTTGCACAAGGATAATTTAAATTACGAATTTTATATAAATTCAGAATTATGTTCAGAAAAAATATAATTATATTCTTAAAAAATTTATGAATATAATTATTTCGAATAAAGCTACTAATAATTTTTATGAACAATTTTGAAGAAAATTATTTCTTACCTTATTATCGTCTACTGGAAAACCAATTCATCATTTCTCTTAAATAATCATTATTTATTATATATACAAATATTCACATTATAAAAAGATAATAATCGATTTATTAAACAATTTATTTAGTTATATTGTAGGATACATATATTTTTTATTTTGATGTCATTGATATCATTCTAAATTCATGGTTTACATGTTAACAAAACAATAATATATTAAATAAAAAATATATAAATAAATGCAACTCAAAAATACAATTGCAATTATTTTAAGCATCAATGCTTTAAACAAATACGTCTCCTAACTTACAGGTGATTCAAAAATAAATTATTTCATTACTAGTCTATATAGTTCTTTATATTTTAACTTCGTTTACGTAATATTTATTATAATGTAATTACAATAAATATTACTTAAAAGAAGTTTCACTGTTTCATACGTGGAAAACAAAGTCTATCTTTACGAATATTTTAAAGAATTTGTCAAGCATGTTTAGTTATTATTTGAATTAAAACTATATATTATCATTATATTCATATTTACATAATAATATTTTTAATGATAAATATATACAGAAAATTATTACAACTGTTACTTTTTGCTTAAATTTAAAATACTCTTTTAATACTCATTATATAAAACCTTGATTTAATGTTGTAAATATCTTTTTAATAGACACGGTGAATTAATTTTACTATACAGACCGTCATAATAAATAATTACTGTAATTGTGGTTTCAGCTTCGCAATCATGATTCCTCTTAAGGTGGCCTGATGGCCAATTAGCCAGCGCTCTGGTCGTTGGAACCACATGCTTCAGGTTCTAATTTGGCGGTGATATGGATGTTTGTGAGTGGTTCGGAATCCACGTTAAACTATAGGGCCCCGTCTAATTAGCCCAAAGTCTGGCCAAATTGACAGCAGAGTGACTAACCAAACCTATGCACTGCAACAGCGCCCCTTGTGACATTCAGAAGAAATCGTTAATAGCCATCAAGACTCTCACAAGAAAGACGTACGGCACAACTGGCGCTGCCATTAATTACAATCTCTCATCCCAAGAGCTAGAAGTAGAATACTTCCACAAATCTTTAATTAGAGGTCTTTAAATGTGTTATTGTTGTGTGTTAAATATTATTTGTAATTAATTGTGATGTTTATGTCGTGTTTACGTGCTTGTAAATAAATAATGTAAATAAATAATGTGTGTTCTTAAACGTGTGTCTCAACACGACCACACCCATATCCAGCTGCACAAACAAACGACGTCTACTTAGAATTTTTAGAATTTAATTAGAATTTTTCATCCAATTAATCTAACAGAATTTTCAAACAATTACTGATTTCAATTTGTTCTCAAGTTCCTTAAAAAATTGATACGTATCATTTTATATTTTATATTGCAATTCTGAATGCAAATGCATTCAGTGTAGCATTTTCTATCAAACCTCTTTCTTTTCAAAAGACAAATAAAATAAAAAGAATGAATAGAAAAATGATTGCTTGAAATAAAAAACCTGAGATCAAACTTATGCAGGATTGGCATTTCAAGAAATATTTGATTTCGTGAAATGGATTTACCAACAATTCTTTTATCATAGAAAAATATCTAAGTGACCAAAGCACTTTATTTCATAGGAGAATTATACTGCACTACACACAAATTTTCTTACTAAATAGTAAAATAGTATTTTCTCAACAATATTAAGGAACTGAACACAAAATGACAGCAAAATTTTCAATTGGCTTTTGTTTAGGAGATAGGAGTTTGCCGAAACACTCAGTTTTTTTTAAATATAAGTGAAAAATGAAATATGGGAATATATAAATTTATATAATATAACTGACAAATTATGATAATTTTTGAATTATAAATCAATATTTATAAAGAGAAATATATTAAAATATGTACATCATGTATGTAAGGTATAATAAATATGCAAATATTAATATATATTGCATATACATGAAATATCTGAAGAAATAAAATTTAGAAACGTGATTCCCAAGACTTTACTTTTTAAAAGCTTTATAGCTACTATCAAGTAACACTTTTGGTTCTAATTAGTCTGCAGGAGACGAAGCCAATTTGGTTGACTGTGCTGTTTCCTGGTTTGGTTCTCAAGTATAAATGTGGTAGTTGAAAGTTGTACGTGGTGTTTCGTACGTGAAATAAATGATTGCACATTATTTATTTAGAGCTGTGATGCAGTATAAATAATTAGTTCTTCTAAGTTCTGCTATAAATGTGGAGAATGTGACATTTATTCAAAAAATATACCATCACTCCTTTAGAGAAAAGATATATCACATTTATTTTGTATGCAAAATTATAAATCAAGGGCTAGTATAAATCAAATTATAAATCACCCTGGGCCCCATCTATAGATTGTAATTCTTGATCAGTGAAACTTTCCATGTGGTTACGAGTAAAAAAGAAAATGACAATGCCATTTTCAATTGCTGTACTTTGTAGGGAACTAAATAATAACTTAAATGACTGCTTCGTCTGCATGGTCCAACTGATTACTGAATTAATCAAGAAAACAAAAGTTGAAAGTGAAATACTCGAATATACCATCTACTATGCAACCATTTCGCCATGGTAAAAGGATTTCTCTTTCCAAAATTCCAGTTGAATTTTTCACTTTTAAGGAAAGGAAGATTAAGATTCAATTTCATGTGGTGTTCTACTGCCATCTATACATACCTCACACATTCTGTTTCAAGAACTGGATAATCTTATAAGGTATCTAGCACTGTCCAAAACTAAGGCAGATATACTCGCATCGATGCTTAGAGAATGGAATTTACTTTAGGAAAATGATTGCGAGACCATGTTTTGCAATCGTAAAAAATAATTTCTGCTTTTCTTAGAAATATATTATTTGGCTTAATTTTATGCAGAAAAAAACTTGATTTCTGTTCTGATGCCAATGGCTTAATGATGGATGTCAAAATACAACATGACTCTTTGCAATAGTGGCTATTCATAGATTTATCTAAAACAAGTCTCAAGGTAATGTGGCTTCATAATATATATACCATTTTCCATACATTCGAGTTGGGCATTCTGTTTCTAAGGAAAAATTGAAACATTTGTTAAACTACTTTCAATACAGCAAGTACAGTTTTCTTAGTTATTGTTTTAAAGTGTTAGTTTTTTTTTTCATGGGCCTTTCATTAAGACATACGAAATACAGCTGTTTTTTATGTGAATGGAGCAGCAGATCCAAATCTTTGCACTATGTAAAAACACAATGACATTAGAAAAACGTATATTGGAGAAAATAATGTGCGAAATAACCATTAATAGAGACAACAAAAATCCTACTATCATCTTTTTACATAAAACTTGGCTTAGTAAAAAATTATGTGAAAGCCTTGGACAAAAGTGGCATAAGTACTTTAAGCACTTAAATTACGAATTTTCTACACTCAGGAAAGCTAAACTGAACCAGGGAATTTTTATTAGTCTACTCATTCTAAGTTCTTTAAAAATGCAAATTTTTATAGTGTGCTCCAACAAGAAGAGAAAGAAGCATGAAATGCCTTTCTCCTTGCTTCAACTTATTTCTTAAGAAATTAAAAGATATTAGTTATGAGCAAATTGTTTGCCAACAAGAAATTTTTTGCACTGTCTCTAAAAAGTGCATTTCCTACAGTGTTATTTGGACTTGTTTACTGTAAACTATAGCCAAGTTAGTGATGAATGCAATATTATCAAACTACAATTGGACAAATTTTTATGATTATTTAGGCAATAAGCGACAATCCAAGCGACCCATAACATGAAGTAAACAGGTACACAGGTTTGTTAACACATTGCTTCATATTAAATATACATTAAGTTATAAATATCTTAAGAGTGGGAACCAATTACAAATTTTTATTGTCATAATTGTGTTAAGCAATCCAAAATTAATAATAAATAGCTATTTTAAACTCTCATCTAAATTCAAAAGAATTTCATCTAAATTCGTTGTCCTGTGTTTTTAATGATGATTGTTGTTAGTCATACTCACTGTGTAATGGGGGTTGTCATGTCTCAAGAGAGGTTGGACTCAGCACTGGTGCATTTTTTTTATCCATACCGATTTTCCATTATATGATCCATTTATAGGATTTGCCTTCTCCTCATCTCTACCCCTAATACAATGGATAAATTTTCTAGTCTATGGATTTATAATGCCGTTTTCTGGTATAGACACGGGATTTACGGGTTACATCATTTACCGTACTTGAGGACAACTTAATTTGACTTCATTAATTATGCTATAAGAATGATGCCCCCACAGAAAAATATAGTTCTTCCGACAGTTCAGGGTTATGGCCAAAAAGGCATGTTGAAGAACACTGATTATTATTATTCAACAATTTATAAAGGATTTAATTTAATTTTTCAGCCCTCATTTTGTCATTTTTTTAAAAAAAATTTCTTTACATTTACATCATAAGATTTAGAACCAATAGTATATTGTGTGGCTATCGTTTTCTTTATAATACTAAATTGTAAAATAATCGCCAAAGCGCATAATGTTACCTTTATTCCCATAAAATACTTTCAGCTTGCCTCTGAATGCTTTGAAGTTGATTTTAAAGTTTTGAAAACACTGCGCTTTTCCAACGCTATACTAAGTACCGGTGCGACTTGAAGTAAGAAAGTAATCACAAAGATTAATTGCTATTGTTTAAGTAAACAAGTTTTGTTGAAAAAATAAAAATTTGATTAATGTATATGATTTCCAAAATTTACAATTTTAGTTTTCAAAACAATTTCATAGTTGTGCTTCATTGATATTAATTAACCTAGTCTCATCTAACTAGTCAACTAAAATAAATGGAACTAAACTAAAATAGAAAACCAAAACTAACTAACTCGGTAATAAAAACGAAATTAAACTCGAACTAAATCGAATTTTATGTTCATTAACCACATATCACTGCATTTTAGATAGTTATCAAAATCACAACACCTGAAAAATTTAGCAATTATAACAATTATTTGTTTAATGCAATGAAAGAAAGCCGTATGAAAATATTAAAAAACCTGTATATATAAAAACAATTATTAACGAAAGATTAATTGTTTTAAATAAAATTTATTTTTAAACCCATTTGTTTTATATCAAAATCATTTTTTTTTAAATACTTCTTCAAAACCAGCACCATGCGCCATATATATATATTCGGTGAAATGATATTTTTTGATGAAAACATCCTTCCTTACCAGGATATCGAAGATTCCAGCCCAAAATCACGTGGAACAATTTTATTATCAATTTTTAATCAATCAAAATGAAAAAGGTGTCGTTTGAAAGAGAGTCCAAATAATAAAACACTTTGAGCAAATATAAAAGCGGATCATTTTGTCTCAAATAAGTCGTCCAAATTGCAATTGTTTTCAAAAACTTTCTATTGATAAATCTATATTATACTTTAAAGGAGGATAACTACATACTTAAGTTTTATTATTAAAGTAGCAGGGCCAATAAATGACAATTCAAACATATGTATAAAACTTATGTCGATTATTTCTATAAAAATGTTTTAAATAAATTTAAATTTATATATAAATGTCCTTATTATATGTCACAACTCTTGTAGATTGCAAGATTAACTGATCGGGCTCTTGCATGCAAAATAATCCTATAAATTATTTCTTGTAAGTTTTATTTCATATATCACATACCTGTAATTAATAAATTATATTTTAATAAAAAATAAATTGGATTACTTAAAAACATTTCACTTTTATTTCTTCGGTTATGATGAAAATTCCGCTTAAATGGCTATGACTGTAATTAATAAATTATATTTTAATAAAAATAAATTGGATTACTTAAAAACATTTCACTTTTATTTCTTCCCCTATGACTTAAAAATCCCCCCCAAAAAAACCCCCCAAACAAACACACCCAACACATACACACATTTATTTTTATTACACTATAAAGATAATGCAATTAAAAAAGCAAAAGTCGGTGAGCTTTTAAAACTATTTTATATTATTATCTGAACCTAGCAAAAAATGCGAGATTAACTGATCGTGTTCTTGTACGCAAAATATTCACATAAATTATTTCTTGTAAATTTTATTACCTTTATCATATACCTGTAATTAATAAAGTTTATTTTAATGAAAAGATTACATTAAAACATTTCACTTTTATTTCTTCAGTTATGAAGAATATTTTATTTAAATGGCTGTGACTTAAGTAAACCCACCTCCCAACACACACACATTTATTTTTATTTCACTATAAATATAATGAAATAAAAAAGCAAAAATCGGTGAGCTTTTAAAACTAGTTTATATCATTATCTTAACTTAGCAAAAATGTATTCTATGAATGCATTGTTTTCCAGTGGAGCAAACCAAATCATACTAAATGCAGAGAATAAAATTTAACACAAACATTTTATTTAAAACATAGAATACATTTCGTATGTTTTCTTTCAGTTTATTCAAAAGAATATGCTAATAGAACTCACTTCTGTTTAGTTTAGATAATGTTACTAGTTTTAACTAACTAAAAGAAGAATTTAATGGAATGTTTTTGGAATATTTTTTACAACTAAAACTAACTTAGAAAATTGCATTAAACACTAAAAATAATTAAAAAACTAAACATAGTTTAAATACTAAAAATAGGTTAAACATTAAAAAATTGTTTAAACACTAAAAATAGTTTAAACATTAAAAATACTATAGTTTATATACTAAAGATATTTTAAACAATAAAAAATAGTTTAAACATTAAAAATTGTTTAAACATTAAAAATAGTTTAAACATTAAAAATAGTTTAAACACTAAAAATAGTTTAAACACTAAAAATAGTTTAAACACTAAAAATAGTTTAAAAACTAAAAATAGTTTAAACACTAAAAATAAGTTTAAACATTAAAAATAGTTTAAACACTAAAAATAGTTTAAACACTAAAAATAGTTTAAAAACTAAAAATAGTTTAAAAACTAAAAATATTTTAAACATTCCCCTGTTAATTTTATATGTCACTATAACGATAATTTTTTACGACATTTAAAATTTAAAAATCCTTAAATAGAGTATTTTTTAAATATCAGAAACTCTACAAAATGCTTTATCAAATAAAGTTCAACATAACTATTTTCATATGTTGAGAACAATAAATAAAAATATTCCATATGTTTAGAAGAAATTGAATAAAATAAAATAAAAGATACTGATATAAAGATCAAAATAACTATTTTCATATGTTGAGAACAGTAAATAAAAATATTCCATCTGTTAAGAAGAAATTGAATGAAATAAAATAAAAGAATTTCAAATTAAAATTGAGTAACGAAACCAGGGCACAGACAACTCCCCAAAGTCCTGTACTTTTGTTCTTTCTCTTGTAACAGGAGTTCCTGCGATGCTCTTTTTACCTCCTCCTTTTCCCCAGAAACATTGAATATATTTGGATTTAGCTACTAATCTGAAATCAATAGGAGCTTTTCTACAACCTCACTCATTAAGTGTGAGATAGCACTTCTTTTATTTTTGGCTGCAAAGGGAGAGTGACTATGTGGTACCTTAAAAACAAAATGTAGCTCGCTGTAATAACCTAATATGTGTTTTTATAATCTAATCAATCAAGTCAATTTAAAAATTGGAATAGATGCTAAATATAGTCAATGTAGAATTTACATAAATAGGTCTTTGATTAATTAAATAGTAACGATGTGGTACTTTAAAAACAAAATGTAACTTTATGTATTTTTATAGTCTAATCAACCAAGTATGTATTATGTATTATTATTATGTAACGAATGTATTATTTATGTGTATATGGATTACTTATGTGTATATGTATTATTATTATATATATGTATTATTTATTATGTAACAAAATGCAACTGTATGCGTTTTTATAGTTTAATCAACCAAGCCAATTTAAAAATTGGAAGATGCATGCTGAAAACTGTCAATATAGAAATTTACATTAATAGGTCTTTGATTAATTAAATAGTGGTGATATGGTACTTTTAAAACAAAATGTAGCTCGCTGTAATAACCTAATATGTGTTTTTATAATCTAATCAATCAAGCCAATTTAAAAATTGGAATAGATGCTAAATATAGTCAATGTAGAATTTACATAAATAGGTCTTTGATTAATTAAATAGTAACGATGTGGTACTTTAAAAACAAAATGTAACTTTATGTATTTTTATAGTCTAATCAACCAAGTATGTATTATGTATTATTATTATGTAACGAATGTAATATTTATGTGTATATGGATTACTTATGTGTATATGTATTATTATTATATATATGTATTATTTATTATGTAACAAAATGCAACTGTATGCGTTTTTATAGTTTAATCAACCAAGCCAATTTAAAAATTGGAAGATGCATGCTGAAAACTGTCAATATAGAAATTTACATTAATAGGTCTTTGATTAATTAAATAGTGGTGATATGGTACTTTTAAAACAAAATGTAGCTCGCTGTAATAACCTAATATGTGTTTTATAATCTAATCAATCAAGCCAATTTAAAAATTGGAATAGATGCTAAATATAGTCAATGTAGAATTTACATAAATAGGTCTTTGATTAATTAAATAGTAACGATGTGGTACTTTAAAAACAAAATGTAACTTTATGTATTTTTATAGTCTAATCAACCAAGTATGTATTATGCATTATTATTATGTAACGAATGTAATATTTATGTGTATATGGATTACTTATGTGTATATGTATTATTATTATATATATGTATTATTTATTATGTAACAAAATGCAACTGTATGCGTTTTTATAGTTTAATCAACCAAGCCAATTTAAAAATTGGAAGATGCATGCTGAAAACTGTCAATATAGAAATTTACATTAATAGGTCTTTGATTAATTAAATAGTGGTGATATGGTACTTTTAAAACAAAATGTAGCTCGCTGTAATAACCTAATATGTGTTTTTATAATCTAATCAACCAGGCAAACTCAAAAATTGGAAGATACATGGTAAAAATAGTCAGTATAGGAATTGATATAAATAGGTCTTTGATTAATTAAATAGTGACGATGTGGCACTTGTAGTTGCTGTAATAACCTAATACGTATTTTTATAATCTAATCAACCAAGCCAACTTAAAAATTGGAAGATACAAGTTAAAAATAGTCAATGTAGGAATTTACATAAATAGATTAATATATATATAGATTAATATATTTAATATATAGATTAATGAAATAGTGACAATGTCATACTTTAAAAACAAAATGTAGCTCCCTGTAATAACCTAATATGTGTTTCTATAATCTAATCAAACAAGCCAACTTAAAAATTGGAAGATACAAGTTAAAAATAGTCAATGTAGGAATTTACATAAATAGATCTTTGATTAATGAAATAGTGACAATGTGATACTTTAAAAACAAAATGTAGCTCCCTGTAATAACCTAATATGTGTTTCTATAATCTAATCAAACAAGCCAACTTAAAAATTGGAAAATACATGTTAAAAATAGTCAATATAGGAATTTACATAAATTGGTCTTTGATTAATTAAATAGACTTATTTAATTAGGGATTATATTTTAATGTAAAATTATTTATTTGTAATGCATATACTTAATGCTACACTATACTAAAAGAAGCTATGCCACATATATTTATCTGCAATTTATCCTAGTATAAATTATTTTCAAGTGTTTAGTGATATACAGATCATATATATGTGTGTTAAATCTAAATAGAATAATTAAAAAAAACATCTAAAATATGATTATGAAAGAAAAATGGAAACTTAAATTTTTTGAAACATTTGATTTAAACTAAATAATAAATAATAATAAAATAAATTTCTTCTTTTAAATAAATTTTAGAATTAAAGATAGATAGGTTCGTAAGAAAGGAAATGAAAATTTTAAATAAACTAAAACAATTTTAGTGGGGAATAGGTGTATAAAGATCTATAATGTGTAGATGTAGAAAATTTTGTTGATTTATATAAATACGTAAAATTTTAACAAGCTAAAAATATATAAAATATATAAATACCATTAAATTATTTCACTAAAATTACTTACTAAAAATACCATTAGATTTTTTTTATGGATAATTTTAAACATAAATAAAATAATTTTTTAAAATTAATATTCAAAAATTATTAAACTTTCAATATAAAAGAACTAAACCAAATGACTCTTTAAATGCATTTTACCATGTAACTAATTTAAAATGAAATGTAAAATTAAATTGAAATCATATAGACTTTTATATAAAATTTCACTAACATAAAATGGAGAATATTTTGCACGGTTTTTTTTTAATTTATTGTAATGACAATATTTTATTGTGACTAAATGAGTGACAATATGTGGTTGGTGCCTTAAAAAAATCTACGAATTTTGTACAATACTTTTATACTTTACTTTTACGTGTTACAATACTTTTATCAGAATAAGAAAATATTTTCTCTTTTGCAAATTATAATGAGATTATTACTATTATTTCGTCGAAATTTTTATTACATAACATTTATATTTCATGAATTTACAATTAATAGCATATTTATGTAACATTTCCTTGCGTCAAGAATAATTCTTTTTGCATATTTAGCTTCAAAAATTTCGATCCTACTGCCATCTAGTGACAAATACTTAAACTATTTAAAATATCATAATATTTTAATAAATTAAAAATTCGCTGTTAGAGAATATTTTTAACAACGAAAGATCAATATGCTTTAAATATATTTCATTGGAAAAATAGAACATTAATTTTGAATTTAGGCGATTATTTTTATATTATTCATTAATAACATTTAAAATTTTTTAACAGATTTCTTTAATACTTTCTAGTTAAAATAGTAATATGAAAAAAATAAGAACATTGCAAAGGTTAAATTAATAAATATTGAATAAAAGTTAAAATACCAGTGCTTTTACCTTAGACCATGCGTTAGCACGTTTTTCTGACAAACTGACATATTCTCTAACAGCGGTAATCGCATTAATGTAAATTGAATGTAAAGTTACAACTATATAATATTACTATTTTACTTTATTATCAATACATCGTATAACTTTCTTTAATGCTTTATAAGGCATTGTTAATTAATATATCCTCCTGATCGATTTACAACATTTTAAGTTTTAATTGTAAGATAGTTCTTACATTTCAAATAATATTACAATTCCTGTTAGTCTCTTAAACAATATTACACTTGTATCACTTAAATATAAAATTTAGCACTTTACATGAAAATTAGATTCTTCCATACATTGGTAAAAAATTCTGGGAAAAGAGGCATTATTTTCAAATTATGTATCATCCATAACTTTATTAATTTTCAAGATATGAATATTAACCAGTGTCGTTTGAAAGAGAAAGTTTTAATTGTTAAAGCAGAGGAATGGCAACGAATCACTGAGTCTTCATTTTAGGCTTTTGATAGTTCTCAATTATACTTTACAGTAGGACATCCTACGCATATTTCATTAAAAATTGCAAAAGCTGGCTAATCCAGCAGTATGTGACTTCTACCTAAATCAATCAAATTTATTAATTTGCAAAGATGGTTAAAATTTTTATTCCACTGTATTGTTTTAGATGCCATTTTATTGCAAATCGTGTGGCAAAAATTATTAGACATTTTTAATGAAGTTCGGCAATATTATTGTTAAGAAGTATATTGTCCTAATTATGAAAAAATATACTTCCAGGAAAAAAATATGTTAATCATTATATGTATAATGCAATATTTCTAGACATAATGAATTATTTACTTAGTATTTGTGTCAATGACTTAATTATATAGTCACCCAGCTTTATCTTGGTGTATGATGTTTTATCTTCTATTACAATAATTAATGCATATACGTTGACCGAGTTTTTATTATTAGTTAATGAAAAAAAAATAACTGATCAAGTATCCAATAATTTTAAAAGCAATACAAAAGTAAATTAAATTATGTCTCCTAAGAGTAACAAAAAATATGATGAGAATAATTTAAAATTCTTAATGCAGCTGTTAGAGAAAATATTTAAAGAATATATTTTTGAATTTCAATTGCTAAGTTTCTAAATTACTCGCTTGCTAAGTTATCGCTAGCTCGCTTGCTAAGTTACTATGTTAAATACTTATTGTTTTACTTCTAGATCAAATAAGTAGGTTTTTTTACATTTTAAGAAAGCAAAATAAAAAAGTAAGGGAAGTGAAACCGCACAAATCTAGTATAAATCTTTTTCCCCAACAAAAACACGCATAACATCCTTTCAAACTCCAAAGAAATAATAACAAAAAAAAGTTTTTTTTATCAGTTGCCTTCAAACTATAATCTTTTGAATAAAATCACTTTACAATAAATAAAAATAAAAATCGCTTATGCGTGGATAAAAAAAGCATTGATATCTCAGTTGATTTACAAACGGATCACCATAGATTTTCTCGGTAAAATTATTACTGCTTCGACGACGATGCTGAAAAAATAACATTTTTCTATTTACATATATCAACAAAAATACTGATCCGAATTTTTTTTTGAAGCATGAAAATCTAAGAAATCCACACTTATGAGGAAAATATTTAAATTTATCGATTTAGAAGAGGATCTGAGTTACATCAATTTGCTTGGAAATTTTATTCCATAAGACTCTAAATAGATTTATTTACAGACACTCATTTGAATAACATGACATCTCCGTCTACTACACAAACAAACAACGAATGAATGAGATAGAACGAAAAAAAAAAAAAATAAATAAATGAACAATACAGATCCTTACTCAGGGTGCGTTTTCGTCATGAAAATGTTCACCCAAATGTGATATCAATTCTATTTTTTTTTTTCCTTTTTTCCTCTTTGATTTCGAGGAAAAACAAAAACATTCTGCTACTTATAAAGAAAAAAAATAAGGACATTCAAAAAATAAGCAGCCAAAATTTGGCTCGTTTACTGAAAATATTAGAATAAAACTGCGAACGATATGCCAAAAAAAAAAAGAACAAAAAAGAAAATGGCGAAGTTCAGAACAATTATTGCAAATTTCACAGAGAACAAATTGCAGTTTTTTGAAAGGATTTAAAACAAAAAAGAAATTCTAATTGTAAGTTGTAGCATGTCTGTAAAATTCTCCTTTTTATTTTCCGTTTTTTTTTTAAAAAAGAATAAAACTTTTCTGCTGAATCAATGTCTGCAGAAATACAGACAGCAAGAGTCAACAAAATTTATTTTCTATACGTATTAAAAAATAACATAGCTATGATCAATAAATGGAAAAACACGCTTATATTTTTAAAAGTTTTTTGAAAGGTATGAATTTACTTTTATGAACATTTTTTTTAATATTATTCAATTAATAGCTGACAAAATGGTTATTAATTGAATTTAATGAGCCACGAAAATAAATAAAATTCTTCTGAACTATATTAAATTTATTTTAATTATATTAAATAACTTAGCTAAAAATATTTTTTCGATTTAAAAAGTAGAGCTCAATAACAATCCTAAAAATTAATCATACACTTTTTTTCTGTTGAGATAAAAGGTACTATAATTCTAAAAGTAAAAATTGTCTTTTTACATTAAATAACATTTTTATATGAAATATAAAAATCAATTTTAACACGTAATAAATATTATCATGATTTAATTAATATTATTAAAACAATTATAAATAGCATTAAATCAGTATATAAAACTTTTTTTTATTCTCTATTTAAATGCTTAGAAGACGTAGAAATATTTTTGATTAAATTCATTAAAGAAGTGCAATATTCTATTATTTTTTTACAAAATTATAAAATAAATAATATTATGCATGAAATGTATATGATAGGCAAAGAATATGTTAATTAATGAAAAAAGTTCACTCTCTTTTTGAAGTAATATATATTAAAAATTAATTACAAGCATTTTATAAATAAATATTCATATAGTTATTTATATTATACTAATATACTATATTTTTTAATATTGATTTTCCTTTACAGAAGCAAAATAATTTTATTTAAAATTAACATATATATTTTAGTAAATGAAACTAAATATATTCTTTTACTATATTATAAAATTAATTGTGCTAAAAATATTTTAAAATGACTGTGAAAATTAAAAATTTGATTTTTAATTATTTAATTCCTAGAAAACTTTGAAATCTTTTTGATACTATGCTTCAGAAGCATTTTTCGCTTATATATGTAATTTTCATTATAAATCAAATGAAAAGAGTTATAATTAATTCAAAGAAAGGGGAAAACAAATTTAAAAATTCAAAATATTTAAGCACGAAAAGAAATTTAAGATTTTAAATTGTATGGTTAATTAGATATAATATTTCTCAAATTTTGAAATATTAAAAAAGAAAATTTTTAAGTCTAAAAAAATCTCACAAAATTTTCTCCTTCACATCAATTTTCAAGAAATGTTTTTTTTTTCCAATAACAGCTAGTCGTTTTGTTAGAACATTGAATTACTTTTATCTAGTTTTTCTTTGTATAATAATAATATCTCCAAAAATAATAACTACGTAATTATAATCTTGCCAAAGGAAGGCAATTCCAAAATTTCGTACTAATTAAAAAAATTGTAACAGTACTTCTTCCTACACACTGGCAAGAGCGCTCCCTGTGGCATCCAGGAGAAATAGTCAGTCGGCCTCCAGACTCTCATCCGAGAGGAAGTACAGTGCAATATGCGCTTCCGCTGAGAAACGCTCAGTTTATAGTCTGTCACCCTGAGAGGAAATATATTTAGATCATTCCGAAGCATTATTTGGCCGAAGAGAAAGCATATTTAGCGCACATTGCGCGTAAGAAGAGTTCTTTCAAGAATCTCTAATTATGTGCCTTTATATACGCAAAATACTGTATGTCCCCAATTGTTTGTGTGTGGTGTTTGTGCGTGTATAAATAAAGTTGTGAAATCTCCAACCTATGTCTTAAATGTCTCAACTCAACAACACCCAGCTAAAACCTGTTTTCCAACCTGCACACTATAATTTGCAATTATAGAAATAATAAACTGTTAAAAAATTACTCTTACAATTAGATGATTGAGTGATTCAAATGCTTTCTCTATAAAAAAATTATCATAAAAAGCATAGCAGAATCAGCAGTAAATCAAGACTGTCGACTTCAACCATGCTATATCATGGAATAAAGCAAATCATCATTTGACTCATTATCGGCTACAGATATTGACATAGTTTAAAAAACAGTTCAAAAAATATCTTTGACATTCAGACATCATGGTTGAAGGAAAAAAAAGAAATTCTGCATAAGTGTAAAGGATCTAAAACTTCGAGTATACATGTGTCAGAAATATGAAAAAAAATTTTTGAGGAATTATATTTGCTAATGAAAATAATAATAGAATAAAACTGCATAATAAATTCGATAAAATGAAAAGAAAATTTTTAAAGAGAGCATATTCTATTCGTTAAACATGGTGATGAACGAGTTGTGGCGTAGGGTGCATATCATCTTCTGGAATAAAAAAGTTCAAATTCCTTGAATGCAGTTCAAAAAATAATTTGCCATTTAGGGGTCATGACAAAGGGGCAAGAAAGAAATCGGATCAATAAATATACATTAACATCGTCAGAGACAATTTAAAATACGTAGTCAGACATTTCAGCCACTCGAAGTTCTGTTACGTTTGGTTTAGTGAGTCACTATACGGTAATTTTGCGCACACTTTGGGCTAACTAGGTTGGAACCTACACTTTAACGTGGATTCCGAAACACTAACAAACATCTATACCACCACCAAGATTCGAAACTGAAGTCAATGGTACTAAAGACCAGAGGGCTAGTTAATTGACCATAAGGCTGCCTAAGTTCTATCAGGATAACAACCCTAATAAAACTGCTTTGAATATTTGACTGAGGCTGATTTGTAACTTAAATACGTCACTACAATGATCATAGGAAAAATAACATTTTATGAAAGCACTAGTTAAAATATGTAATGCATGAAAAATGGAACAAAACAAGAATATAATTTACTAAAATTTCAAATTTATAGCAAAACCATTAACAAGTGTTCTTAAAATTCATGGATATTCCTGTAGATACTAAAACTTATTTAACCAGCAGTTGAAAGATTTTTATTGAACTGCATTATTCTTATCAGAAAACTTTTGTTGGTAAAATCCATTCTTTCATTATGCATTATTCTATTTAAAAGAATTTTTTTTTCTATATAACTTCAGGTAAATAAAATAAAATATATATTCGAGCTATTTATGTGCTGTATCAAAGCAATACATTTTCAAAATTTTATTTAATATCTTTTCTGTACAATAATTTGTATACGCAGTCTTTTGTGAGGCACTGTATATAATATCGAAAATCTCAGATCGGTGTATATTAACGTTTAGCATGCATAAATACTGCTTATAAACATTGAATATGACGTTAGCATAAAATAGCCAAATAGAAAACTGTCTATATTCCTTCCCCTTCTAAAATATTGAAATATTACCTAAGCAATGGGTACACAGATATTTGTAACAAATTGAGTGCTAAAACATACCAAATAATTCATCCAATCATGTTATGTCGCGATAAGAGCATGACAAAAATCGAGTACTCCATTCGTCGACAGTAAATTAATAATGTGACGTTGAAAGTAGTTAGTTATTTTAACTATACGGTCCATTAAATCTGTCTAAGCATTTCTATGTATGTAAATATAAAGGCATGACTTGGAGATTAAACTCAATCTTCATTAAACTAAAACTGAATTGTTATATTTTTATAACCATTTTAAGAAATAGAATTATAGTTATTAATTGTTAAAAAAGAAAAATATTTATTTTTAATTTTATTTCATAGAATAAAATATTTAATGCATTTTTATCGGTCGAACTGCGAATGGAAATTTAATTAAATTTAAAAAAATAGATATTTAAATAAATATTCTAGAATTCTTATTTTTTTTTTTTTTTTTTTTTGTCTGAAAGATAAATTGAATTGAACACACTTCATAACTCTTCTTAAAGCAAATACTTACACAATTTTGAGTGTTGTTAAAATTTACTTTTTGCCTTTCTATTTTGCTATTTTTCCCTTATAAGAATGAAATTAAATATATGTGATATGAATTAAGTATACATAAAATTACTCATTTATTGCTAAACATTTTAATACTTCTGATTTTTAATGCGTTAAATCAAATTTACATTATTTAACTATAAAAATTTTGTATAAACATTGAAAGATTGATTATTAAAAGATTAATTATAAAGATTGATTATAAAATGATTAATTATAAAGATTGATTATAAAGATTGATTATAAAGATTGATTATAAAAAGATTAATTATAAAGATTGTTTAAGGAAAAATTGATCATATTTTTTACTATAGAGATTGATTATTGAAATATTGATCATATTTTTACTATAAAGATTGATTATTGAAAGATTGATCACATTATTATAAAGATTGATGATTGAAAGATTGATCACATTTTTATTAAAAAGATTGATTATTGAAAGATCAATCATATTTTTACATAAAGCTTATTCGCATTTTAAACGATAATATAATCGTCCCCCCTCCCTCAGATTTGTTAAACTTTCAATACATTTTTAACTATAAACATTTAATGGAAAATAAAATGTAAAGATATACTATCTTTAATTAAAGAGCATTTCTTAGAATCCATTGCTCTTATAGACCAAGCTGTTAAAACTTTCAATAACTCAATTTGGAATTTGAATCTAGGAAGAAAAATCAAAAATAATTCCACGCATCTTCATACTTGGCCTTATTAAATATTTTTGCTTCCTGTGAAAGGCATTCAAAGTCCAAACTAAATGGAAATGAAGTCACGAAAAATGAATAGATTCCATCGAATTCTGGACTCATGTGGAAGTACCTCATATAAATGCTAATTCGTCTTATTTTAATATCTGAATACGCGATACACTGGAACTCAGTTATATTGTTAAATGGATGCACTTATGCATAATTTGAAACCGGAACCCAATTTCGATTTCCCAACAGATATCTGGAAAATGCTATGATTTTTATTTTTTATTCACGATGATTAATGGATATTGAGAGATGCATCTTGGAATGTTTAAGAGAACTATTAATTCATATGTTTTAACGTATGACAGAACATATAATATATAGACTTAAGATATAAGCGACATATATTTTATAAGCAAATTGATGATTTTTATGAGACCTAGAAAATCGTGATGGGAAGAACATTTTACAGCCGAACTGCAACCTTTTTCAGTGTCTGAACAGAGGATGGCGTATTAAATATATTGAAGTGAAAGTCTTTCCATTCAAACGTTTGCCGTGTTTGTTTCAAAATGAAATTGCACATAGTGGATGTAAAATAGTAGACCTCACATGATGTTCTAGTTAAGTACATATTCTATAATTCAATATTCCAATGTCCATCATTTTAAAAGAACAACAAGTTCTCTATAAATACTTTTTAAAACATGTCTAATGAAAAAAAATTAATATATAAGCATTCAAGAATTAGTTTCCCATTTTAAACAAAACATTTACATATTTTTCAAATGTTTTATTATTCAGTATGTTTACAATTTTGTTCACAATTATTCTTTTCCTAATGGCAATTTTTTTAAAAAATCAAATAGGTTTTGTACATCATTTTGAAATAAGGATGTATTTCCATTGATCAAAATGAAATTGCATATAATGAAGTTGCACACACTATCTGCCAGAGTCTATAACATATTTAAATAAGATTTTGATCGAGAATTATTGAGACATAATACTACTGTGAATCATTCTGTTCACACATTTTGTAAAGATTTTGAAAAAATATATTTTTAAATAATAAAAATACTATTAAGAATTCTTAAATCCAAAGTTTATTATTCTTAAATTATCAAAATGGATTTTATTCTACTCCTCTATTACTATCTGCCAGAGTCTATAACATATTTGAATAATATGCCACTTATAAAGAGCTTGGCTTAAAACTCCAAATGGATAATAATCAATAGAAGACACGTCAGAGACTTGGGTGGAAGGCTTTTAAATGGAACAGCCTTAATTCCAATTTCATTTTTCATTTTTTTTTAAATGTGGAACAGTAGATTTAGAGGTATGACTGGTAGCTTTATCCTAAGGGAAACATAGTGGGAATTGTTTGGGTAAAGTGATGAAATGTCTTCTTTAAAAATAGGTGTTAAAAGATATTTCTGATAGTAAATCGAGTTAATTTGGACATTTTTTTTTTATTTTCCTTATTTTAAATTCCGTTTTTTTATTTTTATTTTCTTTGTGAAATTTTACAGAAATGGCCATATAAGATTTAGTAAAACGTTGTTCTTGTTTTCAAAAATTAAAACCACTTCTTTTTCTTCTCTTTTTTTTAGTAGCAATTCGATTATTTTTTTATTACAATCAGATAAATATACCCAAATATCATCAAGTGTACTTAGAAATTTCCATTTTTTACCTGCCGAATAATTTTCATGCGTATCGTTTAATACAATTGTATATTGTCTTTTGCTGAGAAATATATTGCGCCAATGGACTGTGAACATAATTTTTTTTATTAGCTTTAAATTAGTTTTTATAATTTTTTTTAAGTTCCTACAGAGATATTTAATTTTGACTTAGTTCTTTGGAGAGACGATTGGAATTTTTATATATCAATAAATGTAACTTGTTTAATAAGAAGTTGTTTTATGATAAGATGTGTTCTGTAAGAAGTGTTGTGTTGTTGGAAAAGCATTCATTACGATTCTTCCAGTCAAATGTAATTTATTTCCTTTTTCATTAATTCTGTCTTTTATTTTACTTGCAGAAATAGTAAAACTATACTTTGTATATATATTTTCAATAATCAAATAAGTGTATTTCTCTTCAGAAATGCAGAAAAATAGCTTTCGATTCATTGTTTAAGTGTATTATGTGGTTACGTTTATTAAGCCTACTCCCAATTTTTGACCTAATAAGATTTCTTTTATTCTTTCATATTGAATTAAATATACAAAGAGACAAAAAAATTTATATTTTTAAAATTTACAAGCTAAAATTATGTTTCACAAATTTATATATTTTTTTTATTCGTGAACAAAGATAAAATCGTTGCATGAATGTATGAAAATTCTATGTATTTCCATAATATAATTATAATTGAGTAGGATTTTATTGTTTTTTGCATATTTATGAACTCTAATGATAAAAAAATATCCACATTTTCACCAATGATCCAAAAATAAAGAAAAATTAAGAAATTATTAGATATATAAATTACAATTTGAAATTAATAAAGATATAAAATTAAATGATTATGAAAAGGTTGATGTTAAATTGTCAAATATTTCATATACTTAAGAATTGTGCTAGAAGATACAAACTCTAACAAATTTTACCATTTGAAAATTGATTTATCCTGTGAATGAACTTGACAGTAAAAAAACATAACCATTTGAAAATTGATTTATCCTGTGAATGAACTTGACAGTAACAAAACATAAAAATTTGAAAATTGATTTATCCTATGAATGAACTTGACAGTAACAAAACATAACCATTTGAAAATTGATTTATCCTGTGTAACAAAACATAAAAATTTGAAAATTGAATGAACTTGACAGTAACAAAACATAACCATTTGAAAATTGATTTATCCTGTGAATGAACTTGACAGTAATAAAACATAACCATTTGAAAATTGATTTATCCTATGAATGAACTTGACAGTAATAAAACATAACCCTTTGAAAATTGATTTATCCTGTGAATGAACTTGACAGTAATAAAACATAACCATTTGAAAATTGATTTATCCTATGAATGAACTTGACAGTAATAAAACATAACCCTTTGAAAATTGATTTATCCTGTGAATGAACTTGACAGTAACAAAACATAACCATTTGAAAGTTGATTTATTCTGTATGATTATATTCAAATATATTCTGTAAATAATTAGTACCTTTAATAATAAAAAAAAAGAAATTTAAAATGATTTTTTTATTAATCAACTGAAACTTAAATACTTGCTCAATTCCTTATTTAAAGTTCCAAATTTAATTGCAAAGAATAAAATATATGACGTACCACCATGTTTCGTATTGAAATCCACTGTATTCGAAAAGTGAAACAGAAACACACTTAAACAAATTAATGAAAATATACTGTTTAGATGTCTACAGACATCAAAACTTTCTAAACAAATTAGAATTGATGTAATGCTTTGCTCCTTAAGCTCCTAATCTATGTAATTTCACACTTCTCCCACCTGTTTACTTTTAAAAATCTAAGCAGATAAAGGCTTTAAAATCATTGTGTTTAATTGCAGGTTGACACCTTTTGCAAGTAACAGATTCTCTTTCACAAATCATCTACCTTCTAATTAGTAATTGCGAGGTATTCCATGCACCATCACTGCAGAAGATATTTTTTCAGAAAATTATTAGTCTTGGAGAGGTGGAATTCGATACTGCAGACAACCCCCATACGTCTTCGCACCTCCATTTAACCCATAACCAACTAAAGAATACAGTTGAGAGAGATGGAAAGATGTATGAATATTTATGGGCCAGTCCCCTCCTTAAAGATGAAGGTGCGAGAAAAGGGGATGTCTCCCCCCCCTCTTTATCACAGACTCATGAGTCCACAACGCAATTATATTTTACCTTATTTGCATATTTATGAGAAACAGGTTCCCATTCCTAATACTGCTCTGCACGTGAGCAATTTTATTGTAAATCAGCTTAAGAGAAAATGAAATTCTTAAGAACCTTTTCGGTTTACACGCCAGCATAAGGTTTCAGTGTTATCTTTGCATTATCTTTTAGTCCTCAGTTAAAACTGAGTCTTCTACTTTGTGTCTGGTTTTCGTATTTTATCAAATAATAGAATATGTAAATAATACTACATGGCATGGTTTTATCTTCATCATTTTTATTAGTGATTAATTTCGGATGGGATATGGTATCGAGACATGCCTTTGAAAATTTGTCGAAAATAAGTTCAAAATAAAAGATGGTACAGTTAAAATTTTGTTTTTCTATGAAGATGATACAGTGAAAATTTTTTTTTTCAATTAACATGAAACAGTTAATATTTTGTACAATTTCTTCTATTAGCGCAAACTCTTCCTATATATATCTTGTTCAAATTTTCAATCGTTAATAAAATACTTTTTATTTATCCACTCAAGTTCAAATATATTTTTTTGAACTTGTAGTAGATGACACTTCATGTTAATAAAGCTTTTTCAAATATTAGTTCAGTAATTAAATTTAATTAATTAATTTCAGTTTTTTTAAATTTAAGTTGCATATATCTACCAATAGATGGCGGCAGATAAACTTAAAAAAATGAATGAAAATTATTTATAAAGGACTTTCTGCAATATCGTGGAAAAAAAAGTAGGAATTGACTTAATTTTTTTTTATATTACTTGTTTATTAATTATGAGGATACAGTTAAAATTTTGTTTTTTTAGTAACTTGTTACAGCTAAAGTTACAATTTTGTTTTAAAATTATCTTGAAATCTGTAGCATGATGTTCTTTATTGAATTTTTTTTTTCAGAATAACAATTTAACTGTCATATTCTAAAAGTAAGTTTTAAATGATTTTTTATTAATCACCTAAAACTTAAATACTTGCTCAATTCCTTATTTAAAATTCCAAATTTAATTGCAAACATTAAAACAAAAGACATACCACCATGTTTCCTATTGAAATCCACTGTATTCGAAACACGCAACAGAAACATGGTTAAACAAATTAATGAAAATATACTATTTAGATGTCTACATGCATTAAAATTTCCTAAATAAATTAGAACTGATGTAATGCTCTGCTCCTTAAGCTCCTAATCTATGTAATTTCCCATTTTTCCTTTCTGTATACTATACTTTTAAAACTCTAAGCAGATTAAGGCTTTAAAATCATTGTGTTTAATTGCAGGTTGACACCTTTTGCAAGTAACAGATTCTCTTTCACAAATCATCTACCTTCTAATTAGTAATTGCGAGGTATTCCATGCACCATCACTGCAGAAGATATTTTTTTCAGAAAATTATTAGTCTTGGGGTGTTGGAATCCGATACTGCAAACAACTCCATACGTCTTCCCCTCCATTTAACCCACAACCAACTAAATAATACAGTTGAGAGAGATGGAAAGATGTATGAATATTTATGGGCCAGTCCCCTCCTCAAAGATGAAGGTGTGAGAAAATGGGGTGTCTCCCCTCCCCTCCTTATCACAGACTCATGAGTCCACAACGCAATTATATTTTACCTTATTTGCATATTTATGAGAAACAGGTTCCCGCTCGTAATACTGTTTTGCACGTGAACCATTTTTATTGAAAATCATCTTAAGAGAAATGAAATTCTTAAGAAACTTTTCGGTTTATACGCCAGCATAAGGTTTCAGTGTTATCGTTGCATTAACTTTTAGTCTTCAGTTGAAACCGAGTTTTCTACTTTGTGTCTGGTTTTCGCATTTTATCAAATAATAGAATATGTAAATAATACATGGCATCGTTTTCATCTTTATCATTTTTATTAGTGATTAATTACGGATGGAATATATCGAATTATGTCTTAGAAAATTTATCGAAATGTATTAAAAAAAAAAAAAAAAAGATGATACAGTTAAAATTTTGTTTTTTAATTAAGATAATACAGTTGAAGTTTTGTTATCTAATTAAGATGATTATTTTGTCTTAAAATTATTTTGATATCTGCAGCATAATACTCTCTATTGAATATATTTTGGTACTATCTTATTCTAAAAAAAAGTTTAAAATGATTTTTTATTACTCAACTAAAACTTAAATTCTTGTTAAATTCTTTATTCAAAGTTACAAATTTAATCGCAAACAGAACATAAGACATAACACCATGCTTCGTATTGAAATCCACTGTATTCGCAACACGAAACAGAAACACGCTTAAACAAACTAATGGAAATATACTATTTAGATGTCTACAGGCTTATAAACTTTCTAAATAAATTAGAATTGATGTAATGCTTTGCTCCTTAAGCTCCTAATCTATGTAATTTCACACTTCTCCCACCTGTTTACTTTTAAAAATCTAAGCAGATGAAGGCTTTAAAATCATTGTGTTTAATTACAGTTTGACACCTTTTGCTAGTAACAGATTCTCTTTCACAAATCATCTACCTTCTAATTAGTAATTGCGAGGTATTCCATGCACCATCACTGCAGAAGATATTTTTTCAGAAAATTATAACTCTTGTGGAGGTGGAATTCGGTACTGAAGACAACCCCCATACGTCTTCCATCTCCATTTAACCCATAATCAACCAAAGAATACAGTCGAGAGAGATGGAAAGATGTATGAATATTTATGGGCCAGTCCCCTCCTTAGAGATGAAGGTGTGAGAAAAGGGTGTGCCTACCCCCCTTATCACGGACTCATGAGTCCACAACGCAATTATATTTTACCTTATTTGCATATTGATGAGAAACAGGTTCCCACTCGTAATACTGCGTTGCACGTGAGCAATTTTTATTGTAAAACAGCTGAAGAGAAAATGAAATTCTTAAGAAACTTTTCGGTTTATACGCCAGCATAAGGTTTCAGTGTTATCTTTGTATTATCTTTTAGTCCTCAGTTAAATCTGAGTCTTCTACTTTGTGTCTGGTTTTCGTATTTTATCAAATAATATAATATGTAAATAATACTACATGGCATGGTTTTATCTTCATCATTTTTATTAGTGATTAATTTCGGATGGGATATGGTATCGAGACATGCCTTTGAAAATTTGTCGAAAATAAGTTCAAAATAAAAGATGGTACAGTTAAAATTTTGTTTTTCTATTAAGATGATACAGTGAAAATGTTGTTTTTCAATTAACATGATACAGTTAATATTTTGTACAATTTCTTCTATTAGCGCAAACTCTTCCTATATATATATTGTTCAAATTTTCAATCGTTAATAAAATACTTTTTATTTATCCACTCAAGTTCAAATATATTTTTTTGAACTTGTAGTAGATGACACTTCATGTTAATAAAGCTTTTTCAAACATTAATTCAGTAATTAAATTTAATTAATTAATTTCAGTTTTTTTAGATTTAAGTTGCATATTTTTACCAATAGATGGCAGCAGATAAACTTAAAAAAATGAATGAAAATTATTTATAAAGGACTTTCTGCAATATCGTGGGAAAAAAAGTAGGAATTGACTAAATTTTTTTTTATATTACTTGTTTTTTAATTATGAGGATACAGTTAAAATTTTGCTTTTTTAGTAACTTGCTACAGCTAAAGTTACAATTTTGTTTTAAAATTATCTTGAAATCTGTAGCATGAAGTTCTTTATTGAATTTTTTTTTTCAGAATAAGAATTTGACTGTCATATTCTAAAAGTAAGTTTTAAATGATTTTTTATTAATCACCTAAAACTTAAATACTTGCTCAATTCCTTATTTAAAATTCCAAATTTAATTGCAAACATTAAAACAAAAGACATACCACCATGTTTCCTATTGAAATCCACTGTATTCGAAACACGCAACAGAAACATGGTTAACCAAACTAATGGATATATACTATTTAGATGTCTACATGCATTAAAATTTCCTAAATAAAATAGAACTGATGTAATGCTCTGCTCCTTAAGCTCCTAATCTATGTAATTTCCCATTTTTCCTTTCTGTATACTATACTTTTAAAACTCTAAGCAGATTAAGGCTTTAAAATCATTGTGTTTAATTGCAGGTTGACACCTTTTGCAAGTAACAGATTCTCTTTCACAAATCATCTACCTTCTAATTAGTAATTGCGAGGTATTCCATGCACCATCACTGCAGAAGATATTTTTTCAGAAAATTATTAGTCTTGGGGTGTTGGAATCCGATACTGCAAACAACTCCATACGTCTTCCCCCTCCATTTAACCCACAACCAACTAAATAATACAGTTGAGAGAGATGAAAAGATGTATGAATATTTATGGGCCAGTCCCCTCCTCAAAGGTGAAGGTGTGAGAAAAGGGGGTGTCTCCCCTCCCCTCCTTATCACAGACTCATGAGTCCACAACGCAATTATATTTTACCTTATTTGCATATTGATGAGAAACAGGTTCCCACTCGTAATACTGCGTTGCACGTGAGCAATTTTTATTGTAAAACAGCTGAAGAGAAAATGAAATTCTTAAGAAACTTTTCGGTTTATACGCCAGCATAAGGTTTCAGTGTTATCTTTGCATTATCTCTTAGTCCTCAGTTAAATCTGAGTCTTCTACTTTGTGTCTGGTTTTCGTATTTTATCAAATAATAGAATATGTAAATAATACTACATGGCATGGTTTTATCTTCATCATTTTTATTAGTGATTAATTTCGGATGGGATAGGGTATCGAGACATGCCTTTGAAAATTTGTCGAAAATAAGTTCAAAATAAAAGATGGTACAGTTAAAATTTTGTTTTTCTATTAAGATGATACAGTGAAAATTTTGTTTTTCAATTAACGTGATACAGTTAATATTTTGTACAATTTCTTCTATTAGCGCAAACTCTTCCTATATGTATATTGTTCAAATTTTCAATCGTTAATAAAATACTTTTTATTTATCCACTCAAGTTCAAATATAAATTTTTTTGAACTTGTAGTAGATGACACTTCATGTTAATAAAGCTTTTTCAAATATTAATTCAGTAATTAAATTTAATTAATTAATTTCAGTTTTTTTAGATTTAAGTTGCATATATCTACCAATAGATGGCAGCAGATAAAGTTAAAAAAATGAATGAAAATTATTTATAAAGGACTTTCTGCAATATCGTGGGAAAAAAAGTAGGAATTGACTTAATTTTTTTTTTATATTACTTGTTTTTTAATTATGAGGATACAGTTAAAATTTTGTTTTTTTAGTAACTTGTTACAGCTAAAGTTACAATTTTGTTTTAAAATTATCTTGAAATCTGTAGCATGATGTTCTTTATTGAATTTTTTTTTCAGAATAACAATTTAACTGTCATATTCTAAAAGTAAGTTTTAAATGATTTTTTATTAATCACCTAAAACTTAAATACTTGCTCAATTCCTTATTTAAAATTCCAAATTTAATTGCAAACATTAAAACAAAAGACATACCACCATGTTTCGTATTGAAATCCACTGTATTCGAAATACGAAACAGAAACATGGTTAAACAAACAAATGGATATATACTATTTAGATATCTACATGCATTAAAACTTCCTAAATAAATTAGAACTGATGTAATGCTCCGCTCCTTAAGCTCCTAAACTATGTAATTTCCCATTTTTCCTTTCTGTATACTATACTTTTAAAACTCTAAGCAGATTAAGGCTTTAAAATCATTGTATATAATTGTAGGTTGACACCTTTTGCAAGTAACGGATTCTCTTTCACAAATCATCTACCTTCTAATTAGTAATTGCGAGGTATTCCATGTACCATAACTGCAGAAGATATTTTTTCAGAAAATTATTAGTCTTAGGGAGGTAGAATTCGACACTGCAGACAACCCCATACGTCTTCGCACCTCCATTTAACCCACAACCAACCAACGAATACAGTTGAGAGAGATGGAAAGATGTATGAATATTTATGGGCCAGTCCCTCTCCTTAAAGATGAAGGTGTGATAAAAGGGGGTGTCTCCCCCTCCCTCTCCTTATCACAGACTCATGAGTCCACAACGCAATTATATTTTACCTTATTTGCATATTTATGAGAAACAGGTTCCCACTCGTAATACTGCGTAGCACGTGAGGAATTTTTATTGTAAATCAGCTTAAGAGAAAATGAAATTCTGAAGAAACTTTTCGGTTTATGCACCAGCAAAAGGTTTCAGTGTTATCTTTGCATTATCTTTTAGTCTTCAGTTAAAACCGAGTCTTATACTTTGTGTCTGATTTTTCCATTTTATCAAATAATAGAATATTTAAATAATACTACATGGCATGGTTATATATTTTATATATTTTTATTAGTGATTAATTTCGGATGGAATATGATATTGAGAAATGTCTTTGAAAATTTGTCGAAAATGAGTTCAAACAGAAGAATCAGTGGGAAATTTTATAAACGTAAAAGTTAAATGAAATCATTGATAAAAAATATTTAAAAAGAAAAACGTTTTTGTTTTTTAATTAATATGATACAGTTAACATTTTGTTTTTTTAATTAAAGTGATACAATTAAAATTATGTTTTAGAATTACCTTGAAATCTGTAGCAATATACTCTTTATTGCATTTATTTTGGTAACTATCTCATTAAAATAAATTTTAAATTTTTTTTCGTACAATTGATAACTCATTGGTAGTAATCCCATTTAACAAACAGAGCAGCATTCAGTTTAAAATACGTCGAAGGCATCATTTGCATTTATTGCTTTCAACAATGAGGGTTTCTGTTGGTTGGGTTAGTTTGACACTAAACGGGCATTTTTTTGTCCTCTTTAAGCTAATTAGACCAGGGATCTACATTTTACTGTGGATTTCGAACCCTTTAAAACATCCATGGCACCACCAGGACTCGAACTCGAAACATATGGCACCGAGTGCCAGATCCGAACAAAACTTTGCCATTTGAAAATTGATTTATACTCTGACATTGTATTCAAATATATTTTTTAAATAATTGTTATCTTTTAATAATGAAACTTTAAGATTTTTACGCAAAAAACATGTTTAAAATGAAATGTGCAAAAATATAACCTTTGATTCCTTGTTTATGTTTGCTACATGTTGGTGATAATTAAAAACCTACTCCGATTTTATGCCAGTAATGTTTTTTTTATTCGTTTAAATTTAATTCAAGGAAAAATTCAAAATAGTTACGTAAATGTATGAACATTCTATGCATTTTCATAATATACTGATGAATGAGTAGATTTTGTTAATTTTCCACATTTATTTACTGTATAGGAAAAATAAAACCCACATTTTTATTAAACAATAAAAACTTAAATCTCTGTTAAAGTACTTATTAAAAAGCTCCAAATTTAATTGCAAAAATTAAACGTACCATACCATCATGCTTCGTTTCGAAATCGTATTCGAAACACGAAACCGAAACATGCTTAAACAAACTAATGGAAATATACTATTTAGATGTCTACAGGCATCAAAACATCCTAAATAAATTAGAACGGATGTAATGCTTTGCTCCTTAAGCTTCTAATCTATGTAATTTCACACCTCTCCCTCCTGTACACTTTTAAAACTCTAAGAAGATTAAGGCTTTAAAATCATTGTATTTAATTGCAGGTTGACACCTTTTGCAAGTAATAGATTCTCTTTCACACATCATCTAACTTCTAATTAGTAATTGCGAGGTATTCCATGCACCATCACTGCAGAGGAAAATTTTTCAGAAAATTGTTAGTCTTGGGGTGGTGGAATTCGATACTGCAGACAACCCCATGCGTCTTCCATCTCCATTTAACCCATAACCAACTAAAGAATACAGTTGAGAGAGATGGAAAGATGTATGAATATTTATGGGCCAGTCCCCTCCTTACAGATGAAGGTGTGAGAAAGGGGGGTGTATCCCCCTCCCTCTCCTTATCACAGACTCATGAGTCCACAACGCAATTATATTTTACCTTCTTTGCATATTTATGAGAAACAGGTTCCCACTCGTGATACTGCGTTGCACGTGATGAATTTTTATTGTAAATCAGCTTAAGAGAAAATGAAATTCTTAAGAAACTTTTTGGTTTATACGCCAGAATAAGGTTTCAGTGTTATCTTTGCATTATCTTTTAGTCTTCAGTTAAAACCGAGATTTCCGATTTGTGCCTGCTTTTCACATTATGTCAAATAATAAAAAATGTAAATAATACATGGCAGGGTTTTTATCTTTATCATTTTTATTCGTGATTAATTTCGGATGGAATATGATATCGAGAAATGTCTTTGAAAATTTGTCGAAAATGAGTTAAAAAAAAAAGATACATTTAAAATTTAGTTTTTCAATTAAGATGATACAGTTAAAATTTAGTTTTTCAATTAAGATGATACAGTTAATATTTTGTTTTTTAATTATGATGATACAGTTAAAATTTACTTTTTATATAAGATGATACAGCTAAATTTTTGTTTTTTAATTAAAATGATACGGTTAAAACTTTGTTTAAAATTATCTTGAAATCTGTAGCATAATACACTTTATTGAATTTTTTTTAAAACTAACTATCTAACTGTCTTATTTCAAAACCAAGTTTAAAACGATTTTTTATTAACAACTAAAATTTAAATCCCTATTAAATTACTTATCTAAATTTAATTGCAAACACTAAAACATCACACATACTACCACGTTTCGTTTTAAAATCCGCTGTATTGGAAACACGAAACCGAAACATGCTTAAACAAACTAATGGAAATATACTATTTAGATGTCTACAGGCATCAAAACTTCCTAAATAAATTAGAACTGATGTAAGGCTTTGCTCCTTAAGTTCCTAATCTATGTAATTTCAGACTTCTCCCTTCTGTATGTTTTAAAATTCTAAGCAGATTAAGGCTTTAAAATCATTGTATTTAATTGCAGGTTGACACCTTTTGCAAGTAACAGATTCTCTTTCACAAATCATCTACCTTCTAATTAGTAATTGCGAGGTATTCCATGCACCATCACTGCAGAAGAATTTTTTTTTCAGAAAATTATTAGTCTTGGGGAGGTGGAATTCGATACTGCAGACAACCCCATATGTCTCCCACCTCCATTTAACCCATAACCAACCAAAGAATACAATTGAGAGAGATGGAAAGATGTATGAATATTTATGGGCCAGTCCCTCTCCTTAAAGATGAAGGTGTGAGAAAAGGGGGTGTCTCCCCTCCCTCTCCTTATCACAGACTCATGAGTCCACAACGCAATTATATTTTACTTTATTTGCATATTTATGAGAAACAGGTTCCCACTCGTAATACTGTGTAGCACGTGAGCAATTTTGTATTGTAAATTAGCTTAAGTGATAATGAAATTCTTAAGAAACTTTTCGGTTTATACACCAGCAAAAGGTTTCAGTGTTATCTTTGCATTATCTTTTAGTCTTCAGTTAAAACAGAGTCTTATACTTTGTGTCTGATTTTTCCATTTTATCAAATAATAGAATATGTAAATAATACTACATGGCATGGTTTTATATTTTATCATTTTTATTAGTGATTAATTTCGGATGGAATATGATATTGAGAAATGTCTTTGAAAATTTGTCGAAAATGAGTTCAAACAGAAGAATCTGTGGGAAATTTATAAACGTAAAAGTTAAATGAAATCATTGATAAAAAATATTTAAAAAGAAAAACGTTTTTGTTTTTTAATTAATAGGATACAGTTAAAATTTTGTTTTTTTAATTAATGTGATACAGTTAAAATTATGTTTTAGAATTACCTTGAAATCTGTAGCATTATACTCTTTATTGCATTTATTTTGGCAACTATCTCATTAAAATAAATGTTAATTTTTTTTCGTACAATTGATAGCTCATTGGTAGCAATCCCATTTAACATACAGAGGAGCATTCAGGTTAAAATACGTCGAAGGCATCATTTGCATTTATTGCTTTCAACAATGAGAGTTTCTGTTGGTTGGGTTAGTTTGTCGCTAAACGGGCATTTTTTTGTCCTCTTTAAGCTAATTAGACCAGGGATCTACATTTTACTGTGGATTTCGTACCACTAAAAACATCCATGGCACCGCCGGGACTCGAACCCGAAACATATGGCACGGAGTGCCAGATCCGAAAAAAACTTTGCCATTTGAAAATTGATTTATACTGTGTGAATGTATTCAAATATGTTTTTAAAATAATTGTTATCTTTTAATAATAAAATTTTAAAATTTTTACGCAAAAAACATGTTTAAAATGAAATGTGCAAAAATATAACCTTTGATTCCTTGTTTATGTTTGCTATATGTTGGTGATAATTAAAAACCTACTCCGAATTTATGCCAGTAATGTTTTTTTTATTCGTTTAAATTTAATTCAAGGAAAAATTCAAAATAGTTACGTAAATGTATGAACATTCTATGCATTTTCATAATATACTGATGAATGAGTAGATTTTGTTAATTTTCCACATTTATTTACTGTATAGGAAAAATAAAACCCACATTTTTATTAAACAATAAAAACTTAAATCTCTGTTAAAGTACTTATTAAAAAGCTCCAAATTTAATTGCAAAAATTAAAACGTACCATACCATCATGCTTCGTTTCGAAATCGTATTCGAAACACGAAACCGAAACATGCTTAAACAAACTAATGGAAATATACTATTTCGATGTCTACAGGTATCAAAACTTCCTAAATAAATTAGAACGGATGTAATGCTTTGCTCCTTAAGCTTCTAATCTATGTAATTTCACACCTCTCCCTCCTGAATACTTTTAAAACTCTAAGCAGATTAAGGCTTTAAAATCATTGTATTTAATTGCAGGTTGACACCTTTTGCAAGTAACAGATTCTCTTCCACAAATCATCTACCTTCTAATTAGTAATTGCGAGGTATTCCATGCACCATCACTGCAGAGGATATTTTTTCAGAAAATTATTAGTCTTGGGGTGGTGGAATTCGATACTGCAGACAACCCCATGCGTCTTCCATCTCCATTTAACCCATAACCAACTAAAGAATACAGTTGAGAGAGATGGAAAGATGTATGAATATTTATGGGTCAGTCCCCTCCTTACAGATGAAGGTGTGAGAAAGAGGGGTGTCTCCCCCCCTACTTCCTTATCCCAGACTCATGAGTCCACAACGCAATTATATTTTACCTTATTTGCATATTTATGAGAAACAGGTTCCCACTCGTGATACTGCGTCGCACGTGAGGAATTTTTATTGTAAATCAGCTTAAGAGAAAATGAAATTCTTAAGAACCTTTTCGGTTTATACGCCAGCATAAGGTTTCAGTGTTATCTTTGCATTATCTTTTAGTCTTCCGTTAAAACCGGGTTTTCTACTTTTTGTCTGGTTTTCGCATTTTCTCAGATAATAGAATATGTAAATAATACATGGCAAGGTTTTATCTTTATCATTTTTATCTGTGATTAATTTCAGATAGAATATCATGTCGAGAAATCTCTTGAAAATTTGTCGAAAATGAGTTAAAAAAAAAGGTGATACTGTATCATTTTAATTAAATTGATACAGTGAATATTTTGTTTTTTAATCACGAGGACACAGTTATAATTTCGGTTTTTAATTAAGGTGATGCAGCTAAAGTTTGTTGGTTAATTAAGATGATACAGTTACAATTTTGTTTTAAAATTAACTTGAAATCAGTAGCATAATATTCTTTATTGAATTTTTTTTAAACTAACTATCTAACTATCTTAAACTAGTTTATCAGAAACAGGTTCCACACTCGTAAAACTGATTAGCACGTGCGCAATTTATATTGTAAATCAACTTAAGAGAAAATGAAATTTTTAAGAAACTTTTTGGTTTATACGCCAGCATAATATAAGTTTAAAACGATTTTTTATTAATCCACTAAAACTTAAATCCCTGTTAAATACTTTATTTATCCAAATTTAATCGCAAACATTAAAACATCACACATACTACCACGTTTCGTTTTAAAATCCGCTGTATTGGAAATATGAAACAGAAACTTGCTTAAACAACCTAATGGAAATATACTATTTAGATGTCTACATGCATCAAAACTTCCTAAATAAATTAGAACTGATGTATGGCTTTGCTCCTTAAGTTCCTAATCTATGTAATTTCAGACTTCTCCCTTCTGTATGTTTTAAAATTCTAAGCAGATTAAGGCTTTAAAATCATTGTATTTAATTGCAGGTTGACACCTTTTGCAAGTAACAGATTATCTTTCACAAATCATCTACCTTCTAATTAGAAATTGCGAGGTATTCCATGCACCATCACTGCAGAAGAATTTTTTTTTCAGAAAATTATTAGTCTTGGGGAGGTGGAATTCGATACTGCAGACAACCCCATATGTCTCCCACCTCCATTTAACCCACAACCAACCAAAGAATACAGTTGAGACAGATGGAAAGATCTATGAATATTTATGGGCCAGTCTTCTCCTTAAAAATGAAGGTGTGAGAAAAGGGGGTGTATCCCCCTCCCTATCACAGACTCATGAGTCCACAACGCAATTATATTTTACCTTATTTGCATATTTATGAGAAATAGGTTCCCACTCGTAATACTGCGTAGCACGTGAGCAATTTTTATTGTAAATTAGCTTAAGAGATAATGAAATTCTGAAGAAACTTTTCGGTTTATGCACCAGCAAAAGGTTTCTGTGTTATCTTTGCATTATCTTGTAGTCTTCAGTTAAAACCGAGTCTTATACTTTGTGTCTGATTTTTGCATTTTATCAAATAATAGAATATGTAAATAATACTACATGGCATGCTTTTATATTTTATTATTTTTATTAGTGATTAATTTCGGATGGAATATGATATTGAGAAATGTCTTTGAAAATTTGCAGAAAATGAGTTCAAACAGAAGAATCAGTGGGAAATTTTATAAACGTAAAAGTTAAATGAAATCATTGATAAGAAATATTTAAAAAGAAAAACGTTTTTGTTTTTTAATTAATATGATACAGTTAAAATTTTGTTTTTTTATTTAAAGTGATACAGTTAAAATTATGTTTTAGAATTTCCTTGAAATCCGTAGCATTATACTCTTTATTGCATTTATTTTGGGAACTATCTCATTAAAATAAAGGTTAATTTTTTTTCGTACAATTGATAGCTCATTGGTAGCAATCCCATTTAACATACAGAGGAGCATTTAGGTTAAAATACGTCGAAGGCATCATTTGCATTTATTGCTTTCAACAATGAGGGTTTCTGTTGGTTGGGTTAGTTTGTCGCTAAACGGGCATTTTTTTGTCATCTTTAAGCTAATTAGACCAGGGATCAACAATTTACTGTGGATTTCGAACCACTAAAAACATCCATGGCACCGCCGGGACTAGAACCCGAAACATATGGCACCGAGTGCCAGATCCGAACAAAACTTTGCCATTTCAAAATTGATTTATACTTTGTGAATGTATTAAAATATGTTTTTAAAATAATTGTGATCTTTTAATAATAAAATTTTAAAATTTTTACGCAAAAAACATGTTTAAAATGAAATGTGCAAAAATATAACCTTTGATTCCTTGTTTATATTTCCTATATGTTGGTGATAATTAAAAACCTACTCCGAATTTATGCCAGTAATGTTTTTTTTATTCGTTTAAGTTTAATTCAAGGAAAAATTCAAAATAGTTACGTAAATGTATGAACATTCTATGCATTTTCATAATATACTGATGAATGAGTAGATTTTGTTAATTTTCCACATTTATTTACTGTATAGGAAAAATAAAACCCACATTTTTATTAAACAATAAAAACTTAAATCTCTGTTAAATTACTTATTAAAAAGCTCCAAATTTAATTGAAAAATTAAAACGTACCAAACCATCATGCTTCGTTTCGAAATCGTATTTGAAACACGAAACCGAAACATGCTTAAACAAACTAATGGAAATATACTATTTAGATGTCTACAGGCATCAAAACATCCTAAATAAATTAGAACGGATGTAATGCTTTGCTCCTTAAGCTTCTAATCTATGTAATTTCACACCTCTCCCTCCTGTATACTTTTAAAACTCTGAGCAGATTAAGGCTTTAAATTCCTTGTATTTAATTGCAGGTTGACACCTTTTGCAAGTAACAGATTCTCTTTCACAAATCATCTACCTTCTAATTAGAAATTGCGAGGTATTCCATGCACCATCACTGCAGAGGATATTTTTTCAGAAAATTATTAGTCTTGGGGAGGTGGAATTCGATACTGCAGACAACCCCATGCGTCTTCCATCTCCATTTAACCCATAACCAACTAAAGAATACAGTTGAGAGAGATGGAAAAATGTATGAATATTTATGGGTCAGTCCCCTCCTTACAGATGAAGGTGTGAGAAAAGGGGGTGTCTCCCCCTCCCTCTCCTTATCACAGACTCATGAGTCCACAACGCAATTATATTTTACCTTATTTGCATATTTATGAGAAACAGGTTCCCACTCGTAATACTGCGTAGCACGTGAGCAATTTTTATTGTAAATCAGCTTAAGAGATAATGAAATTCTGAAGAAACTTTTCGGTTTATACGCCAGCATAAGGTTTCAGTGTTATCGTTGCATTATATATTAGTGTTCAGTTAAAACCGGGTTTTCTACATTATGTCTGGTTTCCGCATTTTCTCAGATAATAGAATACGTAAATAATACATGGCATGGTTTTATCTTTATAATTTTAATCTGTGATTAATTTCGGATAGAATATGATGTCGAGAAATGTCTTGAAAATTTGTCGAAAATGAGTTTAAAAAAAGCGTGACACAGTTAAAATTTTGTTTTTGGATTAAAATGATACTGTGAATATTTGTCTTTTAATCATGAGGACACAGTTATAATTTCGTTTTTTAATTAAGATGATGCAGCTAAAGTTTGTTTGTTAATTAAGATGATGCAGCTGAAGTTTGTTTGTTAATTAAGATGGTGCAGCTGAAGTTTGTTTGTTAATTAAGATGATACAGTTACAATTTTGTTTTAAAATTAACTTGAAATTAGTAGCATAATACTCTTTGTTGAATTTTTTTTAAACTAACTATTTAACTATCTTAAATTAGTTTATGAGAAACAGGTTCCACACTCGTAGTACTGCTTTGCACGTGAGCAATTTATATTGTAAATCAACTTAAGAGAAAAATGAAATTCTTAAGAAACTTTTTGGTTTATACACCAGCATATTATATGTTTAAAACGATTTTTTATTAATCCACTAAAACTTAAATCCCTGTTAGATACTTTATTTATCAAAATTAATCGCAAACACTAAAACATCACACATACTACCACGTCTCGTTTTAAAATCCGCTGTATTGGAAATATGAAACAGAAACATGCTTAAACAACCTAATGGAAATATACTATTTAGATGTCTACATGCTTCAAAACTTCCTAAATAAATTAGAACTGATGTAAGGCTTTGCTCCTAATCTACGTAATTTCCCACTTCTTCCTCCTGCATACTTTTAAAACTCTGAGCAGATTAAGGCTTTAAAATCATTGTATTTAATTGCAGGTTGACACCTTTAGCAAGTAACAGATTCTCTTTCACAAATCATCTACCTTCTAATTTCTCATTGCGAGGTATTCCATGCACCATCACTGCAGAAGATATTTTTTCAGAAAATTATTAGTCTTGGGGAGGTGGAATTCGATACTGCAGACAACCCCATGCATCTCCGCACCTCCATTTAACCCATAACCAACTAAAGAATACAGTTGAGAGAGATGGAAAGATGTATGAATATTTAGGGGCCAGTCCCCTCCCTTACAGATGAAGGTGTGAGAAAGGGGGTGTCTCCCCCCTACTTCCTTATCACAGACTTATGAGTCCACAACGCAATTATATTTCACCTTATTTGCATATTTATGAGAAACAGGTTCCCACTCCTAATTCTGCTTTGCACGAGAGCGATTTTTATTGTAAATCAGCTTAAGGGAAAAGTAAATTCTTAAGAAACTTTTCGGTTTATACACCAAGCATAAGGTTTCAGTGTTATCTTTGCATTATCTTTTAGTCTTTAGTTAAAACCGAGTTTTCTACTTTGTGTCTGGTTTTCGCATTTTATCAAATAATATAAAATGTAAATAATACTACATGGCATGGTTTTATCTTTATCATTTTTATTAGCGATTAATTTCGGATGAAATATGATATCGAGAAATGTTTTTGAAAATTTGTCGGAAATGAGTTAAATAAAAAAAGATGACGCAATTAAAATTGTGTTTATCAATTAAGATGCTACAGTTAAAATTGTGTTTATCAATTATGATGATACAGTTAAAGTTTTGTTTTTCAATTAAAATGATACAGTTAATATTGTGTTTTATAATTATGACGATACAGTTAAATTTTGGATTTATACTTAAGATCATACAGCTAAAGTTTTCTTTTTTAATTATGATTATACGGTTACAAATTTGTTTTAAAATTATCTTGAAATCTATATTTATTGAATTTTTTTTAAGACTAATTATCTATCTTATTCTAAAAACAAGTTTCAAATTATTTTTTATTAATCAACTAAAATTGAAATCCTTGTTAAATTCCTTATTTAAAACTCCTGATTGAATTGTAAACATTAAAACATAAGACATACCACCATGTTTCGTATTGAAATCATTTGTATTCGAAACACGAAATAGATACACGCTTAACCAAACTAATGAAAATATACTATTTAAATGTCTACAGGCATCAAAACTTCCTAAATAAATTAGAACTGATGTAATGCTATGCTCCTTAAGCTCCTAATCTATGTAATTTCACACTTCTCCCTCCTGTATACTTTTAAAACTCTAAGCAGATTAAGGCTTTAAAATCATTGTATTTAATTGCAGGTTGACACCTCTTGCAAGTAACAGATTCTCTTTCACAAATCATCTACCTTCTAATTAGTAATTGCGAGGTATTCAATGCACCATAACTGCAGAAGATATTTTTCAGAAAATTATCAGTTTGGGGGGTGGAATTCCATACTGCAGATAACCCCATGCATCTTCGCACCTCCATTTAACCCATAACCAACTAAAGAATACAGTTGAGAGAGATGGAAAGATGTATGAATATTTATGGGCCAGTCCCCTCCTTGAAGATGAAGGTGTGAGAAAGGGGGGTGTCTCCCCCCCCTCCTTATCTCAGACTCATTGAGTCCACAACGCAATTATATTTTACCTTATTTGCATATTTATGAGAAACAGGTTCCCATTCCTAATACTGCCTTGCACGTGAGCAATTTTTATTATAAATCAGCTTAACAGAAAATGAAATTCTTAAGAACCTTTTCGGTTTATACGCCAGCATAAGGTTTCAGTGTTATCTTTGCATTATCTCTTAGTCTCCAGTTAAAACTGAGTCTTCTGCTTTGCGTCTGGTTTTCGCATTTTATCAAATAATAGAATATGTAAATAATACATGGCAGGGTTTTATCTTTTATAATTTTTATTAGTGATTAATTTTGGATGGAATATGATTGGGAAATGTTTTTGAAAATTTGTCGAAAATGTGTTCAAACAGAAGAATGATCTGGCATTTTTATAAACATAAAATTTAAATGAAATCCTTCCTCCTATAGTTAATCCTTAATAATCAAATTCTTTTAAAAAACATTTTTTAATTAAAAGGATGCAGTTAATATTTTGTTTTTTAATTAAAATGATGCAATTATAATTTTGTGTTTTTTAAGATGATGCAGTTAAAATTTTGTATTTTAACTAAGATGATACAGATAAAAAAAAATATTTAGTTAAGATGATACAGTTAAAATTTTGTTTTTTCCTTTATGATGATACAGCTAAAAAAATTTTTAATTAAGATGATAAAGTCGAAATTTTTTTCTTAATTAAGATGATACATTTAAAATTTTGTTTTTCAATTAAGATGATGCAGTTAAAATTTTGTTTTAAAATTACCTTGAAATCTCTAACATAATACTCTTCATTCCTTTCGGAAAATAACTACCTCATTAAAATAAACGTTACATTTTTTTACACCATTGGGAGTATGTTGGTAACATGTCCATTTAACATACAGAAGAGTGGTCAGGTTAGAATACGCTGTTGTCATCATTTGCTTTTATTGCTTCCAACAATGAGAGGAGGCCTGATGACCACCTCGCAAGCGCTCTGGCCATTGGTACCATAGACATCAAATTCGAATCATGGCGAAAAGTTCGGAATCGGGGCTTGGTGGTCAAGTGGCTAGCGCTCTGGCACTCGGTACCACAAATTTCGAGTTCGAATCCCGGTGGTGCCATGGATGATTGTAGTGGTTCGGAATTCACTTTAAGCAGTAGGTCCTGGTCAAATATGACCGTAATGCGTCACAGAGCAAAATCAGACTTCTCACCCACATAATTCCCCAACTGTAAAGGGGTAACTCAGCTCTAGGCACCGTGATGTGTATGGTGTAGTAATTCGGAATCCATGTTATAATGTCGATCCCGGTCTAATTATCCTAAATGTGTACAAAATGACCGTAGAACGACAAACCAAAAGTGAGGTTTTGGTTGATTGGGTTATTTTGTCCCTCAGCGGGCTTTTTTTGCACAATTCAGGCTAATTAGACCGGGATCTACATTTTAAAGTGGATCCTAAACCACTAACAAACATCCATGCCACCGCTAGGATTCAAACCTGAAACCTGTACCACAATACACCAGAGCGGAGCTCTAGCTAATTGTTTATTAGGTTGCCTTCAGCAATGAAGAGGTTCAATTATGTGTGATTATCCATTATGTGTAAAGCATCCCGACTCGATAGTCACTCTTCCAGTTTTCCCGCCGCACGACACATAAATGTGGGGCAGTTAGCTTTAAATGGCAGAATGGCAATGCCCTATTCATCATCCAACCATAGGCTTTCCGCGACATTATTAGTGGAACACGATGCTTACTGATGTTTAATAAAAATATGAAATTCATCCTCTCATAAGACCAATTTTATCCTATAAATTAAAGTGCATATATTCACAAAATACTTTTCTTAATTAATTAGAGAATATATGTTGTTAAACAAATAGTATGCCAAATTAAATTTTCATTTAAGTAATCATATAGCAAATTTGTTAATGAATAATTTTAATTTTAGTTTAATATTCCAGTAATTTTGAAGAAATACAAAATTGAAATGAATTAAATTTCCTTGCAATTTCTTATTGTTTTTATAATTAAAAAATAAAAATTGCAAAATAAAGTCATGCAAATTAATATACCCTTAGAGACTTATAAAACCAAAGAATTTTATTTGATTTCAATTTCCTTTGCATTTAATTCATACAAAGTTCTAAATTGAAACAAAACGTTTTAACTTTATTAAATTTTCTTGAATAATTTTATGGATGAGAAAATTTAATTAGAAACTATCGTACTAAGAAGAAAGTTTACTGGTATTGAATTTTTCAAATTAATAAAGTTTCCGAACTGCAATTGTAATGTTAAATATTTTCATAAAAATTAATGTATTTTCAAATTTAAATAATTTTTGAATAAAATATAAAATAGTTACAATAAAACTTTCTTGAACAAAAAAAGCGGAAATATTTGCTTTCCAATTTAATTTGCTAGTTGAATAATTGGCATACCAAAACTTTTGAAAAGAATATTTCCGAAAATTATTTTAGTAATAATATTTCAAACATGAGTAATACAAGAGAAACTTGGTGATTAAATCTTTCAGAATTTTTTTTTTATTTTCAATTTGAAAAAAATAGCTTTTTATCTGTCGATCATTCAAAAGTATATGTGGAAAGGGGTGTGATAATGATGTCTAGAAATCTATGAAAGAAACTATGTTACTTAAAATTATTTATTTTACCATTATTTTTATATTATGCGATAAAACATATTGATTAATTAATATTAATTTATCATAATAATAATTATTTGTTGCAGCAATTACTTATCAAATTGTTCTGTAAGTAGCATTTACTTTTCAAATTGCATTGTCGGTTGTAATTGCGATGTCATTTTTTTTTTTTTTTTTTTCCAACAAATGTATAAAGAAATATCTATGAATTAATAAATTAATTTTAAATAATTGATTTTTTTTAAATATCTAATTTAAAAACAATTTTATTTTAAACATATTTCACAAGAAATCTACCTAAATTCATTTTATATTCATTATATGTTATATTAATAATAAAGTAGAAAAGCTGGGATAAGAATTGTTAGAGAAAAATGTCGTTTTTGGATGTTGGGTATATTGACGTAAGTCATTTGCCTTAAACCGAAAGAGATGTAGTAGATTACAACTACGCTTCTCAACATTGAAAATGCAAGATTTAGATGAAAAATTGGAAATAGTACGTAAATCGCCAGTTAATCACAGTTTTATAGTATGATGTTAAAGATAGGCAAGCCTTCAAAGCCTTAAGCACCAAGATCTTATCTATGGAAAGTGGATGAAGCTTCAAAGAGAGGAGAGAAATTCATTTAAAACCTAATTTTTATACGCTACTGAAATTTAGATTTTCAGATGTGTAAGCTCTTACCAGAAATCGATAAGACCGTATTTTAATTGATAAAAGTTGATTTATTCCTCCAGCAGAAGACAACAATGATGTTCCCTAGTAGTACATATCAATGATTGCGACAATAATGAGAAACTCGAATTGAAGAAACAATTGCAGAAAAGCAAATCTTACAATGGAAGGAGGAATTGGAAAGACAAGATCTAAAGAATCCCTTCATTAAGATATTGTTACATAAAGTTATTGATATTCTTACTTCGCACTTGCAAGTAAAATTAGACAACACATTTCAAGTTTAGGATGTCCAATGGTGTATACACATTCATTCAGAAGACGTTTGCATAAAATTGGACTACAAGCTAGAAATACAAATACTAGTAATCCTTTGACCTCGCATTATCCCTCTGGAAGACTATGTTGCAGATCAAGACGGCAGTGGAGTCTAGAATGGAGAAGCATCTTGTTCAATAGGGAATACCACTTTTGCAATGATGCAACAATAGTTGGAAATCGGTCTGGGGACCACATGGCCTAATGTTGACCGACTTCATGAACAGATCATTGCAAGGAAATGTGACACTGGTCTTAAATTACACCATTCCTGGAATGATGGTGTGAGGTGGCATCCTATTTAATAAGCGGATTTCATTTAAGTTACATTTACTGATCTGCATTAAATTGATTTATAAGTAACTCTGTCATTTCTCGGAGGTTTCCCAGAACCAGTTTTCAACAAATAAACGTCTGGCTAAACCAGAAACATTAGGTATTATTCTAAACTGCCTATCAGATCTGAAAATTTTACCATCATATTTGTCTCCCATAGAGCATGTATGGACATGGTTGGCCGACAATGGCAAAGGGAAACGCAGGCACAGGATCTTGAAGGTTTACATGCCCAAGTGAATTCAGCATTTGATAATATTCTTCACCAAATTGTTTACATTCTTCTAGACAGCATTCCAAATACTGTAAAAGGCGGTATTTCCTCACAAGGTGGTCGTGCTTGATGTTAGTGGTCGAAGGTATCTTCTTGGTATTACAATGTTAGCATTCAAGAATATATAAATAATTGCACAAATTTCATTAAAATTAATTTTTTACCTATTCACAAGAAAACTGGTAATTAAAGTTATAAGTTAACCTGTCTTTTTAAAAATGTACAATAATTGAAAACATTGAATAAAATACACTGAATCATGGACATTTGTCATTAAATTAAAATTGATAAATATTTTGATTCTATATTCAAAATACACAATGAAAGTGTTCATATATTTATTATAATTGTAAGTATGGTATTTTGTTTCGTTTTAAAGTGATTTGTAGATAATTAATAAAATACAAAATTGACGCTTTAAAAATCTCACTAAAATGTATATTAAAGAAAATTTCCTAAAGTATAGAAAGTTAATTCAATTATTCTTCTGATCTAAAACACAGTTAAATATCATTTCAGGCTTATACAAAAGTATTGGATAATAAAAGTAAAGATTACGTCTGTAGTCTTGATATGTCATCAGTATATAAGTATTTTAAAAGGAACTTCAACTAATCGCAACCTATTGATAATTCCTTGTAATTAATAATAAAAAGAATTTTTAAATTGTATAAAACTACATTATATATTTATCAACAATAATATTAAATTAAACATAAGAATTTGTTTTAATTTAAGATACTATATTTTCCCAAGTTAGGTATTGACCTTTTCAATAGAAGTTGGGAAACTTGTTACAAAATATTCTTCTCAAAACATAAAAATAAATACTTCTTCTGTCGTTAAATACAAGTTGGGAGATTCGCATCATCTCAGAAACAACAGATGTTCATTGATGTGTTTTTTTTTCCCTCGACCTCTAATAAGAAGAATCTAAATGACTGACATTCCCCAATAGTTAGAAGACTTTTAAGAAATAGAGAAAGTTCGCAGAAAGTGGTAATTGACCGAATTTTTGAAGACATGGGACGTGAAAACTAAAACAGGTCGATTTCTTCCTGGTCGATTTTTCGTTGAAGAGAAGGCTCCTTCTTGTTAGGAGGTCTGGAACCCTCAGGATGTATTTGAGATCGTTAACTGTTAAATTTCATAGATAAAAACTCAGCAAACACGGGCATACAGATTTGTGAATTATAAAACTCAGTATGCTAACAAAAAGATTGTTTGAAACTTTAAATCGATCTGTTTTCTGAAGAAAGAATATTTTTATTTAAAAAGCAGATTATTACAAAAAGAATTTTCCAATTGCTTCTTTCTTTTTATTACGCATTTATATATCATTTAAAACGAAATTTATTATCTTAATTGATTTACTATAAGATTTATTTGATTCACTTAGCAAATTAAACACTCTTAACATTAATATGTATTTTAATTATTTTTTTTGTAACTTATATAGAGAGACTAGATCTTTTATTAGTACTAGTATAGCTAAAAATTGTGGATTATAAAATTTCTATACTTCATGAATTCTTAAAAATATATACAATTTGAACAATGATTAAAAAATAAAATAATTGATGATCATTTTATTATACATATTTATTTCAAAATTCTCATATAAGACGTAGGAAAAATCTATTTTAAAATAAATATGCTCTTTTAATTTAAAAAATAAATTTTATTTATGATAAGGAATGTATGTATAATTGATTTTTTTTTTCACTTCCGTGGCATATGTAGAAATGAGACTGACAATAGGCTGGCAAAAGATTGAAATTTAAGATTGTCCAGATTGATGTATTCCTCAATAGTGAAACTGATTAGACGTTTTACCCGTTTACACATCGTATTACGTTTGTAATTCAAATAAAATTTAAAGCAAATTAGATGGAGGTATCAAGTTAAAGTAATAGAAGAAATCTTCAGGGTAACAAATTCAATTTATATAACACAACAAGCTGCTGCAGATATTTGGTTGTTGACAGATTATGAGCTAAATAATTATTTAGATGTAATTTTGTCCTGCTCAAAAAATTCTTATATCTTTTTATTTATACTTATTGGACTTTAAAAATGTTAACGTACATGAATATTTATAAATTGTTATAAGTTGCATTTTTTTCCACTTTATTTTTATAAATTATGATTCTGTTTCATATTTTCTTTATCCCTCTCCTTGCGAAGTAAGGAAAAGAGTTTTCAAATTATATGATGCATGAATTTTAATTTTTTGTATTTTATATTTATTTTATTTATTTCGTTTACATAAATCTTAAAATATTGTATTGGTTCTTTTTTTCAGAACAACTTGCGATTGGCTGCATACTTCTTTGTATAACAGTTAGTTCTGCCAAAACATAACCCTTAAAAATAATAATTTTTAGCTTAAAATTGCAACTCATCGTGTTGTCATAAAACTAGTATTTATTAATACGCGTTAAAAACTGATTAAATAATTTATTAACTGAGTAAAAACCTAATTGATAAACAATTTATTAAATAATTAATTTAATTAATTGTTTAATCGATTACATGATTTCATTAAATTATGCTTTCATTACATTTAAAATTATTAAGGAACCATTTCCAAAAGATTTTAAATACTACTAATAAAAAATTAAGTATTAAAAATATTCACTATTAATGTAGCAGCAATCTATTGATTTAAAATGAAGGATATTGCTTTAAAGATTTTCAACTGAATCATTGCCTGAATATTCCCTTTTTATTGTTATTACCATAAATGAATAAATTGATCTCTAAAAATATTGTAACATATTTGTTTTGTAAAATATTTGTAGTATATATTTGTTTTATTTTTATTTATTATTTTTTTTTTGCAAATTTTGACTTAAAAACATAAACAAAATTTTGCTTTACTTTCTCAGAATCTATATTTATATAAATAAAAAGCATTATTTCACATTATTTGAAGAATGACGATGGATTAAATATTTTAAATTCAGCACTTATAGTGAATACAGAGATTTTCAGTTCATTGTTCAAAAAAATGATACAAAATTTAAATGGCATTTAATTGTACTTTTGAAAAAAAAAAGATACTATTTTAATTTAGTAATTTTAGCTTTAAATTACAGAAGAGGAGGCAATACGATTTCTATACTATTAAAGACGTAATTGTTTAGAGAAATGGTTAATAAATTAAAGACATCGTTATAAATTAATGCAAATTAATATAGAAGGAAAACAGGGCAGGTATATATATATATTTTCAAAAAAGTATTATTCTTTATTTTTATTGATGCATACAATAGTGTTTATAACAGAACATACAACAATTGCAACAGTGCACACAATAGTATTTACAACAATGCATACAACAGTGTTTACAACAGAGCATATAACAATGCTTTCAACAGTGCATACAATAGTATTTACAACAGTGTTTACAACAGAGCATAAAGCAATGCTTACAACAGAGCATAAAGCAATGCATACAACAATGTACAGCAATGTAATTAAATACATACAACAATGTTTATTCATAGGTTGATTTCAATAACAGAAGATTGGCGAAATTTGAATATTTTTTTCCTTATAGACTTCAAAAGTACAAGAAAGCTTACTTCGAATTGTCCGTTTTGGGTAGAGAGAGAGATTACTACTCTCTGGAAACAGTTTTAAGTGTAATTGCACCATTCGTCGTACAACAGAAAACCCAGAAAATTTCGCCAGATAATTCTAATATGTCCACATCAATGTCACAATCCTCATTACTACAATAAAGGACTGGTGAGCACGATACAAGTCAGTTCGAAATATCTTTATATTAATTATAATTAACAGTAACATTGATGTCCATAACCTAAATTACAGTTATATTTAAAAAACGAAAATTTTAATAAATGTATTAATATGTATTTAAAATTAAAAATACAGTAACTTTTATTATAATAAAATAAAAAGGAAAAGTACATTGTAATGTTAATAAAAATGATTGCTTTAATCGAATTTCTCCATACAACTAAAATTAAGTTACAAATATTGAATACTTAAAGGCTGAAAGATAGTCTTTGTCTCGAAATTGATTGCACACAAACACATTTTTTACTTTCATACTTTTTTAAAAGAAAGTTTAATGTAATAAAAAAGAAGAGAATAGACTAAAGAAGAATAGATTGACGCAAATAAAAAAAATTCTTTTTAAGATACTAGCACACTGTTGGATCTCAAAGTGGGCGATACCATTCCCTAAAAGACAATGGGATGAATAAAATGAGGTGATATTAGGCGGATGCATTTGCGGTGTTTAATAAAAAATAATGTTGAGGTGGAAAGAAAAAGATGGAAGAGAAGAGAAAAAAATTATAAAAAAAACTATATATATATGTCACCATGTTTATCTCACTTATCATGCTACATAGTACCATTATTATTAGATAAACATACAAAATGATGCAGGCATACAAATGGACAAGTCTTCTGCAGGTTTAAAAAGCAAGTACTGGTAGGCGAGTATGTTGCTCTTTTTTGATAATGCACTTTACATCAGCAAGAATATACACGTGTATTGACTTGTTGAGAATATGTTACTGTAAATAGATGTAACGGCCTCTAACTCTCAAATAATGTTATCCAAAGTTTATAACGCATACAACTTTCATTTACGTACTATGTACAAATTGTATTAATTTAAGTCATTAAACAAATTATAATCAAAGACTGACCTGAGCACAATTCTTAATTAATCTTAATAAATAAACACAGCCAACTTCAGCGTCAATATCATGTTTAATGTTATTCATAGTTTCTTCCCACATTTTCATTCGTTATATTAAGTCTTTATTACAATGAATGATTATATAAAATAGTTTTATAAATTCAAGTTTTGAGGTACCTTATTTATTTCACCTTTATTTACTGATTTAAGACATAGGAGAACTCATAGATAACATATATTAAATAACACTTTTTTACTTTAATTTTCTGTTTGCTCAGTTAAAGAAAGTAGATTTCCATGAGGACACTGAGTAGTTTTTTTTAAGGAAGCGATAGGCCTAAAAAGTTTGGCAACCATTTCTCTAGCGAAAAGCAATTACTAATGCATCAAATCTTTAAAAAAAGAATACATAAAATCTTATTCAATAGCGAAACCTAATACAAGCGAAAGGAACAAGAATGACTTCATCTGCTTTTCTCATATTTATTCACATCCATTCCGTTTTCTTCCATAAAAAAAAATATCATTACATACATTTACTAAACTAACAACTAAAAAAGAAATATTAGGTTAGATTACTTTGAATTTAAATCACATTGAAGTTTCTGGAGGATCTGTCTAGGTACAGTCCCTTAAGGGAAAAAGAATAAAAGATTTGAATCGTACATTTCTAGTATTATACTGGCAAAAACTATTGCTATACATTTCAAAATTTTGTTTTGGCTCTAAGTAAAGTCAGAACTGCTTAACATTTTCTGTGTTTCTCTGATAATATTCTGAACATGTTCTGTAAAACAACAGAAAAAAAGAAGAATGTAACATAAATCCAATTGTCTTCTCTTCCTAAAAATATGAAATTCAAATTTGTATAATAGTTAGGTATAGTAGAATATACTTATTTTATGGTCTCTGTTGTCATGAGGTAACATAATGTGTCAACTTATCAAAAACAATTTCAAACTTGAAGTATTAAATGTATTATACTAAATAATACTTTCCAGTTTTATAAATATGTTAGTGTAAAAGAATAACGTGAATACTATAATCTTTCAAAACTGTGATCATAAATAGGATTCATACGGAAATATATTTGAAGAATTTTATTAATATATGAATATAATCTTTCAATACCAAATATCTTAAGGTCCCATATCTGAAGATTTCCATATTTTAATAATAAATTTCTTTTTCAAAATTATTTCAATTTTATTAACTTGATCAAATTTAAATTTTCAGTAATACTTGAGATTTGTATGTATAATGGTGCTTTATAGGATAATAACATAAGTTTCACTTAAAAATATAATAGACAAATTTCTTTGGTTTAATGTAAGTAATAATTAAATAAAAAAAATTAAATTTTAATTACTTACAAATTAAAGGAACACCAAAGTGAAATTAATAATATCCAAATTTTCTTAGCCATAGTGTAAATTATAATAATTTAAAAAATACATAAAAATTTAATTGCTATTAAGTTATTACTAAAGTGAAATTAATTATTTAGCGATAACATAAATTTAATCATAAAAAAACATGTAAAAAAATTTTGAAATATTTAATAAAATATGGGAAACTTTTATTTTTTATTAATTCAATTTATTTTTTATATATGTGAGTAATAAGTGGAAAATAAAAGAAAGTGTATAACTGAACATTATGAAAAAGATACAGATTAAACATTATTGACATCCTTTTAACAATGATGAGAAGTTTTTAATAAAATTAAAACATACAATTAACTGATTCTATTACTATTTTATCTGTTGCCATAAAATATATCTTTTATATATGTTATATATTAATTTATAAAATAAAATAAAGTACAAGGTGTGTAGCACTTAAAAATTAAATTTTATTTTATTTCCTCCACTTTTCTTCTTTCTTTCAAATAGGAGTCCTAAGTAGTTAATTCTGTAAGCTGACAAAAATGTGAGTAATCTACACAACATTATATTAAAATAATTTAACCAACAAATAACATGTAATAATATTAACAATTTCTCTTTGTTCATATTTTATATTAATTATTAACAATCTTTATTGCTAGCAGCAACCACTCATCTTCACTACAAACAAAACTTTAAAATACAAATATTGATAATAAAATTAAAAAGTAATTGCAAATACTAGAAATCCAAATACACAATCGTAATCGAACTCCGATTCTTCTGAATTCGAGTCGCTTCCTTTACTTAAGGATTCGGAAATATTCTTCTGGGATCAAATGAAATTAGTTTGCACAAGTTGTTTCTGGAATGTTATAAATGGATCAGAAGAGTAGGTATAAAAGTTATCTGACATTTCTCTCTTGAACACTTCTATGGAGATGTTCCTGATATATTTTAAAATCCTTAAATATTGCCACTAGAATCCGTTTACATAATTTGCCAATGGGTAGCAACGCAGATGAAAATATTTACGCTTCATGTATTCACAATTTCTGCACTGTAAATGGCATCACATATCATACATAATTTTTAATCAGTTTTTTGTAAGTAGCTAACGCAAAACATTCTAATGTATCAATGCAAATGTCATTTATTATAATGGTAAGAATGGTACATGTTCCTTTGATAACTTCTTCAGAAGCTCTTAAAGACATTTGAGTTGCAAAATACAACCAAGAATTTGTAATTTTTTTTCTTAGAATTACTACATTCTTTCTTAGAATTATTTAAAAAGAGCATATCTTTCTTCAAAGGAGGTCCTAAGACAACCTCTCCAAATGGGGAAATCCATCGTAACAAACAAATTAAATAGGATATTTAATGAATAGTTTTATTTACATAATTTATGATTTTTTAACAACTTTTTTTTTCTGTTTTGCAATAATTCCATTTATTTTTATGCTTTGCAAAAAAAAAAAAAAAAATGTTTTACTAGCATTACTCATATTTTCAAATATAAATTTTGATTCTTTTTTTGCAATAGAATTCCTTAAAAATTATTTTATTCTAAATGTTTTGCAGTTATGACTATTTTATTATATCAAAAACTATTATTACTCTGAGATACCTTTTTTCGAATTGGAACACAAAATAAATAACAAATTTTAGAAGCATTAGCGAATCCTATAAAATTTAAAAAGATATCGCTATCAATATAAAACTGACAATATTTGAAAACGAATTAAATAAGGGCAAGATTTTATTCCACAGATTTCAAATCAGATTGTCTTCCACAGCAATAAAACTCTGAATAGGAATTTATCAAAAACAAAATGTTGTTTATCAGATTTTATTTTATATTTCTTAAATCAATACTTATCAACAAAATAAATATTTATTTAGCATTTTTATGGATGATTTTTAATCTGTTATAAAATTATATATTCTTTCTGAATAATAATGGATCTCTTCATCTGAAAATTTAATATTCTTTTTCTTATCCTAGTTGGATTTTTATAGACATTAAAGATAAAAACAATATTTTAAAGAACACTAGAATCTAAAACAAAGACAAAAATGTACATCAGTCAAGAACATCAGCAACCTTATCAAGCTTGCCTCTTCAATTTAATCCTATTTAAAATGGTAGAAACGCAGACCAATAAATCTTTGATGTCGTGAATAAAATATGATTTAGACATTGACGATTTTGAGATTTTGACTAGCATAATAATGAAATCTCTTTTAAGCCCTTGATATTTGACATTTTCTTCTTATACATGGATGTTCACAGACAAAGATATTTGGCTGCATTTAAAATGAATTTATTTTTATGAAGACTTATACTCGAGTTTTTTTTTTTTTTTTTTTTTTTTTTTTTTTAGTTATTTACTTTCATATTTTCTAGTTCTGTGAAAAAGTTATTTCAAAGAAATCAAATTTATCTGTTTTTGTGACTTTTACAAAATTCTTGAAACATTACTGGATTTATATCCATGAAGTTAATAAAATATTATGTGAATACGAAATTTTTTAGAAACTTTTTATTTTCTTTGCTTAGAATATTTAAAAAACTCACAATTCACATATTATATCTGTCAAATAAGTATTTGTTACTTTTATACAAATTGATGCCAGTTTTCTACTAGAAAATAACTTTGAAATGCAAAGGAAGCATGCATGTATGCATTATAACTGTAATACAATTATTTTTCAGCCAGATATTACAGAAAGATTATTTTTACTTCGTTTAATAAAACATATTCTAGCAAAAATTAATTTGAAGTGGAAGAAAAATTATTGTTTATGTACTTTAAAAAATTAAAGCCCCTTTAATAATCTAGATTTTTGATAGAAAAGTGAAAATGCAATTTGAAATGCAAAGGACGGAATTTATATGCTTTATAACTGTAATACAATTATTTTTTAGCCAGATATTGCAGAAAGATTATTTTTACTCCGTATAATAAAATATTCTAGCAGGAATTAATTTGAAGGTTAATAAAAATTATCGTTTATGTATTTAAGAAATTTTTGATGGAACATTTAGATTTTTTGATGGAAAAGTTTTTATCAAATGTAGAATCAGCCAAAAAAAAAATGAAAGAAAAATTTAAAATGGAAATAATTTTTGTAATTATCCTTAGATCATTGGTAATGCTTCGAAGATAATTGATTTATGGTGCGATACAGTTGATTAACAAAATTAATTATCATGTTTAATTAACTGCTAAGTGAAACATTTTCCATTACTGAACTCGAAATTTTTAGCACAATAGATTCAATGTGTAAGAAATAGTATACTCACTAATTTTTGTGACAAAATTTACAGTATAGAAAATACATTTGTTCACGGAAAAAGTATCGTATAGAATATTACAATAGTTTCCTTCATTAATTGAATAATACCTTACCGCTTTCTTGTTATAATTACTATGAAAAAAAAGGCAAGAAAAATTTGTTTTACTTCATTAAAAAACGTGTAAGCAATAAAAACAATAGAAATCGTTTATTTAAATAATAATAATTACTCGTTTTTATTATTTTATCGCAATTATACTATTTAGAGTCAATAAAATCTTTAATATAAAAACTTCTATGAGTGATGAATGATTAAAATGTTTTTGTGACAGCCTTATAAAATTAAATTTTTTGTAGGTTTTTTAAATTTGTTAATATAATATCATCAAATATCTAGCATCTTTATTTGTTTTTAAACTGTGCTAAATTAACTAATAAGTTTTGACTGAAGGCAGTTCAAATGCGTATCGGTTCATTAAATATATGTAAGAATATATCTAGAATAAAACAGAAATATATTTTTTATGCACTGGTTATTTATTGTTAATAGATGAAAACGAAAAGTTTCTGTCCAAAACACTGCTTAAAACTTTTCATTATTATTTTAATTTAGCCTGCAGGATGCCAGGTCATGTCTTCTAGTAGGCATTAAAATATAAAACATTTTAAATATGCAAGGAAAAAATTAGTATTAGATACAATTCAATTTATTTAAATTAAAAAAAACAGTAAACATGCAATTTATATTAAAAAGTAAAAATTAAGATGTAAGTAAGTAACTGCTAATATTTATTAATTTTTTTTTTTGTGTAATTCTTACTATTGTTTCTTGTTTCCAATTGTTGATATGAAACTATTGTTGGCTATGTCTGAGAGAAGCCCTTTACCCGATTCATTAGATGAGGGTTAACATGAGGTTATCACAAGAAACTTCTGCTAGACATTTTAATGTGTCTTTTTCAGACTTTGGGATTTCTAATACATTGCCTTCAGTTTTAAGGAGACCTGTTCCGGGTCATTCAAGCATTATAGTTTCTTCTGATGAACACTTCTTGCTATTTCGAAAAAGGAGCGCTAGTGTGTCTCAGCTAATTTTAGATTTATGTGTCAACATAGACGAGAATATGCTAGTACGATACAAATATTCTTTCATATTCAAGATCTTTAAGCAAGATGACGCGTAAATATTTCTTAACCGACCACAAAAAGTGCTCGTTAACATTAGACAAAACGTCATCTTGGTCAGACAGTAATGGACTTTTGAACTCTTCCCAGGCAAGCCCAATTCAAGTCTACTCTGAAGAGGGATTTAATATACTGATGTGGAAAAAACAAGGCATCAGATGCTATCTTTCTAATATTGTTGAAAGACAAAATTATAGAAAAGGTGAAATCAGGATATAAGCTGGATTCTCTCTAGGTGACTGACCTGCATGTGCTCCACAGAGGAATTGTGACTACTGTAAAATATCCGGAAGAGATCCTTAATCACTTTACCAGATTATAATCATAATACCAGGAAAATATTTTAATTTCTTTTTTGTCTTTGAATTGCAAGTTATGTTACGGAATCTCTGTCTTTATATCTTGTGAAATTTACGAAATATTTTATGACTAGTAACAGATTGATAAATTATTTAACTAACTTAATTTATAACAGTTATTTGGATGAACGCAAATTCATTTTCACTAATGAAGTTATGACATCTTCCCATAGAAAAAAAATTAAAACTATTATTGTTTTTAATATTTTATTTCTCCATTGCCGCTACGAGTGTCGAACCATTTCAGAACAAATTAAGTGCAGAAGAAACAATGGAAGGATATCCTAATCTTATTAAGCAAAACTGACACCTCAGCAATTAATTATCTTTGTTTTTCGTCCCTTTACCATGCCGTAAGTTGCCTTCAGGTGCACGTCTAATATTTACGCAAAGAGTTAAAAGAGTTTTCATTCATTTTGGACATGGACCAGAGAGCCCTGGAAAAAAAATGCATAGTCCTTGGATAGAATGATGAAGAACTGTACAAAACAAAAAGTATTGGATCCAGAGCTTCAGGCTGTTTGATTACCGGAAGAATGTTGATACTGGTTCCAAACTCTTTCCTCCTTCAGGGATGTTCCACTGTAAGAGCCCTTTTATATTTGAAGTCGTACTGGGGGGAGTGGGTACAACGATAACATCCGTACAGAGATGGAAAAAGATCTTAGCGGTCAATATCAACTTTTTTTTTTTTTTTTTTATTGTTTATCAGCCAGGAAAAACAAGAAAACAAGCTTATGTCCATAAGAAGATTACTTGAAGATGCAACCTTTTTTTTATCCGTTTTATGATGATAACAGCAAGAACCGATTCTCTTTTTCTATAGTTAAACATATAAACCTCTTGTGAAACATGAATGATGAGGCAATCTGTGGTAATATTGATAAAACGTACAAGTGGCAGATTAACTGAAAGAAGAAAATAAATAAAGAGAAATATTTGATCGAAATTCCTTTCTCATGAATAAAATAACTGTCATTTGTAGTCTTCCCGATTTTAAAAGATTATTGTAAAAGTATGTTCGTGTTTCTTTTGACAATAGTCATGTTAGAACTAGCTAGTTATAAACAGTATTGGTTTTCTGTGTGTATCGATATTTTTTTAATCTATTCTTAATCTTATCATTTTATTTTAGGTAGTATGTGCTCTAAATTGATTTAAAAATCATAATAATTGATATCTTCACATCCAAACTCTAAATATCATTAAAATATTTATTAATATAATTAGTATAGTATTTCAAATATCATTTTACAAATTAAAAATTAAAACCGAAATAAAGAAATATGCTAATATTAAATAATATTTTAAGATAAGAAATAAAATATATAAAAAGATATATTTATAAGAAATAAATTCTGAATTGATTTTTATATTTTTATTCTTACTCCTCCGCAAATTATAGTATTAAGAGAAAAAATTGAATAACATTAAGTGTAAATTTTCATTTTCTCTTTTCAAATGAACATGCTGTACCAAAACTGTGTCGCATAAATATGTAAACATTATTTTGTTCTCCGGTAATGAAATGTATGGGTATGAAATGTATGAACATATATAGAATACATATTTAGCTCTCATAGTAACAAGATTTGACTTTTGAATAAAAGTTGTATTTCAATATCCTAGAGCAGGGTTGGCCAAGCCAAATGATCTTGCGGGCCTCTTTGGAAATGCATCATAACTAATATATCCCCATGTTAGATTTAGACCCCCTATAGTCATTTTTAGAGTGAAAAACTGAAACATAAATATTATTGAAACATAATTATAATTATTATTATTGAAACATAATTATAATTATTATTATTGAAACATAATTAAATTATTATTATTTAAACGTTATTATTATTGTGTTTACTATTATTATAACATGTAAAGATAGATAATATAATAATAACGATACTAAAAACATATTGTAAAGAAATATATAATACTAAAAAGGAAGTATAAAAAATATATAAATATAAATGAAATAAGAAAAATGAAATCAATAAAAAATATTTGTTTAACTAGTGCGATATTTGTTTCTCCATTCTTTCACTTCGCAAATCAAAGAGCACGCCTCTCTTTCACTTCGCAAATCAATGAGCACGCCTCGTGAGTTTGCAGAATATAATTTAAATACTCTGAGAACTCATAACTGTGAACTAATAAAGAAAACAGGCAATATCCATCAGGCATTCGCAAGAATATTATTTTAAAATCACCGTTAATTTCTTTTCATAATTTTAACTGTTAATTTTTAAATATATGGATGCAAAAATAATGCATTTTATAATGCATTGGTGGCATTATAAAATAAATAAATTTCGTAAAAGTGTGGTAAATCTCAAGGGCCGGAAAAATATTCAAAGCGTGCCGCGGGTTGGCCACCCCTGTCCTAGAGTGTGGCATCTCCATTTAACGATACTAGAGACACACAATAATAATATCTTTGAAAACAGCACCACACATATAAAAGTTTCGAAAGTTTCTCATATATGGTGAATGTCAAAAGCAAATGCGTATTTTATACAATGATTTGTATCTCATAATAATAGTTTATAACAACTCTGTTCAATAATTTTCGTATTAAATAATATGCACTTCAATTAATCCATTCATTTTTCATGTGAAGCAACATAGATGATAAAAAGCAATGATTGAAATGCTAATGTCTCATATGCATATTAAATATGAATCCGTGATTAATTTTGCGACTGAACCATTAAAGACTGGAAAAAGTGTTTTTATTAATTTCAATGTAAAAGTATTTTAAATTTAAAATTTGGAGTTAATTTTTGATGAAATAGATTATTTATTAAAATATTCAATTTTGAAGTACTTCTGCTAAAAGTTTTAAAATTTGAAAAAGAATACATTTTTTTCTAAAGCATAATTTTTAATTTAAAGTTATTAAAAATTAAAATTTTTTATAAAAAAAAAAAAATGTATTGAAATTTAAAAAATATTTTGTAAAAAGTTTTAAGCCATATTTTTATTTTCAATTTTAATAGTAAACATTGTTAATAATTAATATTATCAATGCGTTTTTACTATTTATATAAATTATTATTAACGATTATCATCAATAACTTGTAGTAAAAAAATACCAATACAAAAAATTTTTAAAGAGTAATAAATTGACTTTTTAATGAAATAAACTTAATAAAAATATGAAACTACAATAAGTTTAACATATTATTTATTTGATAACGCATTATAAATTAATTCTATTTAAAATTATATAAAAAAATAACAATAAAAACTACAAATTAATACTAATTCAATTTTTTTTACGTTACACAATTAGAAAAAATTATTTGTTTATATAAAACTAAGCTGTTATATTGCTATACATATAAATGAATAAAATCATGCATAATATTTTTCAAAATATTATTGCTAAGTAATTGAAAAATAAAATTTTAACTTTGTTATTACTCTAAAATAAATATCATTTTGTTTGGTAAGAAAATGAAAAAAAATATTTAGATAAACAAATAGTTTTTTTATACATTAAAATAAATTTTCTCTTGACTAGTACAAATTTACCCTCTTTAACTGTAAAAATTAAATTTATTATGATTAAAATACTTAATTACTTCAAAAGATTACTAATAAATTATTTAACGATAAATTTATATAGAATACCAAACAATTTGAATAAGAATATTAAAAAAAGGCTTAAATATGTAGTGTATCTTGTATGTGTATGTATTTTCACAACAGAAATGTTTTTAGTACATAAACTTCTCGCAATTTTTTAATTATGACAACAACATTTTAATAATGCATACTCAAACATTTTCCCATATTTGAGTAAGTGTTTTTTTATAGGTTGACATAGTAGGGAACCATTATGAGTGAAGTTTCATTTAATTCAATCTAAATTTGTTGCTGAAACCTAATTGCGAAAGTGCTATACTTAGCTTATGTTTGAGGAAAAGAAAAGAAGATTCATTTGCAGCAGAAGCATTTTATTCACTTAAATTAAAAAAGATAAAAAAAACAATTATAAATCTCAAACAATGAACGAGGAGTGGTAGAATCCTTCTGCATAGTTAATGCAATCACAGCACCACGTGACAATGCCTCCAGAAACTTAAAAAGGAAGTGCAGGCCTAAATTCATCCCAGTCCAGTGTTCCTCTCATCAGCATCTTTGCCAGAAGTAAAAGCAAATGAGGAAGCCAAATGTAATTTAACATACTCAGTAAACCACGTCATGTGAGACATACTCAGTCAAGTCCTAGCCATCCTAGATTGCTTCTCCTGGTGCTGTAGTACTCTCTTTCCATTTTGCTCTTAAAAGAAATGCATTTCGAATGAGTTCTAATTAATGACTTTCATCTATTCAGCGAAAATTGACTTTCTCTCCTTCTCTTCACTATTTTCCATTTCTTCCATATTTTAGATTTTATTTATTTATTTTACTTTTTTCACATTTTATTTTCAACCACAGTTACCAAATCGAAACTTTCAACTAATCTCTTGTAGACCTTCACTTGGAACAAAAGATAAAACTTTCCAGTCCAGACATTTCAATCCAGTTCAGAAAGTACCCCATGATGTATGGGGACTGCAGTGGAGTTTCCTTAGAGAGGAGACATTGCTGTTAAGTGTTTTAAAACACTTAATAATCATGACTGAGTTAAGTACCGACATTTTTTGGAATGGTTAGAATGGGCTTTGATTTTTTGAGGGTTCTCAGATATTCTTCACATTCACATCTTCCTCCCAACTCATTTAGCAGATTTTCAAGTTTGTTTAATGGATTCTTTAATGGACGTTCGCTACAATCATATTCTCATCACGGCGTATGAAATTTGAGATAGAGTACAGCGTTTGACATAATGTTACTTTCGTACTTTTTGATTTTATGTGCAGATTTTATTTTAAAATATCCGTTATTGAAACAATTAAAGCATTATTTTTTGTTTGGATATGTTCCTGTGATACATTAACGCATATATTACAAATTTTAATAAATGCTTTAGGTTAGACTTATAAAATTTTTTAATATAATTTTTAATGAAATATACTGAATTAAATAAATTTAACACTAAAATAATTTTTTGATAAAAACTATAAATTAGTTTTAACATTACTCTATTAGTTTTGTACATTACTCTATTAGAAAAATTACTTATTTATAGAAAAACTAAGTTATTGTATTATATATATACACGATTAAAATTATGCATATTATTTTTCAGAATATTATTGCTAAGTAAATCAAAGGATAGAATTTTTGATTTGTTATTACTTTAAAATAAATTTTCTAGCGATAAATATAAATTTATTCACTTTTGTAGTAAAAATTTAAATTTATCATGATTAGATTACTTAATAATCGTAAAGGATTATTAATAAATTACTTAAAGATAAATTTATAAAAAATACCAAACAGTTTAAATCAGAATATTAAAAAAACATGTTTGAATATACTTTCTGAACATAAATGTTTCTAATACAATAACGTTTCGCTGTTTTTTAATTATGACAACGGCATTTTAATAATGCATACTCAAACATTTTTCCATATTTGAGTAAAACTTTGAAGAAGTGCTTTTTTTAAGGTTGACATAATATGGAACCACTCTGACTGAAGTATGATTTAATTCAATCTAAATTTTCTGCTGAAACCTAATTGCGAAAGTGCAATACTTAGCTTATGTTTTGATGAAAAGATACGAAGACTTATTTGAGCAGAATATTTTTACTCCCTTAAAAGTGAAAAAGAAAAAAACAACAACTATGAATCTGAAAACATGGACGAGAAGGAAGAGAACCCTTCTGCATAGTTAATGCAATCACAGCACCATGTGATAATGCCTCAAGAAACTTAAAAGAGGAAGTGCAGGCCCTAAATCCACCCAGTCCAGTGTTCCTCTCATCAGAAGCTTTGTCAGAAGTAAATGCAAATGAGGAAGCCAAATGTAATTTAACATACTCAGTAAACCACGTCATGTGAGACATACTCAGTCAAGTCCTAGCCATCCTAGATTGCTTCTCCTGGTGCTGTAGTACTCTCTTTCCATTTTGCTCTTAAAAGAAATGCCTTTTGAATGAGTTCTAATTAATGACTTTCTTCCATTCAGCAAAAATTGGCTCTCTCCCTTCTGTTCACTCTTTTCCATTTCTTCCATCTTTTAGATTTTATTTATTTATTTTACTTTTTTACTTGTCTTACTTTCAACCTCATTTATCAAATCGAAGCTTTCAGCTCATGTCGTGTGGACCTTCACTTGGAACAAAAGAATAAACTTTCCAGTCCAGACATTTCAATCCAGTTCAAAAAGTACCCCATGATGTATGGGGAATGCAGTGGAGTTTCCTTAGAGAGGAGACATTGCTGTTAAGTGTTTTAAAACACTTAATAATTATGACTGTGTAAAGTACCGACATTTTTTAGAATGGTTTGAATGGGCTTTAATTTTTCGAGGGTTCTCAGATATTCTTTACTTCTACATCCTCCTCCCAACTCAGTTAGCAGATTTTCAAGTTTGTTTAATGGATTCTATAATGGACGTTCGTGACAATCATATTCTCATCACGGCGTATGAAATGTGAGACAGAGTAAAGCGTTTGACATAATGTTACTTTCGTACTTTTTGATTTTAAGTGCAGATCTTATCTTAAAATATCCATTATTGAAACAATTAAAGAATTAGTATGTCTTTGGGTATGTTCCTGGGAGATAATGATGCATATATTACAAATTTGAAAAATGGTATAGGTTAGACTTACAAAATTTTGTTAATGTACGTTAGCATATCTTCTTATTTATCTATAATTCCTGTGTCATAATTAGTGACGATTATTTCAAATGAGACAAAAATAATTACATAACTGAAACAATATTATATAAATAAAATCATATTATAATATATAATTATACAACAATAATTATGTATAAATAACACTATTCAATTCTGTAAGTTGTGAAAAATGTATTTATTAAAATGATATACGTATTACCATATATAAAAATATTATTTTTATGGAATGTTTAGTTGTAATTAAGGACTTAATTCATAATAACTTAATGTATAGTTGACGTAATTTTAGTTGATAATAATTAATAATTAATTAATAGTTGATAGTTAATAAGTTGATAGTTGATAATAATAAGTTTAATTATACCACCTTAATTTATTTGAAAAGTTACTGAAATAAATTATATACTTTCATTTTTTGGTAAATGTAGAAAATTGTTAACAAGTTTGAAAGCTGAATTCGTGATTATCTTTATTTAAAATTTCATTTTGGTATTGATAGCTGAGATAAAAGAAATAAAGGAAACCATCATTTAAATAAAACTTTGTTGATCTTGTATACATGCAAATCTACTACGAATACATTTTTTATTATGTTATGCTAATATAATGTTATAAATAATTGTCATTAGCTTGCTATTTTCTAACTAATTATTGCCATTCATATTAGTTTAATTTTTCTAAACTGGTACATATTTTACAAATAAACTGATCCTAAGGCGTATTATTATTATTTTTGAAAATTAAAGTGTATCTTCATTTATTTGTTCTTAAACCAAAAATAATTTACACTATTCTTTTGTTTAATACAATAAAAATATCTGCACTTTATATTTGATTAAATTTCATATTACAATAGTGTACTCATTTATGATTGGAACCTTATTATGGCCACCATGTCTAATGTCCTGTCACTCTCCCACAATTCATACCAATCCCTAATTGAGGAATATATTCACAGGAACCGTCTGCATCAAAAGGAATATTTATTCCACCCTCTTCCTGTAATGTATATCCGGCTGGACTCATTAAGTATCCATGCCACAGTCCCTACATCTCATTCCATTACAAAACAGCGTTAACGTTTTGCTAGATCCACATTTGGAACACGGTCGCAGCTAGCAGTACGTGAGCTAAACAATGCGACGCATCCGTCACATCTTATGCACCTCACCTAGAATCGCTTACCCCTTGGATGAAGGGGGGGGGGGGAGAATATGGATGACACTGGACAGATGGATGGCTTGCTTAGAAGATGATTGAGGTCAAGCGCCAGACGGCGCCAGAAGACTCTTCCCACCCACAGGTCCACACACCCCTTGCATTTATTTTGGAGTAGAGGGTGGCGTGTTAAACCGTAATTCCCAAGTCAAGAGGGAACTTGTTTATTTGGAATAGGAAGAGGAAGTAGTGCGGAAGGAATTTCTAAGATGTTCTTGACATGGTGGAGGAAACTGTTTGAGGCTTTGCTTCTTCCGAGTGTGGGGGTAGTTTTGGTTTGTGCCTGGATGCGCTAGAGTGAATGCAAGAAAAAGAAGGAAATTGTTAGACTTAATTGTTTGGAGAGAAACTATGTATATAATTTGATATTCTTATTAACATATTTTGAAAGGATGGACTGCAATGAACTATTTGTATGTGGAGTACAGAAATTTAAAAAAATTAAACAGCTTAATAATTAAAAAAAAAAGTTAATATTGGGGGGAATGTGTAATGGTTTGTGCCTATATGCGTAAGAGTAAATGTAAGAAAATTGTTAGATGAAATTGTTTGGTGAGAAACTATGTATATAATGAACTATGTATGAATGACTGCATTGAACTATTGCAAATTAAGAATGAACTATTTTATGCGGAATGCAGAAATTTAAAAAATAAAACAACTTGATTATTAAAAGAAATTAATATTGGGGGAGGAGGGATATGTGATGGTTTGTTCCTGGACGCGTTAGAGTAAATGTAAGAAAAGGAAGGAAATTGTTTGGAGAGAAACTATGTATATAATTTGACTTGCATATTAATATATTTAAAGGATGGACAGCAATGAACTATTGCAAGTTAAAAATAAACTATTTGTGTGTGGAGTACAGAAATTTAAAAATATAAAATAACTTGATTAATAAAAAACATTAATATTGGGGGGAATATGTAATGGTTTGATAATCAGACACTTAGCTAAATTTTTATATTATTATATGTATTCTTTATATAATTTCTAATTCTTGGTCTACTAGTATATTTGGTACAATACTTGATAAACAAGGTACTAGATAATGAATAATATTAGATGTTCAAGTTACTAGATGCAAACAATATACAAGGTAGGTACAATGAAGTACCTTGTACATTGTTCATATCGATGTATATTGTTCAACGAATATTGCAACGATATGAACAATGTACTAGATTTGGCTGAATACTAGATATTCAAGATAATAGATAATGAGAAAATGGTTATCGTATTTATTTAGAGGAAAGTTATGCACACAGTTTTATTTTTTATTAAGGTATTTAAAAAGTGGATTACAATGTATTGAATTGGATTGCAAATGAATAAATTAAGAAAAATATTTATATTGGATATAACATATTTTTTTTTTTAAGTTTCTAGATAGGAGAGGAATATGCAATAATCTAGTAATACATAACAATTTTTGAATTTATTTACTAGTTATATAATTATACTTTTTATTTCTTAATTCCAATTGTTGATTTATAATGGATGTGAAGTATATGGAAGGTAATTGCGTAAAGAAAAATTATTTATATAATTCGACGCATACAAATAAAAACAAGTAATATATAAAAAAAAAAAAAATTTAATATCAATTCCTACTTTTTTTTCATTATATTGCAGTAAGTCCTTTATAAATAATTTTCATTCATTTTTTTAAGTTTGTCTGGCGCCATCTATTGGTAGATATATGCAACTTAAATCTAAAAAAGCTAAAATTAATTAATTAAATTTAATTACTGAATTAATATTTGAAAAAACTGTATTAACATCAAGTGCCATCCACTCAAAAAACATGTATTTGAACTGGAGTGGATGAATAAAAAGTATTTTATTAACGATTTTGAAAATTTGAACAAGATATATATAGGGAGATGTGAGCTAATAGAAAGAATTGAAAAAAACGAATTGCAATAAATCAAATTATAAAATTTATTTGAAGAATAGAAATAAAAACTAAAGAAATATATTACTAAAAAAGAAACGGGTTTCACATATCAGACAAATTTGCTATCTGGGTAATTAGAAAAAATAAGTTTCTAATTCTATATTATTCTTTTGATTTGAAATTACGGATTTACAGAGTTCTGGAAAAAATTCTAGAAAACGAAGAAAATCCTTGAACAACATTAATTCCAGATCACTGGACAATAAATTGAAAACTGTATATAAATTGTTAAAGAAACAAACTATTTTTCATCATTGAAATGCATTATACTATAAATAAATTCAAGTCTGTTTGCCTATTGGCGGATACATTTACTAGTCATTTGGTTGAATATTGCATTTTGGTTCATATAAAATTTCTTTATAAATTTGCTATAGAAAAAATAAAATTTGATCTTAATAAATATAAATTACTTATAGACCGTAGAGGCGGGTAACATTGTGTAAAATGTCTCGTATCATCAGTTAAGTTATTTGAAAAAATGTTTTCCGGGTTTCTACCACCCGACACTGAAATATGGAACTATTATCACTATAAATACTGGAAAAAAATACTTATGTGCAAATATAAATTTAATGTATTTACTAATAAATTTTAATTCAATTCCTTCTATTAGCTCACAGTTTCCCTATATATATATATATATCTTGTTCAAATTTTCAATCGTTCATAAAATACTTTTTATTCATCCACTCAAGTTCAAATACATTTTTTTGAGCTTGTAGTCGATGGCACTTGTTGTTAATACAGTTTGATCAAATATTAATTTAGTAATTAAATTTAATTAATTAATTATATTTTTTTTTAGATTTAAGTTGCATATATCTATCAATAGATGGCGCCAGATAAACTTAAAAAAGTGAATGAAAATTATTTATAAAGGACTTTCTGCAATATAGTGAAAAAAAAGTAGGAATTGACTATAATTTTATATATATATATATATTGCATGTTTCTAAATAAATTTAATGATGTAAAAAATATGCTTCCAAGTATAACAAATGCAATGAATTTTTTTAAATAAAAATTCCTGCCAGCAAAAAGCCTTTAAATTCATAAAATCAAATTATTCGATTATGCTAAAATTCCTGAAGTTTCTTAAACTTTTTCACCATTTGTGCGGTTATAACTAAGAAAAAAAAACTGTTTGAGGTGTGAGTAGTTTTTAATAACTGAAAGTAAAACAGTATTAAAAAAAATCTTTTGATTGCAAAGCAACTAAAAAAGAATCCCTAAAAGAATATTTTACTTTAGTGTACCATGGCCGTAGTTTTTTTTAAACTTTTTTTTTATCTTGACTTGACTTAGAAAGCTTTTGGGAAAATTCCCGTAGAAAATGAATTATCTCAACTAAATGGTAGTTTTCGAAGCTTCACTAAGTCTGTTAAAATATTAATCGATAAAAGGAAATTGCGAGAATATGTTAACTGTTAAGTGCTTTGAAAACTGCATAATTCATTTGCATCACTACGTATTAAAAGCCCAAAAAGTAAGACCAATTTTTTTTTTCAAAAACACTTTATTTATTCTTCCGAATATATTTCATCGACTTCAAAATAATCCCTTCCGGACACAATGCACTTATGCCAACTTTTTTTCCAATCCTCAATGCATGCTAAAAATCATCGGCAGGGATGGCCTTCAAAGAGCCCGGCGATTTCACGTTGAATCTCTTCAGTCGACTCAAAACGGTGTCCCCGAAGTGATCTTTTGAGTTCAGGGAATAGCCAGTAGTCGCACGGTGTGAATACGGGGTTGTGTAACGATATGGGTTTCCTTTTGGGGGAAAAAGTCACGAAGAATCAATGCAGTGTGAGCTGGCGGTACCTATCGAGATTTGACGCGTTTGAGGACCAAAATGGAATTGACCGATCCTTTTGAATTCCAACATCATCAGCAAGGTCTCTAATTGTTTGAAAGTACCAACTCTTTAATTGTTTGGACGTGAGCTTCATCGGTTGAGGTTGGTGGTTGACCAAAGGCCTCTTCGTCTGCGATGCGTTCTCTGCCTTCTTTGAACTGTTTATACCATTTCTAAACAATTCTATCCGATATAGGAATGCTCACCGAATGCCTTCTGCAACATTCTATACGTTTCCATAATCAAAATTTAATGTAAGTTCTTTGTTCAATTAATACAGACATTTCAAAAATCGCCGGAATCAGTTTTAGCATCTCACAAAGTCAAGCGTAACTCAAACACTAATGAATATTTTGACGTTAAATTTCACGCCGATGTATGTGAAGGACAGTGCCAACAACCTAAAAAAAAAAAAAAAATTGAAATTCCATGAGCCCCATAAATTTTAAATTACAAAATTGCTTACTTTTTGGAGACAGTAGTATGAAATATATTTATTTTCCTTTGTACTGCTCCATTTTAAAAAAATGTTTTAATTTTATCAGCAAAAATATTCTTATACTAAACGTGAATATAACAATATAAACATAATTCAATTTTATGAGAGCAACTATGCAATTTTGCTGATATAATTAAACGTAATTGCTAATTTGAAAGATGAATATTGTTTGTAGTAATTTCCAAACAAAATGTGCAGTTCATTTTCATTTAATTGAGTAAATAATCTCTTTGTTTTTATGAGTTTTAGCTATCTATAATTTTGAAGTTTATCATACTTTTACCATGCCATAATTCAATTGAAACGTTAAAAGAATAAATTACCAATTAGTTAAAAACTGAATTACGCTAAACTTTTATGTCTCAACAGTTTCGTTAATTTGGTTTTAAATACATTAACAAACTAAAAAGAGTTATTTATAAATTAATTTCATGAATGGAAAATTCTGTTTATGATCTTTTAATTAGAGGACTTTTAAATGCTTTTTTTTAAGTGAACAAAAGTTAAAGTTAACAAACTTAATTGTGGTCCATTTAATGATTAAAAAATAATAATAAATGCTTTATTCTTTACTCTTTTATGTTGCTGAACTAATCAATTCAATTAATTTCGAAAAGAGAGAACACCTAATCATGTTAGAATGCATGAATTACAATTAAAATAATCTTTCCAAAATATTCATTAAATGAATTCCAAATTACAATTAAAATAATATTTCCAATATTCATTAAATGCATTGACCAGCAATAAAAATTAATTTTATTAATAATTTAAGTTTTGAATAGTTTTGTTTCGTTCTACACTACAGTTAAAACTAACTTTGTTGAACAAATTAACGTAAGAGATTTAATTAGGAATATTCGTTTATTATATATTCCTTTATAATTATTTCGTTAATCGTTAACATTTTGTATTCTTCTTTTATTTTTGTTTTTAAATTTTTCTAATGGGAAAATTTGCTAGTGATTTGTCTTTTTGTACCACAGTCTTTATTTTCGAATCCTGGCTGTGACATAGATGTTTGTTAATGATTCAAAAATCACGTTAAACTGTGGGTTCTGGTCTAATTAGCCTAAAGTCTTCAAGAAATAACAGTAGCGCAACAAAACAAACTTAATAAGTTAATAAGTTCATATATATATATATATATATTTGAACTTATAACTTCCCAGAAGGTAATTTTACTTCAGTACGTAATGATAAAATTGTTGTACTAATTGCAAAATTACGTGTCAAACAAATTTGTTAGAAATTATAGAAAAGGCATTTTTATTTTATATTTAATAAATTATAATTGATTGAAATTTATATTAATATATAATAGTCCAAAATTAGTTGATAATTCTTCAAAACTTTGCAAAACCTTTTTTTTCTTTGATCATGCAATAATAATAACATATTTTTTCTTGAATCTAAAATTATTTTACTTCATTATAAAATTTTATATTTTTACATGTCAAATATTATAGCATGGAAGTTTTTTATCCACTGCATAACTGACTGAATGCACTTAAAATTATAATGTGAGGAAAATATTTTTGATATTTTTTGTCTTTGAATTGCAAGTTATACGTATTATAGAATCTCTGTTTTTATACCTTGGGAAATTTAAGAAATTTTTTACGACTAGTAACTAATTTATAAATTATTTAACTAACTTAATTTAACGAAATTATTTGGATAAACGGAATTTCATTTTCACTAATGAAGTTATGGCATCTTCCCATAGAAAAAAAAATTAAAACTGTTATCGTTTTTAACATTTTATTTCTCCATTTTCCGCTACGAGTGTCAAACCATTTCAGAACAAATTAAGTGCAGAAGAAACAATGGAACGATATCCTAATCTTATTAAGCAAAAGTGACATCTCAGCAATTAATTATCTTTGTTTTTCGTCCCTTTACCATGCCGTAAGTTGCCTTCAGGTGCACGCCTAGTATTTACGCAAAGAGTTAAAAGAGTTTTCATTCATTTTGGACTTGGACCAGATAACCCAGAAGAAAAAATGCATAGTCCTTGGATAGAAGGATGAAGAACTATACAAAACAAAAAATATTGGTTTCAGAGCTTCAGGCTGTTTGATTACCGGAAGAATGTTGATACTGGCTCCAAACTCTTTCCTCATCAAGGAATGTTCCATTGTAAGAATCCTTTTATATTTGAAGGCGTACTGGGGGGAGTGGATAGAACGATAACATCCGTATAGAGATGGAAAAGGATCTTAGCGGTCAATATCAACCTTCTTTTTTTGTTATTTATCAGCCAGGAAAAACAGGTAAACAAGCTTATGTCCATAAGAAGATTACTTGAAGATGCAACACTTTTTTTATCCGTTTTATGATGATAACAGCAAGAACCGATTCTTTTTTTCTATAGTTAAACATATAAACCTCTTGTGAAACATGAATGATGAGGCAATCTGTGGTAATATTGATAAAACGTACAAGTGGCAGATTGACTGAAAGAAGAAAAAAAATATTTGATCGAAGTTGCTTTCTCATGAATAAAATAACTGCCATTTGTAGTCTTCCGATTTTAAAAATTATTGAAAAAGTATGTTCGTGTTTTTTTTAGCAACAGTCATGTTAGAGCGAGCTAGCTATAAACAATATTGGTTTTCTGGATGTATCGATATTTTTTTTTACTCGATTCTTAATCTTGTAAATTTATTTGTTGGTAGTAAGTGCTCTAAATTGATTTAAAAATCATAATAATTTATATCTTTACATCCATATTTTAAATATAATTAAAATATTTATTATTATAATTAGTCTACTATTTTGAATATCATTATATGAATTAAAAATTAGACCCCAAATATAAAAGACATATGTCAATATTAAACAATATTTTACTAGAAAAAAAAATATGAAAAAAAAAAAAAGTTATGCAAAAAATTCTGAATTTATTTTTACATTTTTATTCTTACTCCACCGCAAAATGCAGTATAAGAAAAAAAAATGGAGCAATATCTATATATATATTTTCATTTTCTTTTTAAAATTACTATGTTATACCAAAACTGTGTCGCATAAATTTGTAAACATTATTTTGTTTTCTCATAAATGAAATAAATGAGTGTTAAACACATGTTACACATGCTTAATTAATATTTAGCTCCCGTAATAAAGTGAATACAAGATTTAACTTTTGAATAAAGTTATACTGCCATAATCTTAAGTGTGACAACTCCATTTAACGATACTAGAGACACACAATAATAATTTATTTGAAAATAGCATCACACATATAAAGGTTTTAAAGAGTTTCTCATGTATGGGGAATGACAAAAGCAAATGAGTATTTTAAATAATGATTCAACTGATTTGTATCTCACAATGATAGTTTCTAACAACTCTGTTCAATAACTTTCGTATTAATTAGCAAACATTTCAATTAACCCACTCATTTTTCATGTGAGGCAATGTAGATAATCAAAAGCAATGATTGAAATGTATATAAAATTCCACGCTAATGCAGCATATTAAAGATGAATTCGTGATAAATTTTGCAACGGAATTATTAAAGACTGAAAAAAGTTAAAAGTATTTTAAATTTAAAATTTGAAATTAAGTTTTGATATAATAGATTATTTATTAAAGTAATCAATTTTGAAATTTTCTGCCTAATATTTTAAAATTTACAAAAGAATAAATTTTTCCGAAAGCATAATTTTTTTAAAGTTATTAAATTTAAGTTATAAATAATTAATAAATTAATTATCTTAATTTAAAATTATTAAAAAAAATTATCGAAATTTAAAAAATAATTTGTTTAAACCATATTTTTATTTTCATTTTTAATAATAAACACTAATAATGCTTTATCATTATTAATACTTAATATTATCGAAGTGTTTTCTCCATTTATAAAAATAATTATTAAGGATTACATTAACATCAATAACTTATGAAAAAAAAAAATGCCATCTCAAATTTTTAATGAGATAAACTGAATGAAATAAGTTTAACACTAAATTATTTATTTAATAAAAGATATAAATTGATTATAATAAATTATTTTCCAGAATATTATTGCTATGTAAATGAAAAAAATATAATTTTAGATTTCTTTTAATAAAAATTAATTTTAAATAAAAATTAATTTTCTCTTGATGATTACAAATTTATTCACTTTAATAGTAAAAATTTAAATTTAACATAATTAGATTACATAACTAACTCAAACGATTAGTAATAAATTACATAAATATAGAATGCTAAACAATTTAAATAACAATATTAAAAAAATGCATTTTTCAACATAAATGTTTTTAGTACATTAAATTTTCATTTTTTTAATTATGACAATGACATTTTAATAATGCATACTCAAACATTTTTTTTTTTATAATTGAGTAAGAACTTTGAGGTGTATTTTTTTAAAGGCTGAAATAATATGGAACCACTATGACTGAGGTTTGATTTAACTGAATCTAAATTTTGTTTCTGAAACCTAATTGCGAAAGTGCAATACTTAGCTTATGTTTGATGAAAAGAAAAGAAGACTTATTTGAGCAGAAGCTTTTTACTCCCTTAAAAGTAAAAAATATAAAAACAACAACTATGATTCTTGAACAATGGACTAGGAGTGGGAGATTCCTTCTGCATAGCTAATGCAATCACAGCACCATGTGATAATGCCTTAGTGGGAGAGAAACTTAAAAGGGGAAGTGCACACCCTAAATTCATCCCAGTCCAGGGTTCCTCTCATCAGCATCTTTGCCAGAAGTAAAAGCAAATGAGGAAGCCAAATGTAACTTAACATACTCAGCAAACCACGTCATGGGAGACGGGAGACATACTCAGTCAAGTCCTAGCCATCCTAGATTACTTCTCCTGGTGCTGTAGTACTCTCTTTCCATTTTGCTCTTAAAAGAAATGCATTTCGAATGAGTTCTAATTAATGACTTTCATCCATTCAGCGAAAATTGACTCTCTCCCTTCTCTTCACACATTTCCATTTCTTCCATCTTTTAGATTTTATTTATTTACTTTACTTTTTTACTCATTTTACTTTCAACCACACTTACCAAATCGAAGCTTTCAGCTCATGTCATGGGGACCTTCACTTGGAACAAAAAATAAAACTTTCCAGTCCAGACATTTCAATCCAGTTCAAAAAGTGCCCCATGATGTATGGGGACTGCAGTGGAGTTTCCTTAGAGAGGAGACGTTGCTGTTAAGTGTTTTGAAACACTTAATAATCATGACTGAGTTAAGTACCGACATTTTTTGGAATGGTTAGAATGGGCTTTAATTTTTCGAGGGTCGCAGATATTCTTCACTTCCACATCCTCCTCCCAACTCATTCAGCAGATTTTCAAGTTTGTTTAATGGATTCTTTAATGGACGTTCGCGACAATCATATTCTCATCACAGTGTATGAAATGCGAGTTTGAGTAAAGTGTTTGACATAATGTTACTTTCGTACTTTTTGATTTTAAGTGCAGATTTTACTTTAAAATATCCATTATTGAAACAATTAAAGAATTCTTTTGTGTTTGGGTATGTTCCTGTGATATATTAATGCATGAACTACAAATTTAAATAAATTCTTTAGGTCAGATTTATAAAATTTTGTTAATGTACCTTTGTATATCTTATTATTTATCAAGAATTCCTGCATCATAATTATCGACTATTATTTCAAATCAAACAACAATAATTATATAATTGAAATAATGTAATATAAATAATTTCATATTATAATATATAATTATACAACAATAATTATGTTTGAAAACCATAGTTTAATTCTGTAAGTAGTTGTGAAAAATGTATGCACTAAAATGATATGTATATATTTTTTTTAAATTATTTTTATGAAAAGTTTAGTTGTAATTAAAGTCTTGATTCATAATAACTTATTTTATAGTTGAAGTAATTATAGTTGATAATAATTAATAATTAATTAATAGTAATTTTTTTATAAAAAATTTTATTTTTATAACTTTAAAGTAAAATAATAATTTAATAATTAATTATAATTTAAATTAATTATTAATAATTGTAATTTAAATTATAATTACTTAATAATAATAATTTAAGTTTAATAACTTTAAATTAAAAATTATGCTTTTGGAAAAATTTACTCATTTACATATTTTAAGACGTTTATCAGAATAATTTTAAAATGGAATATATTAATAAATAATCTATTATATCAAAATTTAGTTTCAAATTTTAAATTCAAAATACTTTTAAAATGCAATTAATGAAAACATTTTTTTCAGACTTTAATAGTTCATTTTCAAAATTAATTACGAATTCATTGTTTATACGCCGATTAGGCATTAGTATGGAATTTCATATACATTTCAATCATTGCTTTTGTTCATTTATGTTGCTTCACAGAAAAAATGATTGGGTTAATTAATACGAAAGTTATTAAAGAGAGTTGTTAGAAACTATCATTATGACATACAAATTAGCCGAATAATTATTTAAATTATGCATTTGCATTTGTCATTCACCATACATAATGTTTTTCAGAGTTTCTATAGAAACTCTTTAAAATATGGTGCTATTTCTAAAGAAATTATTAATGTGTGTCCCTAGTATCTTTAAATGGAGATGGTAAACTCTAGGCTACTGCAGTACAACTTTTATTAAAAAGCAAATCTTGTACTTTTACTACAGGAACTAACTATTTTACATGTGTTTAATACCCATTCATTTCCTTACTTGAGAACAAATTAACGTTTACATATATATGCGACACAGTTTTGGTATAGCATATTCATTTCAAAAGAATAAGTGAAACTGAATAAAAAGTGAAAATATACAAGACATGTTATTCCATTTTTTTCCCTTAATACTACATTTTGTGGTGGAGTAAGAATAAAATTATAAAAATTAATTTAAAAATTTTCTTCATAAATTAATTTTTTTTTATATTTTATTTCTTATCATAAAGTATTATATAATACTAACATGTTAATTTTATATTTCCTTTCTAAATTTAATTCGTATTTTTTTAAAAATAGAAACTAGATTAATTATACTAATAAATGCAAAGAATAATAATCGAAAATACTATCCTATAAATGCATCATACTCGAAATAGTAGGCTTATAATTAAATATTTTAATGATATTTAAAAATTTGGATGCGACGATATCAATAATTAGGATTTTTAAATCAATTTAGAGCCCATACTACTCACAAATAAATTTACAATATTAAGAATAGATTTTAAAAAATATCGATACACACAGAAACCAATACTGTTTATAGCTAGTTCGCTCTAACATGACTATTGTTAAAAGAAACACGAACATACTTTTTTTCAATAATCTCTTAAAATCGGGAAGACTAAAAAATGGCAGTTATTTTATTCATGAGAAAGCAACTTTGATCAAATATTTCTTTTTATTTATTTTCTTCTTTCAGTTAATCTGCCACTTGTACGTTTCATCAGTATTACCACAGATTGCCTCATCATTCATGTTTCACAAGAGGTTTATATGTTTAACTATAGAAAAAAATCGGTTCTTGCTGTTATCATCATAAAACGGATAAAAAAAAGTGTTGCATCTTCAAGTAATCTTCTTATAGGCATAAGCTTGTTTTCCTGTTTTTCCTGGCTGATAAATAATAAAAAAAATGAAGGTTGATATTGACCGCTAAGATCCTTTTCCATCTCTGTACGGATGTTATCGTTCTACCCACTCCCCCAGTACGCCTTCAAATATAAAAGGACTCTTATAGTGGAACATCCCTGGAGGAGGAAAGAGTTCGGAACCAGTATCAACATTCTTCCGGTAATCAAATAGCCTGAAGCTCTAGATCCAACGTTTTTTGTTTTGTATAGTTCTTCATCATTCTACCCAAGGACTATGCATTTTTTTTCATGCCTATCTGGTCCAAGTCCAAAATGAATGAAAACTCTTTTAACTCTTTGCGTAAATACTAGAAGGCAACTTAGGGCATGGTAAAGGGACGAAAAACAAAGATAATTAATTGCTGAGATGTCACTTTTGCTTAATAAGATTTGGATATCGTTCCATTGTTTCTTCTACACTTAAATTGTTCTGAAATGGTTGGACGCGCATAGCGGTAATGGAGAAATAAAATGTTAAAAACGATTATTGTTTTAATTTTTTTTCTATGGGTGAGATGTCATAACTTCATTAGTGAAAATGAATTTGCGTTTAATCAAATAACTTTTATAAATTAAGTTAGTTAAATAATTTATCAATTAGTTACTAGTCATAAAAAATTTCGTAAATTTCCCAAGATATAAAAACAGAGATTCCATATCCCCAAAAGTCCCTATTTTTACATGTGTAACATGCATGCAATGATTCACATAATGACAGATAATATTTCTATTTATACAATTTCAATATTTCAATATTAACTGAATATTGTATTACATTATCTCAAGTTAGAAAAATAAATTTCTCAGAATATGAAGATAGAATAAGCTCAAAAGCACAAACTTTGTTTGACATACAATTTGACAATTAGTTCAACAATGTATATATAAAAGATAAATTTAGAAAAAAAAAAATAATGATTAAAAATAATTTTAACGATAAACAAAATAATTATAAAGGAATATATAATAAGCGAATGTTTCTAATTAAATCAATTACGTTAATTTGTTCAACAAAATTCGTTTTAACTGTAGAGTAGAACGAAACACCTCATAACAATTCAAAATTTAAATTATTCATGAAAATAATTTTTATCGTTTACAAATTCATCTAATGAATTAAGAAATATTTGTTTTAATTGTAATTCATGCATTCTAACATGACCAGGTTTCTCTTTTCAAAATTAACTGAAATGATTCGTTCAGCTACATAAAAGTGTTGGGAATAAAGCATTGCTTTTTTTTAAAAAAAAATAATTAAATGACTTACAGTTAAATTTGTTATTTTTAACTTTTGTTCACTTAAAAAAAGGATTTAAAAGATCATAAACAGAATTTTCCATTTATGAAATTAATTCACTGATAACTCTTTTTAGTTTATTAATATATTTAAAAGCAAATTAATAAAAGTGTTGAGAGATAAAAGTTTATCGTAATTTAATTTTTTAACTAATTGGTAATTCACATTTGTAATGTTTGAATTGAATTTTGGCATGGTGAAATAAATTATTGGTATGATAAACTTCAAATAATTTAATTTTTTAACTAATTGGTAATTCCTTTTTTTAATGTTTGAGCTGAATAATGGCACGGTAAAAGTATGATAAACTTCAAAACTATAAAAGGCTAAAACACGTAAAAATAAAAAAATTATTTACTTACTTTTTAATGCTCAGATAAGTGGAAATGAACTGCACGTTTTGTTTGGAAATTACTACAAAAATTTCATCATACAAATCATTTAGTTTAAGAATATTTTTACTGATAAAATTAAAACATTTTTTTAATAGAGCAGTACAAAAGAGAATAAATATATTTCATACGTTGTGATACAAATGAATTATGCAGTTTTCAAAGCACTTAGCAGTTAACAGAATCTTGCAATTTTCTTTTATCGATTAATATTTTAACAGACTTAGGGGAAGCTTCAAAAACTACCACTTACTTGAGATAAACCTACCGGAATTTTCCCAAAAGCTTTCTAAGTCGATTCAAGATAAAAAAAAAAAAAAAAAAAAAAAAAAAAAAAAAAGAACTACGGCCATGGTACACTAAAACGAAATATTCTTTTAGGGATTTTTTTTCGTTGCTTTGCAACCAAAAGATTTTTTTAATACTGTTTTACTTTCAGTTATTAAAAACTACTCACACCTCAAACAGTTTTTTTTTCTTAATTATAACTGCATAAATGGTAAAAAAGTTTAATAAACTTCTGGAGTTTTAGCATAATCGGATAATTTGATTTTATGAATTTAAAGGTTTTTTTGCTGGCAGTTATTTTCAACATTTTTTATAAAAAAAAAAAAATATTTCTCCATATCATTTATATTTGTAGTCGAAAGCATATTTTTTACATCATTAAATTTTTTTAGAAATTAGATTTAAGTAGCAAATAAATTAAATGTATATATGCATTTTAGTATTTTTTTTTCGAGTATTTATAGTGCTAATTGCCCCATATTTAGTGTCGTATGGTAGAAACACGGAAAATTCATCAAATAACATAACTGATGATGCGTGACGTGTCACCTAAAGTTCGACCGCCCGCCACTACATTATATAGGTCATTTATATAATATAAGCATATATATAGCAGTATTAATTATTATAATATAGCATATTAATAAATAATAATAATAAATGTATTTATAATCATACTAATACATTAATTATATATTATTTTATATTGATATTAATTTTTAGGGGCCTGATGGAAGCCGGTGCTACTGGTATTGAGTTCAAGTCCCGGCGGTGCCATGGATGGCGGATGTCACTTTAAAACCGTAGGTCCTTGTCTAATATAAATATAGAGCGTCGGGCTGACAACCTTACACTGTAAAAAATCAACGTCACGGAGCCAAATCATACTTCTACCTCAGGGTGCCTTATCACAACAGACCCTTTCCTTCCTTCCATAAGACACACGGGTGTATGGGCTTGGCCTAGATGTTTCTGTCTACCAAGTGGGATAAGAAACAACCACCTTTTTATATTCACTGGGATCAAATTTTATTTGTTTAAAAACTGATTTTCTGAATTTTTTTAAAGGCAACATTTATTTATAATGTAGAACATTTCAATGATGAAAAATACAACAATCCTTAACAATCCATGCCCAATTTTCAATTTATTGTCCAGTAATCTGAAATTATTATTGTTTAAAGCTAACTAAAAGAATAGCTAAATTATGGTATGTAGTTCGTTTACGTTACAAAACTGAAATGAACATCGAATAAGTTCCACAAAATAAAGCAACAAATTTAACCTGTTTTTATATAAAGATTTAATATCCATGTATGAAATTGAAAATCAGAAATCCTCTTCTAATGTTAATTTCTAATTTTATTACTTATATTGAAACAAAAAACTTGAACAAGGATATGAATCAAGAGAAAATAGTTCACTTAATTTAATTATATTTTCCATCTCGTATTATAATGCACATTTTATTTTTTATGATGATATATTTATTTAATTTGATCTTACTGCCTTATACATGTATATATATACATATATATATATATATATATATTAAAGGCTTTTCCGTAATATTATAGATAAAAAAAAATTACAAAATCTTTATTTATAGAAGACATCAATATAGCCAAATTCTATATTTATAATGCATAAATTATATCATAATATCCATATAATATGTTACGTATAACGTATAATTATTAAAACCAACATTTTCATAAAGAATTAGCTAATTTAAAAACGAATGTTTAATTAATAATTTATTACAATTCATATTTCATTCATATATGGAATTTTTTTTCTATTTCTTTACTTCTTATAATTTTTAAATCTTATTTTTTATATTAGTATCAAATGAATCATAAAGAATTAATCACTTTAATTTTGTCTAATTACCCAAAGAGCAAATTTGACTTTGCTATTTGTGACACCCGCTTCTTTTTTAATAATAAACAACTTTTTTATTTCTATTCTTTAAATAAATTTTACCAATTTAATTTATTGCAATTCCTTTTTTTTTTTTTTTAATTTTGTATGTATTTCAAATTATACAAATAATTTTTCTTCAAACAAATACTTTCCATACACTTCACATTCTTTATAAATCAAGAATTGGAAATAAGAAATAAAAAGTATAATTATATAACTAGTAAATCAATTCAAAAATTAATATATATTACCAGATCATTACATATTCCGCTCATATCAAGAAACTTTTTTAAAAAGAATTTCTGGTATATCCATGATATATATTTTTATTAATTTATTCAATTGCAACCAAATTTAATACGTTGCAAGTCATCTTTTAAACATCTTAATAAAAAATCAAACTATATGCATAGTTTTCATCTAAATAAATACGTTAAACATTTTCTTCAATATCTAGTACCTTGTACATCTAGTATTGTATCAAATCAAGTACCTGGTTCATATCGTTGCACTATTCGTTGAACAATATACATAATAAACATGAACATACAAGGTACTTGGTTGCGTTACCTTGTATATTGTTCATATCTAATACCTTGTACATCTAGTTTTTTTCAAATATAGTCCAAGAAATAGAAATCATATAAATCAAACGTATAATAATGTAAAAATTTAGCTCCTTGTCTAATTATCAAACCATTACATATTCCTGGCAATATTAATTTTTTTTAATAACCAAGTTGTTTTATTTTTTAAAATTTCCAGACTCCACATATAAATAGTTCATTTTTAGCTTGCAATAGTTCATTGCGGTCCATCCTCTAAATATATTAATATGAATGTCAAATTATATACATAGTTTCTCTCCAAACAATTAACTCCCTTTTCTTGCATTTACTCTAACGCATCCAGGCACCAACTATATAAATGAATAATAATATAAAAATTTACCTAGTTGTCTAACTATGAAACCCTTATATCCCCCCCACCCTCCCCACCAATATTAATTTTTTTTTTAATCAAGTTGTTTTATTTTTTTTTTAAATTTCTGTATTCCACGTGCAAACAGATCATTGCAGGCCATCCTTTAAATATGAATGTCAAATTATATACATAGTTTCTCTCCAAACAATTACGTCTAACAATTTCCTTCCTTTTCCTGCATTTACTCTGGCGCATCCAGGCACAAACCAAAACCCCCGCCAACCCTCGGAAGAAGCAAAGCCTCAAACGGTTTCCTACCACCATGTCAAGAACATCTTAGAAATTCCTTCCGCACTGCTTCCGCTTCCTATTCCAAATAAACAAGTTCCCTCTTGTCTCGGGAATTACGGTTTAACACGCCACCCTCCACTCCAGAATAAATGCAAGGGGGTGGGGGAAGAGTGTGGACCTGTGGGTGGGAAGAGTCTTCTGGCGTCGTCTGGCGCTTGACCTCGATCATCTTCTAAGCAAGCCGTCCATCTGTCCAGTGTCATCCATATTCTCCACTGCTACCCTCCCTACCCTACTCCTCCATCCAAGGGGTAAGCGATTTTAGGTGAGGTGCATAAGATGTGACGGATCCGTAGCATTGTTTAGCTCACGTACTGCTAGCTGCGACCGTGTTCCATATGTGGATCTAGCAAAACGTCAGCGCTGTTTTGTAATGGAATGAGATGTAGGGACTGTGACATGGATGCTTAATGAGACCAGCCGGAGATACATTACGGGAAGAGCGTGGAATAAATATTCCTTTTGATGCAGACGGTTCCTGTGAATATATTCCGCAATTAGGGATTAGTATGAATTGTGGAAGGGTGACAGGACATTAGATATGGTGGTCATAATAAGGTTCCAATCATAAAAGTAAAAAATTATAACATAAAATTTAATCAAATATATAGTGTAGACATTTTTAATTGTATTAAACAAAAGAATAATGTGAATTATTTTAGTTTTAAGAGCAAAACATGATGATGCACTTCAATTTCAGTAATAAAAAAAAATATGCCTTGTGATGAATTCATTACCAATTAACCGTTTATCTACATTTACAAAATATTTTAAATAAATAACTTATTTCAATACGTTTTGTATTGACTTAATGCGGTATTATGAATCTATCAACTATTAATTACTATTTACTATAAATACGTCAACTATAAATTAAGTTATTATGAATTAAGTCCTTACTTACAACTAAACATTCCATGAAAATATTTTTATTAAAAAGATACTAATATATTTTAGTAAATACATTTTTCATAATTACTTGTAGAATTATAATATATTATTTATATATAATTATTAATGAATAATTATATATTATATTATAATATATAATTATAAAATTGAAATAATATATTATTTATATTATATTATTTCAATCATATAAGTATTGTTGTTTGATTTGAAATAATTGTTAATAATTATGTCTCTGGGAATATTAATCAATATGAAGATATACAAATGTACAATAGAACAGTATTAAAAAAACTTATAAGTCTAAACTAAAGCCTTCATTAAAATTTGTAATGTATGTATTAATCCCTCACAGGAACGAACCCAAACACTAGAGAATGCTTTAATTTTTCCAATAATGGAAATTTGTAGATAAAATCTGCAGTTAAAATCAAAAAGTACGAAAGTAACATTATGTCAAACGCTTTCCTCTATCTCACATTTCATACGCCGTGATGAGAATATGATTGTCCAGAACGTCCATTAAAGAATCCATTAAACAAACTTGAAAATCTGCTAAATGAGTTGGGAGGAGGATGTGTGAAGAGGAACTGAATAATATCTGAGAGACCCTCGAAAAATTAAAACCCATTCTAACCATTTAAAAAATGTCGGTACTTAACTACGTCAGGATTATTAAGTGTTTTAAAACACTTAACAGCAACGTCTTCTCTCTGAGAAAACTCCACTGCAGTCCCCATACATCATGGGGTACTTTTTGAACTGGATGGAAATGTCTGGACTAGAAAGTGTTATCTTTTGTTCTGAGTGAAGGTACCCAAGTGATAAGCTGAAAGCTTCTATTTGGTAACTGTGGTTTAAAGTAAAAAGAATGAAAAAATAAAAAATCTAAAAGATGGAAGAAATGGAAAATGGTGGAGAGAAGGGAGAGAGTCAATTTTCGCTGAATGGATGAAAGTCATTAATTAGAACTCATTAAAAATGCATTTCTTTTAAGAGAAAAATGGAAAGGGAGTACTACAGCACCAGGAGAAGTAATCTACGATGGCTAGGGCTTGACTGAGTATGTCTCCTGTCTCCCATGACGTGGTTTGCTGAGTATGTGAGATTACATTTGGCTTCCTCATTTGCTTTTACTTCTGGCAAAGATGCTGATGAGAGGAACACTGGACTGGGATGAATTTGGGGTGTGCACTTCCTCTTTTAAGTCTCTCTACCACTAAGGCATTATCACGTGGTGCTGGGATGGCAATAACTATGCAGAAGGATTCTCGAAATCCTCGTCCATTGTTTCAGATTCATCGTTGTTGTTTTTTATTTTTATACTTTTAAGGGAGTAAAAAGTTTCTACTCCAAATAAGTCTTCTTTTCTTTTCATCAAACAGAAGCTAAGTATTGCACTTTCGCAATTTTGTGTCAGTAGCAAACTTAGATTGAATTAAATCAAATTTCAGTCTCAGTGGTTCCATAAGGTGACAAACTTTTTAAAAAAGCACTTCTAAGTTCTTACTGAAATATGGAAAAATGTTTGGGTATGCATTATTAAAAATGCTGTTGTCATAATTAAAAACAGCGAAAGGTTAATGTACTAAATACACTTCTGAAAGAAAATATATGGAAACCTTTTGTTTAATATACTTATTTAAATTGTTTGTTCTTCTGTATAAATGTATCTTTGAGTAATTTATTAGTAATCTTTTGATAGACGATTATTAAAGTTTTAACAATTGTTGTTGTTGTTATCCTGTCCATGGATTTAAATATAATCATTAAAGTTTAATCAAGTCAACAGTATGAAAACATGATACCTCCAATGATTACTACAATAGCTAGGCTACATTCCTTATTAAAAAAAACATTCATTTAATTTTTTTTACAAACTAATTTTTTCAAATAGAGGATTTTTGTAAAAGGTAGTATTTATTTACATTTAAAAATAGATATTTAATCTTCGATTGTTTCCAAATTAGACGCAAAAATAAGCAGTTTGTACCTTAATTATTGAATCCTATTTTAATATATATATTGACTGCCTTCATGAAATATAAAAACAAGTTTGATGTTGTAATGAATTCACAAACATTAAATAAGAAAAATTATTTATGAAATAAAAAAAAATGTATTCGTAGTAGATTTGAATTTATAGAAGTTCAGCTATGATTTCAGTTATAACAATAATATGTTTAATTTAAATGAATATTTTTCTTTATTTCTTTCTTTTCAGCAATCGATAATAAATGCAATTTTAAATAAAGATGATCACGAACTCTGCTTTTAAAATTTTTTACCATTTTTCTAGATAACTATTCACCGTACAAAAGCTTTAAAATGGATAACTTATTTAAGTAACTTTTGCAATGACTTAATGTGGTATTATTAAGCTATAAATATTTAAATTATTCAACAACAATTAAACATTAATATAAAATAATTTTTAAAAAAAAGGTAATACGTCGTTTAATCAATGCATTTTCAATTATATGATAATTTATAAAATTTAAATATTGTATTATTTATATATAATTATCGTTTCATAACTATATATTACAATATTTATATTGTATTATTTCAATTATATAATTAATGTTATCTGATTTGAAATAATTGTCGCTAATTAGGACTCAGTAATTATTGATAAATAAGATAAGCAAGAGTACATTAATAAAACTTTATAAATCAAACCTAAAGCACTTTTTAAAATGTATAATATATACATTAATGTATCACAGGAACACATCCGAACAAAAAAGAATGGTTTAATTGTTTCAATAAAGGATATTTTAAGATAGAATCTGCAGTTAAAATCAAAAAGTACGAAATTAATATTATGCCCATTTCATACGCCGTGATGAGAATATGGTTGTCGCGAACATCCATTAAAGAATCCATTAAACAAACTTGAAAATCTGCTAAATGAGTTGGGAGTGAAGAATATCTGGAACCCTCGAAAAATCAAAGCCCATTCTAACAATTCCAAAAAATGGCGGTACTTAACTCAGTCATGATTATTAAGTGTTTTAAATCACTTAGCAGCAACGTCTCCTCTTCTAAGGAAACTCCACTACAGTCTCCATACATCATGGGGTACTTTTTGAAACTGGATTGAAATGTCTGGCCTAGAAAATTTTATTTTTTTTTTCAAGTGAAGGTCCACGCGAGACGAGAAGAAAGCTTCGATTTGGTAACTGTGGTTGAAACTAAAATGAATAAAAAAAATCGTAAAGATGGAAGAAATGGAAAAGAGTGAAGAGAAGGGAGGGAGTCAATTTTGGCTAAATGGATGAAAGTCATTAATTAGAACTCATTCGAAATGCATTTCTTTTAAGAGCAAAATGGAAAGAGAGTACTATAACAAAAGGAGAAGTAATCTAGGATGACTAGGTTTTGACTGAGTATGTCTCCCGTGTCCTATGACGTGGTTTACTGAGTATGTGAAATTACATTTGGCTTCCTCATCTGCTTTTACTTCTGGCAAAGATACTGAAGAGAGGAACACTGGACTGGGGGGAATTTAGGGCCTGCACTTCCTCTTTTAAGTTTCTGGAGGCATTATCACGTGGTGCCGTGATTGCATTAACTATGCAGAAGGATTATCCTACTCCTCATCCATTGTTTCAGATTCATAGTTGTTGTTTTTATCTTTTTTACTTTTAAGGGAGTAAAAAGCTTCTGCTCCAAATAAGTCTTCTTTTCTTTTCAGCAAACATAAGCTAAGTATTGCATTTTCGCAATTAGATTTCAGCAGCAAAATTTAGATTGAATTTAATCAAGCTTCAGTTATAGTTGTCATCCTTTAAAAAAAACACTTAAGTCCTTACTCGAATATGGAAAAACATTTGAGTATACATTAATAGAATGCTGTTGTCAAAATTTAAAAATTCAAAAAGTTAATGTACTAAAAACATTTCTGTTAAGAAAATATATATATACGTGGTTTTTTTTTAAATATTCTTATTTAAATTGTTTGCTATTCTTTATAAATTTATCTTTAAATAAATTATTAGTAATCTTTTGAGCTATTTAAGTAAATTAGTAACAAATTTAAATTTTTACTACTAAAGTGAATGAATTTGTACCAATCAAGAGAAAATTTATTTTAATGTCTAACAAAACTAATTTTTTTTTCGTTTACTTACCAATCAAAAGAAACTTCTAAAATTCTATTTTATCATTTATTTAGCAATAATATTCTGAAAAATAATTTATATAATTTTATTCGCTTATGTATATAATACAATAATTTAGTTTTATATAAATAATTTTTTTTTCTAATAGCGTGATGACAAAACCGGAATTTGAATTAGTTTATACTTTTTATATCAAATACATAATTTAGTGTGTATTAGATAACTATTTATCGTGCAAAATCTTTAAATTAGATAACTTATTTAAGTAACTTTTGCAATGAATTAATACGATATTATCAAGGTAAAAATTTTAAAATCCTCAATTACAACTAAAAATTTAAATAAAATATATTTTTTAAAAATGTAGTAATATATCATTTTGGCGAATACATTTTTTAATTATATAATTACTTATAGAATTGAAATATTATATTATTTATAAGCAATTATAAATTACTATATATAATAATATTTATATTATACTATTTTAATTATATAATTACTGTTATCTGATATGAAATAATTGTCACTAATTATGACTCAGGAATTATTGATAAATAATAAAATACATAAACGTACATTAACGAAACTTTATAAGTCTAACCTAAAGCATTTATTAAAATTTGTAATATATGCATTAATGTATCCCAGGAACACATCCAAACACAAAAGAATTCTTTAATTGTTCCAACAATAGATATTTTAAGATAAAATCTGCACTTAAAATCAAAAAGTACGAAAGTAACATTATGTCAAACTCTTTACTCTCTCACATTTCATACGCCGTGATGAGAATATGATTGTCGCGAGCATCCATTAAAGAATCCATTAAACAAACTTGAAAATCTACTAAATGAGTTGGGAGGAGGATGTGGAAGTGAAGATTATCTGAGACCCTCAAAAAATTAAAGCCCATTCTAACCATTCAAAAAAATGTCGGTACTTAACTCAATCATGATTATTAAGCGTTTTAAAACAATTAACAACGTCTCCTCCCTAAGGAAACTCCAAATGTCTGGACTGGAAAGTTTTATTCTTTTGTTCCAAATGAAAGTCCACACGACATGAGCTGAAAGTTTCGATCTGGTAAATGTGGTTGAAAGTAAAATGAGTAAAAATAAAAAATAAATGCATAAAATCTAAAAGATGGAAGAAATGGAAAAGAGTGAAGAGAAGGAAGAGAGTCAATTTTCGCTGAATTTATGAAAGTCATTAATTAGAACACATTCGAAACGCATTTCTTTTAAGAGCAAAATTGAAAGTGAGTACTACAGCACTAGGAGAAGTAATCTAGGATGGCTGGGGCTTGACTGAGTATGTCTCCCGTCTCCCATGACGTGGTTTGCTGAGTATGTGAAATTACATTTGGCTTCCTCATTTGCTTTTACTTTTGCAAAGATGCTGATGAGAGGAACACTGGACTGGGATGAATTTAGGGTCTGCACTTCCTCTTTTAAGTTTCTGGAGGCATTATCACGTGGTGCTGTGATTGCATTAAGTATGCAGAAGGATTCTCCCACTCCTCGCCCGTTGTTTCAGATTCATAGTTGTTGATTTTATCTTTTATACTTTTAAGGGAGTAAAAAGCTTCTGCTCAAATAAGTCTTCTTTTCTTTTCATCAAACATAAGCAAAGTATTGCACTTTCTCAATTATGTTTCAGCAACGAATTTTGATTGAATTATATCAAACTTCAGTCATATTGTGTCATCCTTAAAAAAAACACTTCAAAATTCTTACTCAAATATGGACAAATGTTTGATTATGCATTTTTAAAATGTTGTTGTCAACGTTAAAGAGAAAGTGAAGTTAATGTACTAGAAACATTTCAGTTGAAAAAATACATGGAAATTGTATTTTAATATTCTTATTTAAATTGTTTAGAATTCTACCTAAATTTATCTTTAAGTAATTTATTAATAATCTTTTCAGCTAATTAAATAATATAATCGTGATAATTTAAAACTTTTACTTCTAAAGGGAATAAATTTGTACCAACCAAGAGACAATTTAATTTAATGTATAACAAAACTATTTTTTTTTCATTTACTTACCAATCAAAATAAAATTTATTTTAAAGTTATAACAAAATTAAAATTTTATCTTTTCAATTACTTAGCAATAATATTCTGAAAAATAAAATGTATGATTTTATTAATTTATATATATATTATAACAGCTTAGTTTTATATAAATAAATATTTTTACTAATGGTGTATTGTAATAAATTTGATTTATAATTAATATATAGTTTCTATCAAATAAGTAATTTAGTGTTAAACTTATTGCATTCACTTTATCTCATTAAAAATTAAATTAATTACTCTTTAAAAAATTTGCAATGGTATTTTATTATAAGCTATTGATGGTAATCGTAAATAATAATAATTTTTATAAATAGTGTAAACGCTTTTATTAAGCATTAATAATGGCAAAGCATTAATAATGGCAAAGCATTAATAATATTTATAATTAAAAATTAAAATTAAAATATGTTTTGAAAAGTTTTACGAATTATTTTTAAAGTTTCAATAATTTAAAAAAAAATATATATATTTTTTAATAACTTCAAATTAAAATAATAATTTAATAAGCACTAATTTAAATATAATTATTAATAATTATAATTGTTTAATAATAACGATTTAAATTTAATAACTTTAAATTAAATATTATGTTTTCGGACAAATGTATTCATTTCAAAATTTTAAACATTTAGCAGAAGCATTTCAAAATTTAATATTTTAATAAATAATCCATTATATCAAAAATTAATTTCAAATTTTAAATTTAAAGTACTTTTAAAAGGAAATTGATAAAAACACTTTTTTAATCTTTAAAGATTCAGTTGCTAAATTAATCACAAATTCATCTTTAATATGCAGATGAGGCATTAGCGTACATTTCAATCATTGCTTTTGATCATCTATGTTGCTTCACATGAAAAATGAATAGGTTGTTAATTAATGCAAAGTCATTCACCATACATAATGTTTTGCAGATCTTTTATAGAAACTCTTTAAAATGTTATGATATTTTCAAAGAAATTATTATTGTGTATCTCTAGTATCATTAAATGGAGATGTCACACGCTAGGTTATGACAGTACAACTTTTATTCAAAAGTCAAATCTTGTATACACTTTGCTATAGGAACTAAATATTATACATGTGTTTAATACCCATTCATTTCGTTACTAAGAAATAAAATGATGTTTACAAATTTATGCGACACAGTTTTGGTATAGCATATTCAATTGAAAAGAAAAAGTGAAAATATACACTAAATGTCATTCCATTTTTTACTCTTAGTACTATATTTTGCGGAGGAGTAAGAATAAAAATAAAAAAATAAATTTATAATTTTCTTATATTTTATTTCTTATTGTAAAATATTATTTAATGTTAGCATTTTTTTTTATATTTCGGTTCTAATTTTTAATTAATATTTTTTACAATAAAAACTAGACTAATTATATTAATAAATGCAAAGAATAATAAACAAAAATATTATACTATAAATGCATAATACTCGAAATACTAGACTAATAGTTATTATTATATATATCATTAAAATATAATAATAATAAATATTCTAACGATATTTAAAATTTGAATGTGACGATATCAATTAATAGGATTTTTAAATCAATTTACAGCACATACACTCTCAAATATATTTACAAGATTAAGAATCGATTAAAAAATATCGATACATGCAGAAAACCAATATTGTTAATAGCTAGGTCGCTCTAACATGACTATAGTTAAAAGAAACACGGACATATTTTTTTAATAATCTTTTAAAATCGGAAGACTACAAACAGCAGTTATTTTATTCATGAGAAAGCAACTTCGATCAAACATTTTTTATATTCTTCTTTCAGTTAATCTGCTACTTGTACGTTTTATCAATATTACCACAGATTGCCTCATCATTCATATTTCACAAGAGATATATATGTTTAACTATAGTAAAAAGGAATCGGTTCTTGCTGTCATCATCATAAAACGGATAAAAAAAAGTGTTCCATCTTCAAGTAATCTTCTTATGGGCATAAGCTTGTTTTCCTGTTTTTCCTGACTGATAAATAATTAAAAAAAATAAAGGTTGATATTGACCGCTAAGATCCTTTTCCATCTTTGTACGGATGTTATCGTTCTACCCACTGCCCCCAGTACGCCTTCAAATATAAAAGGACTCTTACAGTGGAACGTCCCTTGAGGAGGAAAGAGTTTGGAACCAGTATCAACATTCTTCCGGTAATCAAACAGCCTGAAGCTCTGGATCCAATATTTTTTGTGTATAGTTCTTCATCATTCTATCCAAGGACTATGCATTTTTTTCTTTCAGGGCTATCTGGTCCAAGTACAAAATGAATGAAAACGCTTTTAACTCTTTGCGTAAATACTAGACGTGCACCTGAAGGCAACTTACGACATGGTAAAGGGAAGAAAAACAAAGATAATTAATTGCTGAGATGTCACTTTTGCTTAATAAGATTAGGATATCATTCCATTGTTTCTTCTGCACTTAATTTGTTCTGAAATGGTTCGACACTCGTAGAAGCATTGGAGAAATAAAATGTTAAAAACAATTATAGTTTAAATTTTTTTTCCTACAGGAATATGTCATAACTTCATTAGTGAAAATCAATTTGCGTTTATCCAAATAACTTTTATAAATTAAGTTAGTTAAATAATTTATCAATCTGTTACTAGTATTCAAAAAATTCGTAAATTTCCCAAGGTATAAAAACAGAGATTTCATATCCCCAAAAGTCCCTATTTTTACGTGTGTAACATGCAGGCAATGTTTCACATAATGAAAGATAGTATTTGAATTTATCAAAACTGAATATTTTATTATATTATCTCAAATTAGAAAAATAAATTTGTCAGAATATGAGGATAGAATAAGCTCAAAAAGCTCTAACAAACTTTATTTGACATACAATTTTACAATTAGTACAACAATATATTTATATAAGAGAAATTTAGAAAAAAAAATAGTAATTGAACATAATTTTAACGATCCACGAAATAATTATAATGGAATATATAATAAGCGAATATTTTAATTAAATCCCTAACGTTAATTTGTTCAATAAAATTCGTTTTAACTGTAGTGTAGTATGAAACACCTCATAACGATTCAAAATTTAAATTATTAATAAAAATAATTTTTATTGTTTATAAATACATCTAATGAATTAAGAAATATTTATTTTAATTGTAATTAATGCATTCTAACATGACTAGGTTTTCTCTTTGCAAAATCAACTGAATTGATTCGTTCAGCTACATAAAAGTGCTGGGATTAAAGAATTTCTTTTTTTTTTAAATAATTAAATGACTTACAGTTAATTTTTTTATTTTTAACTTTTGTTCACTTAAAAAAAGGATGTAAAAGATCATCAACATAATTTTCCATTTATTAAATTAATTCACTAATAACTCTTTTTAGTTTATTAATGTATTTAAAAACAAATTAACGAAAGTGTTGAGAGATAAAAGTTTAGCGTAATTTAATTTTTTAACTAATTGGTAATTCACATTTTTAATGTTTGAATTGAATTATGGCATGGTAAAATAAATTATTATTACGATAAACTTCAAATAATTTAATTTTTTAACTAATTGATAATTTATTTTTTTAATGTTTGAATTGAATTATGGCATGGTAAAAGTATGATAAACTTCAAAACTATAAAAGGCTAAAACACGTAAAAATAAAGAAATTATTTACTTACTTTTTAATGCTAATATAAGTGAAAATGAATTGCATGTTTTGTTTGGAAATTACTACAAAAATTTCATCATACAAATCATTTAGTTTAAGAATATTTTTACTGATAAAATTAAAGCATTTTTTTAATAGAACACTACAAAAGAGAATAAATATATTTCATACGCTGTGATGCAAATGAATTACGCAGTTTTTCAAATCACTCAGCAGTTAACAGATTCCACTATATTCCATATTATAACTTGCAATTCAAAGACAAGCAAGTTTTTAAATATAAGTGCTTTAAAAGTTTATATTCTATTATCTTTCTTAAAAATTTTTTTCTCTGATAATTAGTTATTCAGCGGTTAAAAAAAAATTTCATGCGATAATAGTTGGCATGCAAAAATATAAAATTTTATAATGCAGTGAAATAATTTTAGATGCAGGAAAAAATTTGTAATTATTATTGTTTGATTAAAAAAAATTTTTTCTAAGAAATTTTTGAAATTATAACCAACTAATTTTAAACTATAATATTTTAATATAAATTTCAATCAATTATAATTAATTAAATATGAAACAAAAATAAGTTTACTTTAATTATGTTAAAAGCTAATCCTTGAAAGTTCTCAGATGAAATCTATCGCATTTTGCTTCAATAATCTCTTGCAAATAGTGTAGGACACACCCATCAATTTTTTTATTATTTTTAATTCAATCCTTGCAAATATCTTGAAGAGAATATAACAGATTTTTTTATTCATTATAGCAATAGTTCTTAACTTAACTATCCATTTCTTATGACAAGAGTTCTTATATTTTCTAATTTAAGACCAAAGGAGAACGTACTTGCCTTGATGTATTTTCATTATTTGATTATAATAATTTGATTTATTTCATAACATGGTTATTTAAATTCTAGATTATACTTCAGATTTTCTACTTCATAACAAGTCATTCATTTTCATATCACCATATGGTTATTGATATGTTAAATTTTCACTCACAAACCTTCAATTTTGATCTGTTGAATTAGTTGTGGTTTTTTTCGCAATTCGCTATTTTGACATTTGTAACATGCATGCAATATTTTACATGACGAAAGATAATATTTTAATTTATAAAATCTGAATATTGTACTACATTATCTCAAATCAGAAAAACAAGTATCTCAGAATATGAGGATGGAATAAGGTCAGAAATTTCTAACAAATATTGTTCGGCATACAATTTTACAATTAGTACAACGTTATGTAAGAGAAATTTAGAAAAAAAAAATAATAATTTAAGAATACATAATTTTAATTAACAACGAAATAATTATGAAGGAATATGTAATAAAAGAATATTTCTAATTAAATCCCTTACGTTAATTTGTTCAGAAAAGTTAGTTTTAACTGTTGTGCAGAACGAAACATCTGAAAACTATTCAAAATTTAGAATATTAATAAAATTAATTTTTATCGCTAGCAAATGCATTTAATGAGTTAAGAAATATTTATTTTAATTGTAATTCATGCATTTTAACATTACTAGGTGTTCACTCATTTTTAAAATTAATAGAATTGATTGGTTCCGCTACATAAAAGAGTTAATAATAAAGCATTTCTTTTTTTGTATATAATTAAATGGCTCACAGTTAAGTTTGTTAACTTTAACTTTTGTTCACTTAAAAAAAAACATTTGAAAGTCCTCTAATTAAAAGATAAAAAAAAGAGTTTTCCATTTATGAAATGAATTTATAAATAACTCTTTTAAGTTTGGTAATGTATTTAAAGGCAAATTAATGAAAGTGTTAAGACATAAAATTTTAGAGTAATTTAATTTTAATTGGTAATTCATTTTTTTAATGTTTGAATTGAATTATGGCATGGTAAAAGTATGATAAACTTCATAACTATAAAAGGCTAAAACACGCAAAAATAAAGAAATTATTTACTTAGCTTTTAGTGTTACGATAAGTGAAAATGAACTGCAAATTTTGTTTCAAAATTACAAAAATTTCATCATACAAATCAGCAATTAATTTTAATTATATCATCAAAATTGTATAGATCTTTTCTTAAAATGGAATTATATTTGTATTGTTATATTCACATTTAGTTTAAGAATATTTTTACTGATAAAATTAAACATTTTTTTTTTAATAGTGGAATACAAAAGAGAATAAATATATTTCATACGTTGTTATGTAACTGAATTATGCAGTTTTCAAAGCACTTAACAATTAACAGATTCTTAAAATTTCCTTTTATCGAATAATATTTTAACAGACCTAGGAAAATTTCGAAAACTTGATATTACTTGAGATAATTCATTTTCTACGAGAATTTTCCGAAAAGCTTTCTTAGTCAATTCAAGGTAATAAAAAAATAAATAAAAAAAAAATACAGCCATGATACACTAAAACGAAATATTCTTTTAGGAATTTTTTTTTTCGTTGCTTTGTAACCAAAAGGGCTTTTTTTTTTATACTTTTTTACTTTCAGTTAATAAAAACTACTCATACCTCAAACAGTTTTTATTTTCTTAATTATAACTGTTTAAATGGTGAAAAAGTTTAATAAACTTCTGGAATTTTAGTATAATCGAATAATTTGCTTTTATGAATTTAAAGGTTTTTTGGCGGCAGATATTTTCAGCAATTTTTATTTAAAAAAATAACATTTTTTCATATCATCGCATATTTTTTACATTATTAAATTTATTTAGAAATTAAAGTTAAATAGCAAATACATTAAATGTACATCTGCATTTCAGTATTTTTTTGAGTATTTATAGTGCTAACTGCCCCATATATCAGTATCATATGGTAGAAACCACAGAAAACTGACATCAAATAGTTTAACTAATGATGCGTGATGTTTTACACAAAGTTAGCCAGCTCTACGTTCTATAGGTAATTTATATTCATTAAGAAGAAATTTTATTTCTCATACAGCAAATTTAGAAAATATTTTTATATGAACCAAAATGCAATATTCAACCAAATGATTTCTAAATGTATCTGCAAATAGGCAGTCAGCCTTGAATTTACTTATAGTATACTACATTTCAATGATGAAAAATAATTTGTTTTCTTAGAATTCACATACAGTTTTCAATTTATTGTCCAGTGATCTGAAATTAATATTGTTCAAGGATTTTCTTCGCTTTTTAGAATCTTTTCCAGAACTCTATAAATCCGTTATTTGAAAAAAAAAGAATGAATAATAAAGAATTAGCCACCTTCATTTTGTCTAATTACCAAAATAGCAAATTTGACTTATATGTGAAATCCGTTTCTTTTTTAGTAATTTATTTCTTTAATTTTTATTTCTATTCTACAAATAATTTTTTTCAATTTATTTTATTGTAATTCATTTTTTTTAAATTTTGTATGTATGTCAAACTATATAAATAAGATTTTTTTTAAACAATTATCTTCCATGTACTTCAGCACATGTATAAATCAAAAAGCAAAAAATATAATTATATAACTAGTAAATCAATTCAAAAATTATTATATAATGCTAGATCATTGCATATTCTACTCATATCTAGAAACTTTTTTTTTTTAAATTCTACCATATCCATAACAAATATTTTGATTAATTTATTTATTTGCAACCCAATTCAACGCATTGCAAATAAAAAATCAAATTTTATGCATAATTTTCCTCTAAATAAATACTTTAACAATTTCTATTATTATCTAGCATGTATTCCAAATATAGACCCAGAATTTGAAATCATATAAATGAAACATATAACAATATATAAATTTAGCTACTTGTCTGATTATGAAACCATTATATATTCCACCGAGTATTATTATTATTTTTTTTATAATCAAGTTTTTAAATTTTTTTTTTAATTTCTATACTCCACCTTCAAATAGTCCTTTTCAACTTACAATGGTTCATTGCAGTCCATCGTTTAAATATATTAACATGAATGTCAAATTATACACATAATTTCTCTCCAACCAAACTCCTTTTCTTGCATTTACTCTAGCGCATCCAGGCACAAACCATATAAATAAATAATAATATAAAAATTGAGCTACTTGTCTAATTATCAAACCATTACATACTTCCCCCAATATTATTTTTTTTTTAATTTCTGTACTCCACATACAAACAGTTCATTTTTAGCTTGCAATAGTTCATTGCAGTCCATCCTTTAAATATATTTATATGAATGTCAAATATACGTAGTTTCTCTTCAAACAATTACGTCTAACAATTTCCTTCCTTTTCTTGCATTTTTCCAGGTATAAACCAAAACCACCCCCAACCCTCGGAAGAAGCAAAGTATCAAACAGTTTCCTCCACCATGTCAAGAACATCTTAGAAATTCCTTCCGCGCTGCTTCCGCTTCCTATTCCAAATAAACAAGTTCCCTCTTGTCTTGGGAATTACGGTTTAACACGCCACCCTCCACTCCAGAATAAATGCAAGGGGAGTGTGGACCTGTGGCTGGGAAGAGTCTTCTGGCGTCGTCTGGCTCTTGACCACAATCATCTTCTAAGCAAGCCGTCCATCTGTCCAGTGTCATCCATATTCTCCACTATCCTCCTCCCCCTTCATCCAAGGGGTAAGCGATTTTAGGTGAGGTGCATAAGATGTGACGGATGCGTCGCATTGTTTAGCTCACGTACTGCTAGCTGCGACCGTGTTCCAAATGTGGATCTAGCAAAATGTTAGCGCTGCTTTGCAATGGAATGAGATGTAGAGACTGTGGCATGGATGCTTAATGAGCCCAGCCGGAGATACATTACGGGAAGAGGGTGGAATAAATATTCCTTTTCATGCAGACGGTTCCTGTGAATATATTCCGCAATTAGGGATTAGTATGAATTGGGGAAGGGTGACAGGACATTAGACATGGTGGTCTTAGTAAGGCTAAAATCATAAATTAGTAAAAAAATTTTAACATAAAATTTAATCAAATATATAGTGTAGACATTTTTAATTGTATTAAACAAAAGAATAATGTGAATTATTTTAGGTTTAAGAATAAAATATGAGGATGCACTTTAATTTAAGAAATAAAAAACAATATGCCTTGTGATGAATTCATTACCATTTTACCGTTTATCTTCATTTACAAAATATATTTTAAATAAATAACTTATTTCAATAAGTTTTGCAATGACTTAATGCGGTATTACGAATCTATCAACTATTAATTACTTTTAACTATAAATACGTTAACTATAAATTAAGTTTTTTTATAAATTAAGTCCTTAATTACAACTAAGCATTCCATAAAAATATTTTTATTAAAAAAAATAGTAATATATCATTTTCGTAAATACATTTTTCATAATTACATGTAGAATTAAAATATATTATTTATATATAATCATTAATAAATAATTATATATTATAATATAATATATAATTATAAAATTGAAATAATATATTATTTATATTATATTATTTCAATCATATAAGTATTGTTGTTTGATTTGAAATAAGTGCCAATAATTATGACTCTGGGAATATTAATCAATATGAAGATATACAAACGTACAATAAAACTGTATTAAAAAAATTTATAAGTCTAAACTAAAGCCTTTATTAAAATTTGTAATGTATGTATTAATACCTCACAGGAACGAACCCAAACACTACAGAATGCTTTAATTTTTCCGATAATGGATATTTGTAGATAAAATCTGCACTTAAAATCAAAAAGTACGAAAGTAACATTATGTCAAACGCTTTACTCTATCTCACATTTCATACGCCGTGATGAGAATATGATTGTCCAGAACGTCCATTAAAGAATCCATTAAACAAACTTGAAAATCTGCTAAATGAGTTGGGAAGAGGATGTGTGAAGAGGAACTGAATAATATCTGAGAGACCCTCGAAAAATTAAAACCCATTTTAACCATTCAAAAAATGTCGGTACTTAACTAAGTCATGATTATTAAGTGCTTTAAAACACTTAACTGCAACGTCTTCTCTCTGAGAAAACTCCACTGCAGTCCCCATACATCATGGGGTACTTTTTGAGCTGGATGGAAATGTCTGGACTAGGAAGTTTTATCTTTTGTTCTGAGTGAAGGTCCCCAAGTGATAAGCTGAAAGCTTTGATTTGGTAACTGTGGTTTCAAGAAAAATGAATGAAAAAATAAAAAATTTAAAAGATGGAAGAAATGGAAAATGGTGAAGAGAAGGGAGAGAGTCAATTTTCACTGAATGAATGAAAGTCATTAATTGGAACTCATTCGAAGTGCATAAATAAAATAACTTTTAAATATAATCTTTATAAGAGAAAAATGGAAAGGCAGTACTGCAGCACCAGGAGAAGTAATCTAGGATGGCCAGGGCTTGACTGAGTATGTCTCCCATCTAACATGACGCGATTTGCTGAGTATGTGAAATTACATTTGGCTTCCTGATTTGCTTTTACTTCTGGCAAAGATGCTGATGAGAGGAACACTGGACTGGGATTAATTTAGGGTGGGCACTTCCTCTTTTAAGTTTCTCTCCCACTAAGGCATTATCACGTGGTGCTGTTATTGCATTAACTATGCAGAAGGATTCTCGAACTCCTCGTCCATTGTTTCAGATTCATAGTTGTCTTTTTTTATTTTTATACTATTAAGGGAGTAAAAGGCTTCTGCTCCCAATAAGTCTTCTTTTCTTTTCATCAAAAATAAGCTAAGTATTACATTTTCGCTATTAGGTTTCAGCAGCAAATTTAGATCGAATTAAATCAAATTTAAGTCTCAGTGGTTCCATAAAGTGACAAACTTTTAAAAAAAGCACTTCAAAGTTCTTACTGAAATATGGAAAAATATTTGGGTATGCATTATTAAAAATGCTGTTGCCATAATTATAAAACAACGAAAGGTTAATGTACTAAATACATTTCTGAAAGAAAATATACGGAAACCTTTTGTTTAATATACTTATTTAAATTGTTTGTTATTCTGTATAAATATATCTTTGAGTAATTTATTAGTAATATTTTGATCCATGATTATTAAAGTTTTGACAAATGCTGTTGTTGTTGTTACCCTGTCCCTGGATTTAAATATTATCATTAAAGTTTAATCAACAATATTAAAAGATGATTTTTTCAAATAGTGAATTTTTGTAAAAAGTAGTATTTATTTACATTTAAAAATATATATTTAATCTTCAATTGTTTCCAAATTAGACGCAAAAATAAGCAGTTTGTACGTTATTTATTGAAGCCTATTTTAATATATATATTGACTGCCTTCACGAAATATAAAAACAACTTTGATGTTGTAATGAATTCACAAACATTAAATAAGAAAATTAATTTATGAAATAAAAAAAAATGTATTCGTAGTAGATTTGAATTTATAGAAGTTCAGCTATGATTTTAGTTATAACAATAATATGTTTAATTTCAATGAATATTTTTCTTTATTTCTTTCAGCTCAGCAATCGATACCAACTGAAATTTTAAGTAAAGATAATCACGAACTCTGCTTTTAAAACTTTTTACCATTTTTCTAGATAACTATTCACCGTACAAAAATTTTATAATGGATAACTTATTTAAGTAACTTTTGCAATGAATAATTGTGGTATTATCAAGCTATAAATATTTAAATTCTTCAACTACAACTAAACATTAAATTAAAATAATTTAAAAAAAAAAGTAACATGTTCTTTTAGTCAATGAATTTTCAATTATATGATAATTTATAAAATTTAAATATTGTTTTATTTATATATAATTATTGTTTCATAACTATATATTACAATATTTATATTATATTATTTCAATTATATAATTATTGTTATCTGATTTGAAATAATTGTCGATAATTAGGACTCAGTAATTATTGATAAATAAAGTAAGCATGAGTACATTAATAAAACTTTATAAGTCAAACCTAAAGCACTTTTTAAAATGCATAATATATACAATAATGTATCACCGGAACACATCCAAACCCAAAAGAATGGTTTAATTGTTTCAATAAAGGATATTTTAAGATTGAATTTGCACTTAAAATTAAAAAGTACGAAATTAATATTATGCCAAACGTTTTATTCTATCTCCCATTTCATACGCCGTGATGAGAATATGATTGTCACGAACATCCATTAAAGAATACATTAAACAAACTTGAAAATCTGCTAAATGAGTTGGGAGTGAAGAATATCTGGAACCCACGAAAAATCAAAGCCCATTCTAACCGTTCAAAAAATGTCGGTACTAAACTCAGTCATCATTATTAAGTGTTTTAAATCACTTAACAGCAACGTCTCCTCCTCTAAGGAAACTCCACTACAGTCTCCATACATCATTGGGTACTTTTTGAAACTGGATTGAAATGTCTGGACTGGAAAGATTTATCTTTCATTCCAAATGAAAGTCCGCACGAGATGAGCTGAAAGCTTCGATTTGGTAATTGTGGTTGAAAGTAAAATGAATAATAAAAAAAAAATCGTAAAAGATGGAAGAAATGAAAAAGAGTGAAGAGAAGGGATAGAGTCAATTTTCTCTGAATGGATGAAAGTCATTAATTAGAACTCATTCGAAATGTATTTCTTTTAAGAGCAAAATGGAAAGAGAAGTAATATCTAGGATGGCTAGGGCTTGACTGAGTACGTCTCCCGTCTCCCATGACGTATTTTGCCGAGTATGTGGAATTACATTTTGCTTCCTCATTTGGTTTTACTTCTTTCAAAGATGCTGAGGAGATGAACAGTGGACTGGGATGAATGTAGGGTCTGCACTTCCTCTTTTAAGTTCTCTCCCACTAAGGCATTATCACGTGGTGCTGTGATTGCATTAACTATGCAGAAGGATTCTCCCACTCCTCGTCCATTGTTTCAGATTCATAGTTGTAGTTTTTATCTTTTTTTACTTTTAAGGGAGTAAAAGGCTTCTGCTCCAAATAAGTCTTGCTTTCATTTCATCAAACATAAGCTTAAGTATTGGACTTTCGCAATTAGGTTTCAACAGCAAAATTTAGATTGAATTAAATCAAACTTCTGTCACTGTGGTTCCATATTGTGTCAACCTTTATAAAAAGCATTTCAAAATTGTTATTCAAATATGGAAAAATGTTTGAGTATGCATTATTAAAATGCTGTTGCTCTATTTAAAAAATAGTGAAAGATTAATGCATTGAAAACTTTTCTGTTGAGAAAATATATTGAAACATTTTTTTAATATTGTAATTTAAATTGTTTATTTTTTATATAAATTTATCTTATGTAATTTATTAGTAATCTTTTGAGCTAATTAAGTAATCTAATCATGTCAAATTTAAATTTTTACTACTAAAGTGAATAAATTTGTTCCAATCAACTAAAATTCTATTTTAAAGTAATAACAAAACTAAAATTCTATTTTTCATTGACTTTTTTTTAAATTTTTAAAAATAATATTCTGAAAAATAATATGTATAGTTTTATTTGTTTATACATTTAATACAGCAGCTTAGTTTTATTTAATAAATAAATATTTCTTATAACGTAATGTAAAAAAATTAAATTAGAATTAATTTTTAGTTTTTATCAAACAAATAATTTAATGTTAAACTTATTTTATTCAATTTATTTTATTAAAAATTAAATTAATTGCTCTTCAAAACTTTTACAGTGGTAATTATTTATTATAAGCTATATGATAATCGTTAATTACATTTTTTTATAATTGAAAAAACGCATTGATAATATAAAGTATTAATAATGACAAAGCATTAATAATGTTTATTATTAAAAACGACAATTAAAGTATGGTTTAAAACTTTTTACAAATCATTTTTAAAATTTCAATAAATTTTTGTTATAAAAAATTTACTTTTCTATAACTTAACATTTAAAATTATGCTTTTGAAAAAATTTATTCATTTGTAAATTTTAAAACGTTTAGCAAAAGAATTTCAAAATTTAATATTTTAATAAATAAACTAATATATGAAAAATTAATTTAAAGTTTTAATTTAAAATACTTTTAAATGCAATTAATGAAAACACTTATTGAAGTCTTTAATAGTTGCGTTGCAAAATTAATCACGAATTCATCTTTAATATGCAGATCAGGCATTAGCGTGGATCATTGTGATTATTGTTTTTCATCATCTATATGCGGTATTATCAAGCTATACATAGTTAAAATCTTCAATTACAACTAAAAATTCCATTAAAATATTTTTTTTTAAAGTAGTAATATAGTATATCATTTTAATTAACACATTTTTTAATTTATATATAATTACTTACAGAATTTAAATATTATATTACTTAAATATAATTATTGTTGTATAATCATATACAATAATATTCATATTATATTATTTCAATTATATAATTATTGTTGAAATTATTGTTATATAATATTGATTTGTAATAATTGTCGATATTTATGACTCAGGAATTATTGATAAATAAGTAAATATGTAAAAGTACATTAACAAAAATTTATAATTTTATTTAATTATTTATATGTAACTATTGCTAAAGAATTATATATTATAATATAACCATATTTATATCATATTATTTGAATTATATAATTATTTCTATATAATTGGAAATAATTGTCGATAATGATGACTCAGTAATTATTGATAAATAAGATTATACGCAAAAGTGCATTAACAAAATTTTATACGCCTAACTTAAAGCATTTTTTAAGAATTTGTAATAAATGCATTAATGTATACAAGAACTATATCCACACTCAAAACAAAACTTTAATTGTTCCAATAACGGATATTTTAAGATAAAATCTGCACTTAAAATCAAAAAATTACGAAAGTAACATTATGTCAAACGCTTTACTCTATTTCGCATTTCATACGCCGTGATGAGAATATGATTGTCGAAAACGTCCATTAAAGAATCCATTAAACAAACTTGAAAATCTGCTAAATGTGTTGGGAGGAGGATGTGGAAGTAAAGAATATCTTGAGACCCTCGAAAAATCAAAGCCCATTCTAACCATTCAAAAAAAGTCGGTACTTAACTCAGTCATGATTACTAAGTGTTTTAAAACACTTAACAGTAATGTCTCCTCTCTGAGGAAACTTCACTGCAGTCCCCATACAACATAGGGCACTTTTTGAACTGGATTGAAACATCTGGACTGGAATGTTTTATTCTTTTGTTCTGAGTGAAGGTCCACACGAGATGAGATGAAAGCTTCGATTTGGTAACTGTGGTTGAAAATAAAATGAATAAAAAAAATAATAAAATCTAAAAGATGGAAGAAATGGAAAAGAGTGAAGAGAAGGGAGAGAGTCAATTTTCGCTGAATGGATGAAAGTCATTAATTAGAACTCATTCGAAATGCATTTCTTTTTACGAGCAAAATGGAAAGAGAGTACTACAGCACCAGCAGAAGTAATCTAGGATGGCTAGGGCTTGACTGAATATGTCTCCCGTCTCCCATGACGTGGTTTGCTGAGTATGTGAAATTACATTTGGCTTCCTCATTTGCTGTTACTTCTGGCAAAGATACTGATGAGAGGCACACTGGACTGGGATGCATTTAGGGTCTGCACTTCCTCTTTTAAGTTTCTGTAGGCATTATCAAGTGATGCTGTGATTGCATTAACCATGCAGAGGGTTTTTCGCACTCCTCGTCCATTGTTTCAGATTCATAGTTGTTGTTTTTATGTTTTTTTACTCTTAAGGGAGTAGAAAGCTTCTGCTCAAAAAAGTCTTCTTTTCTTTTCATCAAACATAAGCTAAATATTGCACTTTCGCAATTATGTTTCAGCTGCAAATTTAGATTGATTTAAATGAAATTTGAGTCATAGTGGTTCCATATTTTGCCAACCTTTAAAAAAGGCATTTCAAAATTCTTACCTAAATATGGAAAAATGTTTGAGTATGCATTATTAAAATGTTGTTGTCATAGTGAAAAAACAGCGAAAAATTAATGCACTAAATACTTTTCTGTTCAGAAAATACATTGAATTTTTCTTTTCATTCTTATTTAAATTGTTTGGTATTATATATAAATTTATCTTTAAGCAATTCATTAATATTCTTTTGAGCTAATTGAGTATTCTAATCATGTTCAATTAAAATTTTTATTTCTTAAGTAAATAAATTTGTACCAATCGGGAGAAAATTTATATATACATATATATATATAATAAAGCTAAGTTTTATAAAAAAAAATTTCTAATAGCTTAATGAAAAGAAATTGATTTAGAATTAATTTATAGTTTTTGTCAAATAAACAGTTTAGTGTTAAACTTATTTTATTCAGTTTATTTCATTAAAAATTAAATTAAATACTCTATAAAAAGGTTTTGCAATGGTATTTATTTACTATAATCTACTGAAGATAATCGTTAATATGGAAGTGCGTTGTTAATATTAACTATTAATAATGGCAAAGCATGTATATTGTTTATTATTGAAAATTAAATTTAAAATATGATTTAAACTTTTTTAGAAATAATTTACTACAGCACCAGGAGAAGGAGAAGTAATCTAGGATGGCTAGGGCTTGACAGAGTATGTCTCCCGTCTCCCATGACGTGGTTTGCTGAGTGTCTGAAATTACATTTGGTTTCCTCATTTGCTTTTACTTCTGGCAAAGATACTGATGAGAGGAACACTGGACTGGGATGAATTTAGGATCTGAACTTCCTCTTTTATGTTTCTCAGTTTCTTTTATGTTTCTCTTTTTAGGCATTATCGCGTGGTGCTGTGATTGCATTAACTATGCAGAAGGGTTCTCCCACTCCTCGTCCATTGTTTCAGATTCATAGTTGTTGTTTTTATCTTTTTTACTTTTAAGGGAGTAAAAAGCTTCTGCTCAAATAAGTCTTGCTTTCATTTCATCAAAACATAAGCTAAGTATTGCACTTTCGCAATTAGGTTGCAGCAGAAATTTTAGATTGAATTAAATCATACTTCAGTAATAGTGGTTCCATATTATGTCAACCTTAAAAAAAAGCACTTCTTCAAAGTTTTTACTCAAATATGGAAAAATGTTTGAGTATGCATTATTAAAATGCTGTTGTCATAATTAAAAGAAACTATAGATTGATGTAATAAAAACATTTATATTGAGAAAATATATTGAAACATTTTTTTAACTCTTATTTAAATTATTTGTTATTATATACAAATTTGTCTTAAAGCAATTTATTAATAATATTTGAGCTAATTAAATAATCTAATCATATTAATTTTAAATTTTTATTACTTAAGTGAAAAAATTTGTATCAATCCAGAGAAAATTTACTTCAAAGTAATAAAAAACTGAAATGTTTTTTTTCGTTTCCTTATCAATAATTATTCTGAAAAATAATGTGTATAATTTTATTCGCTTATATATATAAGATATATAAACCTGTATTAACGAAATTTCATAAACATAACCTAAAGCATTTATTAAAATTTGTAATATATGCAATAATATATCCCAGGAACATATCCAAACACAAAAGAATGCTTTAATTGTTTCAATAATGGACATTTTAAGATAAAATCTGCACTTAAAATCAAAAAGTACTAAAATATATACTAATACTAATACATTAACTATATATTATTTTATAATAATATTAATTTTTATGGGCCTGATGGCCAAGTAGTATAAAGGTACATTATGTGTTTCTCCATATATCCATGAATTAACTGTTAAATTTAAGAGAAAAAATTAACTTTGATTTTAAAGTAATATTCTTGCAATACTATAAGTTGCCTGTTTTATTTTTGAATTTACAGTTATGAGTTAGAGAGTAATTAAATTATATTCTGCAAAAAGGCGCGCTCATCGATTTGCTAAGCGAAAGAGTGGAGAAACAAATATCGTACTAGTAAAATAAATATTTTTTAATGATTACTTATTTCCTTTATTTTTATATATTTTTTATATTTTATTTTTAGTGTTATCTATTTCTTTACAATGTGCGTTTAGTATGATTATTATTATATTATCTATGTTTACATGTTAGAAAAATAGTAAACACAATAATAATAACTCTTTATGTTTCAACATTTCACTCCAAAAAATGTCTGTAGGCGGGTCTAAATCTAATATGGGGATATATAATTTTATTTGCGGCAGCGGAGTTATGATTCATTTCCAAAGTGGCTCTCAAGATTATTTGGGTTGGCCACCCCTGCTCTAACATATTGAAATGCAACATTTATTCAAAAGTCAAATCTTCTACTCACTTTACTACTGGAGCTAAATATTCTGCATGTATTTTATATCCATTAATTTCGTTACCGGAAAACAAAATAATGTTCACAAATTTATGCGACACGGTTTTGGTATGACATATTCATTTGAAAAGAGAAAATGGAAATATACATCTAGATGTTATTCCCTTTTTATTTTCTCTTCATGCTATATTTTGCTGAGGTTTAAAAATAAAAATATAAAATAAATTTAGAGTTTTTTTATCAATTTATTTCTTTATATTTTATATTCTTATCGTAAAATATTATTTAATATTAGCACATTTTTTTATGTTTCGGTTCTAATTTTTAATTCGTATTTATTAAGATAAATACTAGACTAATTATATTAAAAAATATTGTAATGATATTTAAAATTTGAATGGGAAGATATCAATTATTATGATTTTTAAATAAATTTAGAGCACATACTACCTACAAATAAATTTAGAAGATTAAGAATAGATTTAAAAAATATCGATACACACAGAAAACCAATATTGTTTACAGCTAGTTAGCTCTAACATGACTATTGTTAAAAGAAACACGAATATAGTTTTTCAATAATCTTTTAAAATCGGAAAGACTACGAATGGCAGTTATTTTATTCATGAGAAAGCAATTTCGATCAAATATTTTTTATTTTATTATTTTCTTCTTTCAGTTAATATGTCACGTGTACGTTTTATCAATATTACCATAGATTGCCTCATCATTCATGTTTCACAAGAGGTTTATGTGTTTAACTACAGAAAAAAAGAATCGGTTCTTGCTGTTATCATCATAAAACGGATAAAAAACAAGGTTGCATCTTCAAGTAATCTTCTTATGGACATAAGCTTGTTTTCCTGTTTTTCTTGGCTGATAAATAATAAAAAAAGAGGTAGATATTGACCGCTAAGATCTTTTTCCATCTCTGTACGGATGTTATCGTTCTACCCACTCTGCCCAGTAAGCCTTCAAATATAAAAGGACTCTTACAGTGGAACATCCCTGGAGGAGGAAAGAGTTTGGAACCAGTATCAACATTCTTCCGGTAATCAAACAGCCTGAAGCTCTGCATCCAATATTTTTTTGTTTTGTATAGTTCTTCATCATTCTATCCAAGGACTATGCATTTTTTCTTTCAGGGCTCTCTGGTCCAAGTCCAAAATGAATGAGAACTCTTTTAACTCTTTGCGTAAATACTAGACGTGCACCTGAAGGCAACTTACGGCATGGTGAAGGGACGAAAAATAAAGATAATTAATTGCTGAGATGTCACTTTTGCTTAATCAGATTGGGATATCGTTCCATTGTTTCTTCTGCACTTAATTTGTTCTGAAATGGTTCGACACTCGTAGCGGCAATGGAGGAAGGAAATGTTAAAAACAATAATAATTCTGTGGGAAGATGTCATAACTTCATGAGTGAAAATGAATTTACGTTTATCCAAATAATGTTTATAAATTAAGTTAGTTAAATAATTTATCAATTAGTTACTAGTCATAAAAAATTTCGTAAATTTCCCAAGATATAAAAACAGAGATTCCATATACTGAAAAGTCCCTATTTTTACATGTGTAACATGCATGCAATGTTTTACATAATGAAAGATAATATTTGAATTTATCAAAACTGAATATTGTATTATATTATCTCAAATTAGAAAAATAAATTTCTCAGAATATGAGGATAGAATAAGCTCAAAAAGCTCTACCAAACTTTATTTGACCTACAATTTTACAATTAGTTCAACAATATATATATATAAAAGTGAAATTTAGAAAAGAAAATAATAATTAAAAATAATTTTAACGATCAACGAAATAATTATAAAGGAATATATAATAAGCGAATATTTTTAATGAAATCCCTTACGTTAATTTGTTTAACATAATTCGTTTTAACTGTAGTGTAGAACGAAACACCTCATAACTATTCAAAATTTAAATTATTAATGAAAATAATTTTGTTCGTTTACAAATGCATCTAATGAATTAAGAAATATTTATTTTAATTGTAATTGATGCATTCTAACATGACCAGTTTTTCTCTTTTCTAAATTAACTGAATTTATTCGTTCAGCTACATAAAAGTGTTGGGAATAAAGCATTTCTTTTTTTTTAAAAATAATTAAATGACTTACAGTTAAATTTGTTATTTTTAACTTTTGTTCACTCAAAAAAAGGATTTAAAAGTCTTCTAATTAAAAGATCATAAACAGAAATTTCCATTTATGAAATTAATTCACTAATAACTCTTTTTAGTTTATTAATGTATTTAAAACCAAATTAACAAAAGTGTTGAGAGATAAAAGTTTAGCGTATTTTAATTTTTTAACTAATTGGTAATTCGCATTTTTAATGTTTGAATTAAATTATGACATGGTAAAATAAATTATTGGTACGATAATCTTCAAATAATTTAATTTGTTAACTAATTGGTAATTCATTTTTTTAATGTTTGAATTGAATTACGTCATGATAAAAGTATGATAAACTTCTAAACTATAAAAGGCTAAAACACGTAAAAATAAAGAAATTATTTACTTACTTTTTAATGCTAAGATAAGCAAAAATGAACTGCACGTTTTGTTTGGAAATTACTACAAAAATTTCACCGTACAAATCATTTCATTTAAGAATATTTTTACTGGTAAAATTAAAACATTTTTTTAAATAGAGCAGTACAAAAGAGAATAAATATATTTCATACTTTGTGATGCAAATGAATTATGCAGTTTTTAAAGCACTTAGCAATTAACAGATTCTTGCAATTTCCTTCTATCGATTAATATTTTAACAGACTTAGGGGAAGCTTCGAAAACTACCACTTACTTGAGATAATTCATTTTCTACAAGAATTTTCCCAAACGCTTTCTAAGTCAATTCAAGATAAAAAAAAAACACAAAAAACTACGGCCACGGTACACTAAAAAGAAACATTCTTTTAGGGATTTTTTTTTTCGTTGCTTTTTTAATAGTGTTTTACTTTCATTTATTAAAAACTACTCACACCTCACACAGTTTTTTTTTTCTTAATTATAACTGCATAAATGGTGAAAAAGTTTAATAAACTTCTGGAATTTTTGTATAATCGAATAATTTGCTTTTATGAATTTAAAGCTTTTTTGCTGGCAGATATTTTCAGCAATTTTGCGTTTGTGATAGTTGAAAGCATATTTTTACTTCATTAAATATATTTAGAAATTAAAGTTAAATAGAAATACATTAAATGCATATCTGTAGTTCAGTATTTTTTTTCGAGTATTTATAGTACTAACTGTGCCATATTTCATTGTTGTATTTTAGAAATCCGGAAAACTTTCTTTAAAAAACTTAATTGATGATACGAGACATTTTACACAATGTTGCCCACCTCTACGCTATATAGGTAATTGATATTCATTAAGATAAGATTTATTTTTCATACAATAAATTTAGAAAAACCGAAATGTAATATTCAACCAAATGATTAGTAAATGTATCCGCCAATAGGCAGACAGCCTAGGGGGCTGATGAGCTAATTAAGAAGTTTAGTAAATATAACGTATAAAAATTATCTTATTTGTGTTTAAAATTTGATTGTCTAAATTTTTTAAAGCCAACATTTATTTATAGTATAATAGTACATATCAAGGATGAAAAATAGTTCGTTTCTTCAGCAATTCATATACAAATTTTAATTTATTGTCCAGAGAATTGAAATTAACATTGCTCAAGGTTAACAAGAAGAATGGCTAATTCAAGTAGTTGTTATGTATGTGTTGTTGGTTAATGTTACAAAACTGAAATGAACTTTTGAATAATTTACACTAAATAAAGTAAATCCTTTAACCCTGTTTTTATGTAAAGATTTAATATATACTATGTATAAAACTGCAAACCATGAATCCTTTTCTAATGTTAATTTCTAATTTGATAAATTATATTAAACAAAAAAAAATTGAACAAGGATTTGAATCAAGATAAAATGGTTCACTTGTTAATTATTTTTTTCATCTTGTATTATAATGCATCTATAATTATAATGCTTTTTCTATGGTGATATATTTATTTAATAATTAAGACGGACTAAAATTCTCAAATTTTAAATCATGAATTTAAATACCAAGTACTTAGAGCAGTGAAAAAATGTAAAATAAATACATAAATGTACGTATTGACTTAGTCAATTTAAAGATAATCCTGTAATTAAAAAATTACCACATGTTCTACCTATATTTGAAAATAATTTTTTTTCATCAGGGAATTGTTCTTTTTTTTCTCCACTTTACGAATTATTCGATTTAAAACTTTTTTAAATGTTGTCCGTGTTTTAAACTCTTTAGTATAAAAGTCATACAACTGAAATTATGTATACATATTTTCCGAAAAAATATTTACGCCTAAGGACTTCTTCACTTTTTAGAATCTTTTTCAGAACAACAATATATAAATCAGTAACTGGAAATCAAATGAATATTTAGTAATTTGATACTTTTATTTTTGTCTAATTACCCAAATAGCAAATTTGACTGATATGGAAAATAAGTTCTTTTAGTAATTTATTATCTAATTTCTTCAAAAATTGCCGGAATCAGTTTTAGCGTCTCACAAAGCCAAGCGTATCTCAAACGTTATTGAATATTTTGACATCAAATTTCACACAGATGTCAAGGACAGTGCCAGCAACCTAAAAAAAAAATTGAAATTCCATAAGCCCCGGAAATGTTAAATTGAAAATTGGACTTACTTTTTGGACACAGTAGTATCATTGCATATTCCACTCATATCTAAAAACTTTTTTTTTTTTAAATTTCTGTTACATTCATGACTATTTTTATTAATTTCTTCATTTGCAATCCAATTCAATACATTGCAGTCCATTTTATAAATACCTTAATAAAAAAAAAAAATTATTAGAACAATTTTTCTCTAAATAAATGCGTTAACCATTTCTGTCATTATCTAGCATATATTACAAATAATCGTCAACAATTTGAAATCATATAAATAAAACGTATAATAATATAAAAATTTAGCTACCTGTTTAATTATTATACCATTAAATGTTCCACCCAATATTATTTTTTTTTAATGATCAAGATGTCATACTTTTTTAAATTTCTATACTCCACATACAAATAATTCATTGCAGTCCATCCTTTAAATATATTAATATGAATGTCAAATTATTATAAGCATAGTTTTTCTATAAACAATTACGTCTAACAATTTAATTCATTTTCTCGCATTCACTGTAGCGCATCCAATCACAAACCAAAACCATCCCCAACCCTCGGAAGAAGCAAAGCCTCAAATAGTTTTCTACCACCATGTCAAGGACATCTTAGAAATTCCTTCCGCACTGCTTCCGCTTCCTATTTCCAAATAAACAAGTTCCCTCTTGTCTTGGGAATTACGGTTTAACACGCCACCCTCTACTCCAGAATAAATGCAAGGGGAGTGTGGACCTGTGGGTGGGAAGTCTTCTGGCGTCGTCTGGCGCTTGACCTGAATCATCTTCTAAGCAAGCCGTCCATCTGTCCAGTGTCATCCATATTCTCCACTGACTGCCCCCCACCCAAGGGGTAAGCGATTTTAGGTGAGGTGCATAAGATGTGACGGATGCGTCGCATTGTTTAGGTCACGTACTGCTAGCTGCGACTGTGTTCCAAATGTGGATCTAGCAAAACGTTAACGCTGTTTTGTAATGGAATGAGATGTAGGGACTGTGGCATGGATGCTTAATGAGCCCAGCCAGAGATACATTACGGGAAGAGGGTGGAATAAATATTCCTTTTGAGGAAGGCGGTTCCCGTGAATATATTCCGCAATTAATGATTAGTATGAATTGTGGGAGTGTGACAGAACATTAGACATGGTGGTCATAGTTAGGTTCCAATCATAGATGAATAAACTATTGTATTATAAAATTTAATCAAATACATAGTGTAAATATTTGTATTGCATTAAACAAAAGAATAATGTAAATCCTTTTAAGTTTAAGAACAAAAACAAAAACAAAAAAAAAAAAAAAAAAAAAAAAAAAAAAAAAAAAAAAAAAAAAAAATGAACATGCACTTTAATTAAAAATAATAATAATAATATGCATTAGGGTGAGTTCATTTGTAAAATATGTACCAGTTTAGAAAAATTATGTTAATACAAATAGCAATAATTATTTAGAAAATCGCAGGCTAATGAGAATTATCTATAACATTATAACTAGTCACAGATATTTAAGTAATATAATTATATTTAACATTATTCTGATTTTAACTATCAACAAAAGCATCGTAGACATATAAAACCTATGTAATATTTTACTTCAAATAAGATGAGTTTGTGTGTGTGTGTGAGTTTCCTATTACGTAATAATTGCAGAAAAAAATCACTATGATGCAGTTCTGTATTTGTCTATGATTTAATCGGATTAAATAGGAGGATTGATTGGCATCAAATTTGATTGGCATGTCCGTTGCAGTCTCTTCTTTCACAAACGAGGAAACTCGATGATAATTGTGACGATGTGTGTAAAAAGTTTACATTATTTTAGGAAATTATTTTAGGTTTATGAACAAAATAAGGGGATGTACTTTAATTTCATAAATAAAAAAATAATATGCATTATTATGATTTCATTTGTAAAATATATACCAATTTAAAATTTTTAAATAATATAAATAACAATTATCATTTAGAAAAAACAGGCTAATTACAATTATGTATAACATTATATTACCATAACATTATAAAAAAGGTTTTCGTAGTAGATTTGAATTTATACATGATCAGTTATGATTTTTGTTATAAAAATAAGTTGTTTAATTTAAATGTCATTTTTTTCTTCATTTGATTCATCTTTGCTATCCATATCAAAATGAAATTTTAAATAAAGATGATCATGAACCAAAATTTCAAAATTTTACAAAATAAAGGAATAATGGAAATAAAGCATTTCTTTTCTTTAAAAAAACTTACAGTTAACACACTTACAAATTTGTAATTTTTAACTTTTGTTCGCTTAAAAAAAGGATGTAAAAGATCATAAACAGAATTTTCCAGTTATAAAATTAATTCACTAATAACTCTTTTTAGTTTATTAATGTATTTAAAAGCAAATTAACGGAAGTGTTGAGAGATAAAAGTTTAGCGTAATTTAATTTTTTAACTAATTGGCAATTCACATTTTTAATGTTTGAATTGAATTATGGCATGGTAAAAGTATGATAAACTTCAAAACTATAAAAGGCTAAAACACGTAAAAATAAAGAAATTATTTACTTACTTTTTAATGCTAAGATAAGTGAAAATGAATTGCACGTTTTGTTTGGAAATTATTACAAAAATTTCATCATACAAATCATTTAGTTTAAGAATACTTTTACTGATAAAATTAGAACATTTTTTTAATGGAGCAGTACAAAAGAGAATAAATATATTTCATACTTTGTGATGCAAATGAATTATGCATTTTTCAAAGCACTTAGTAGTTAACAGATTCTTGCAATTTCCTTTTATCGATTAATATTTTAACAGACTTAGGGGAAGCTTCGAAAACTACCACTTACTTGAGATAATTCATTTTCTACGAGAATCTTCCCAAAAGCTTTTTAAGTCAATTCAAGATAGAAAAAAAAAATGCGGCCATGGTACACAAAAACGAAATATTCTTTTATGGATTTTTTGTCGTTGCTTTGCAATCAAAAGGTTTTTTTTAATATTGTTTTACTTTCAGTTATTAAAAATTACTCATACCTCAAACAGTTTTTTTTCTTAAATATAACTGCATAAATGGTGAAAAAGTTTAATAAACTTCTAGAATTTTAGCATAATCGAATAATTTTGTTTTTTGACTTTACAGATCTTTTGCTGACAGATATTTTCAGCAATTTTTATAAAAAAAAATATTTCTCCATATCATTGCATTTGTGATAGTCGAAAACATATTTTTTACATCATTCAATTTATTTTGAAATTAAAGTTAAGTAACAAATATATTAAATGTATATCAGTATTTAAGATGTTGTTCTTTCGAGTATTTATAGTACTAACCGCCCCATATTTCAGTATCATATGGTAGAAACCTGGAAAACTTTCATCAAATAACTGAACTGATGATGAGAGACGTTTTATACAAAGTTAGCCAGCCTGTACAATCTATATGTCATTTATATTACTATTAGTTATAATAATATAATATGTTTATTATATAATATTTTATTTTATATTTATATTAATTTTTTATGGATCTGATGTTCGAGTGACTAGTGCTCTGGCACCCGGCGCCACAGTTAACGCGTTCGAGTCCCGGCGATGCCATGGATGCTTGTAATGGTTTGGAATCCACTTTAAAACCGTAGGTCCCGGTCTAACATGTCTGTAGAGCTTTGGGCTGACAACCCTACCCTGAAGTCAGCATCACGGAGCCAAGTTAGATGTCTACCTCTGGGTCTCCATCACAACAGAAGCTGACCCACACCTTCCATGAGGCACACGGATTCATGGATTTGGTCAAAATGCTGCTTTCTACAAAGTGGGATAAGAAACAACAACAACACTTATATTCATTGAGATCAAATTTTATTTATTTAAAAACTGATTTTCTGAATTTTTGAAAGGCAGCATTTATTTATAGTACAATCTATTTCAATTATAAAAATAGTATGTTTCAAAGTAGTTCAAAATAATTTGTTCTTAATAATTCATATACAATTTTCAAGTTATTGTCCAGTGATCTGAAATTAATATTGTTCAAGCCTAATGAGAAGAATGGCTAAATTATGTAGTTCGTTAATGTTACAAAACTGAAATAAACTTTCAATAAGTTCCACAAAATAAAGCAATAAATTTAACGTTGTTTTTATGTAAAAATTTAATATTTATTATGAAATTGCAGATCAGAAATCATCTTCTAACGTTAATTTCTGATTTTAGAACTTTGATCATTAAAACGAAAAACTTGAACAAGGCTTTGAATAAACAAATAATTATTTTTCACTTTGTATTATAATGCAGATTTTGTTTTCTATAATAATATATTTATTTAATTCCATATAATATAGTATATATAATGTATGTTTTTATACTATATCATTAAAATTAATTATTATTAAAACTAACTAATTTATTATTAAAACTCAATGATAATAATAATTTAATAAAATCAAAAGTTTTAAATAGAATTAGCCAATTTAAAATGAATATTTAATAAACAATTCTTTCATATTTCACTCATTTATGGAAAATATTTTTTTTAAATTTTTTTATTATCTTTTTTTTTATTTTTATACCACAATTTTCATATTAGTGCTCATAAAATAATTAAAAAAAAATCTTATAATTAAGTCGAACTAAAATTCTCAAGTTTTAAATCATGAATTTATTATCAGGTACTTAAAGAAGTAAATAATTGTAAAATGAATACATAAATTTAAGTATTAACTTAGCTAATTTAAAGGTGATCCTGTAATTAAAAAGTTATATGCTCCCTAAAAGTGAAGAAAATTTTTTTTTCCATCAAGTAAATTTTCTTGAAGTAAATTTAGAGTAAATTTTCTTTTTTTTACGAATTATTCAATTTATAAATGCAGTCCCATCTTTTAAGCTCCTTAATATGAAAGTCGAATTATACTTCGATTTATCTTTAAACAATTACATCGATCAATTTTCTTTCTTTCTTACATACCCAAGGTATTAAACAAACGTCAAGAATTGGTAATCAAATTAATAAAATTAATTTTTATAAAGAATTAGTATTTAAAAAATGAATGCTTAATTAACAAATCATTTCATATTTCACTCATATATGAAAAGCATTTTTTTTCTATTCCTTATCATTAAGTCAATTGTTTTTGTAATTTTTATTGTCTTCATACATAAAATTTCATTTATAGTCTCTTTTCAATTCAATCTATTACATGCCATCTTTAAAATATCTTGGCATGTAAATAAAATTTTATACACATATTTTCCCAAAAAACATTTACCTTTAAGGATTTTCTTCATTTTCAAGAATCTTTTCCAGAACAACTATATATAAATCAGTAATTGAAAATCAAATGAATAATAAAGAATTAGCCACTTTAATTTTATCTAATTACCGAAATAGCAAATTTGATTTACATGTGAAACCCGTTTCTTTTTTAGTAATCTATTATCTAATTTCTTTGTAAGTAATTTTTACTCAAATAAATTTTTCGAATTTAATTTATTGCAAATCATTTTTTTTTTTAATTTTGTATGTATGTCAAATTATCTAAATCATAATTACCTTCCATATACTTCAGCCCATACATTATAAATCACGAATTGGAAATAAGAATTAAAAAGTATATATAACTAATAAATCAATTCAAAAATTAATATATATTACTAGTTCATTGCATGGCATGCACCCATATCTGAAAACTTTTTTTTTAATTTCTGCTATAACCATGACAAATATTTTTCTTAATTTATTTATTCACAACCCAATTCAATGCATTGCAGTCCATCTTTTAAATATCTTAATAAAAATTAAATTATGTGCATAATTTTTCTATAAATAAATACGTTAACCATTTTCTCCATTATCTAATACCTTGTATATCTAATATTGTACCAATTCTAGTACCTTGTTTATATCGTTGCTGTATTCGTTCAACAATATACATACCAGATATGAACAAAATACAAGGTACTTCGTTGCAGTAACTTGTATATTGTTCATATCTAGTACCATCTACCTCTAGTATTGTCCATTATCTAGTATTGTACCAAATATAGACCAATAATTAGAAATCATATAAATAAAACATATGAAAATTTAGCTAACAGTCTAATTATCAAGAAATTACATATTCCACCCAATATTATTATTATTTTTTGTTTTTTATCAAACAGTTTCATTTTTTTAAATTTCTATACTCCACTTAAAAACAGTTTATTTTTAGCATGCAATAATTCCTTGCAGACCATCCTTTAAATGTGTTAATATGAATGCCAAATTATATAATAAATAGTCTCTCTCCAAACAATTACGTCTAACAATTTCCTTCCTTTTTCTTGCATTCACTCTAGCGCACCCAGGCACAAACCAAAACCACCCCCCAACCCTCGGAAGAAGCAAAGCCTCAAACATTTTCCTCCACCATGTCAAGAACATCTTAGAAATTCCTTCCGCTTCCTATTCCAACTAAACAAGTTCCCTCTTGTCTTGGGAATTACGGTTTAACACGCCACCCTCTGCTCCGGAATAAATACAAGGGAAGTGTGGACCTGTGGGTGGGAAGAGTCTTCTGGCGTCGTCTGGCGATTGACCTCAATCATCTTCTAAGCAAGCCGTCCATCTGTCCAGTGTCATCCATATTCTCCACTCGTCCCCCCGCCTCCTTCCTTCATCCAAGGGGTAAGTGATTTTAGGTGAGGTACATAAGATGTGACGGATGCATCGCATTGTTTAGCTCACGTATTGCTAGCTGCGACCGTGTTCCAAATGTGGATCTAGCAAAACGTTAACGCTGTTTTGTAATGGAATGAAATATAGGGACTGTGGCATGGATGCTTAATGAGCCCAGCCGGAGATACATTACGGGAAGAGGGTGGAATAAATATTACTTTTGAGGCAGACGGTTCCTGTGAATATATTCTGCAATTAGGGATTGGTATGAATAGTAGAAATGTGACAAGACATTAGACATGGCGGTCATAATAATGTTACAATCATAGATGATTAGACCAATTTAATATAAAATTTAATCAAATATATAGCACAGACATTTTTTATTGTATTAAACAAAAGACTAATGCAAATTATTTCTGGTTTAAGAACAAACAAATGAGGAAATACTTTAATTTAAAATAAAGTAATATGCATTATGATGAGTTCATTTGTAAAATATGTACAAGTATATGTAAAATATGTACAGTTAAGAAAAACTAAATTAAAATGAATAGCAATAATTATTTAGTAAATAGCAGGCTAAAGGCAATTGTGTATAACATATATATTTACTACATTTGCATAACATTATAAAAAATGTATTCGTAGTAGATTTGAATTTATACAGATCAGCTATGATTTTTGTTATAACAATAAGAAGTTTAATTTAAATGATATTTTTCTTTATTTTTTTTCATCTCAGCTATCCATACAAAAATTAAATTTTAAATACAGATGATCAAGAACTCTGCTTTTCAAACCTTTTACCATTTTTCTACATTTAAAAAAATAGTATATCATTTTAGTGAATACATTTTTCATAATTACTTATAGATTTAAAATATATTATCTATATATAATTATTGATGTATAATTATATATAAAATATATAATTATATATAAGAAATAATATATTATTTATATTACATTATTTCAATGATACAATTATTGTTGTCTGATTTGAAGTAATTGTCGATAATTATGATTCATGAAATATTGATAAGCATGAAGATATAAAAACGTACATTAAAAGTTACAAAATTTTTTATGTCTAACCTAAAAGATTTATTAAAATTTGTAATTCATGCATTAATGTATCACAGGAACGCATGCAAACACAAAAGAATGCTTTAATTGTTGCAATAATGGAAATTTTAAGATAATATCTGCACTTAAAAGTCCAAAAGTAACATTATGTCAAACGCTTTACTCTATCTCACATTTCATACGCCGTGATGAGAATATGATTGTCGCGAGCGTCCATTAAAGAATCCAGTAAATAAACTTGAAAATCTGCTAAATGAGTTGGGAGGAGGATGTGGAAGTGAAGAATATCTGAGGCGCTTCGAAAAATTAAAGCCCATTCTAACCATTCCAAAAAATGTCGGTACTTAACTCAGTCATGATTATTAAGCGTTTTAAAACACTTAACAACAACGTCTCCTCCCTAAGGAAACTCCACTGCAGTCCCCATACATCATGGGGTACTTTTTGAACTGGATTGAAATGTCTGGACTGGAAAGTTTTATTCTTTTGTTCCAAATGAAAGTCCACACGACATGAGCTGAAAGTTTCGATCTGGTAAATGTGGTTGAAAGTAAAATGAGTAAAAATAAAAAATATATGCATAAAATCTAAAAGATGGAAGAAATGGAAAAGAGTGAAGAGAAGGAAGAGAGTCAATTTTCACTGAATGGATGAAAGTCATTAATTAGAACTCATTCGAAATGCATTTATTTTAAGAGCAAAATGGAAAGAGAGTACTATAGCACCAGGAGAAGTAATCTAGGAAGGCTAGGGCTTGACTGAGTATGTCTAGTATCATTATTATTATAATATCTATGATTACATGTAAGAATAATAGCAAACACAAAAATAATAATTCAGTATGTTTTAATTTTTCACTACAAAAAAATGTCTATAGGGGGTCTAAATCAAATATGGGGATATATAATTTTATATGCGGCCTGCGGAATTATGATGCATTTCGAAAGTGCCTCACAAGATCGTTTGGGTTGGCCACCTCTGCTCTATGATGTTGAAATACAAATTTATTCAAAAGTCAAATCTTGTACTCCCATTACTACGAGAATTAAATATTCTACATGCGTTAATAACAATTCCTTTCGTTACTGAAGAACAAAATAATTTTTATAAATTTATGCAACACAGTTTCAGTACATGTGCATCTATATGTTATTTTAATTTTTTCTCTTTAATACTATATTTTTCTGACGTTTAAGAATAAAAATATAAAAATAAATTTAGAATTTTCTTTATAAATTTAATTTCTTTTATATATCTTATTTCTTATTGTATCTTATATTAGTATATTTCTTTAACATTTCGGTTCTAATTTTTAATTAGTATTTTTTTAACATAATATTCGAAATACTAGACTAATTATAGTAATAAATAGTTTAAAGATATTTAATATTTGAATTTTAAGATATCAATTATTATCATTTTTAAATCAATTTAGAGCACATACTATCTAAAATAAATTTACAAGATTAAGAATAGATTAAAAAAATATCGATACACTCAGAAAACCAATATTGTTTATAGCTAGCTCGCTCTAACATGACTATTGTTAAAAGAAACACGAACATGTTTTTTCAGTAATCTTTTAAAATCGGGAAGACTACAAATGACAGTTATTTTATTCATGAGAAAGCAACTTCGATCAAACATTTTTTTTAATATTTATTTTATTCTTTCAGTTAATCTGCCACTTGTACGTTTTATCAATATTACCACAGATTGCCTCATCATTCATATTTCACAAGAGGTTTATATGCTTAACTATAGAAAAAAAGAATCGGTTCTTGCTGTTATCATCATAATACGGATCAAAAAAAATATTGCATCTCCAAGGAAGCTTCTTATGGACATAAGCTTGTTTTCTTGTTTTCCTGGCTGATAAATAATATAAAAAATAAAACTTGATATTGACCTCTAAAATCCTTTTCCATCTCTGTACGGAATGTTATCGTTCTACCTCCCCCCCCTCCCCCTCCAGTACGCCTTTAAATATAAAAGGACTCTTACAGTGGAACATCCCTTGAGGAGGAAAGAGTTTGGAACCAGTATCAACATTCTTCCGGTAATCAAACAGCCTGAAGCTCTGGATCCAACATTTTTGTTTTGTATAGTTCTTCATCCTTCTATCCAAGGACTATGCATTTTTTTTTTCTGGGCTATCTGCTCCAAGTCCAAAATGTATGAAAACTCTTTTAACTCTTTGCGTAAATACTAGACGTGCACCTGAAGGCAACTTACGGCATGGTGAAAGGAAGAAAAACAAAGATAATTAATTGCTGAGATGTCACTTTTGCTTAATAAAATTAGAGTATCGTTCCATTGTTTCTTCTACACTTAATTTGTTCTGAAATGGTTCGACACCCTCAGCGGCAATGGAGGAATGAAATGTTAAAAACAATAATAATTTAATTTTTTTTTCTGTGGGAAGATGTCATAACTTGATTAGTGAAAATGAATTTACGTTTATCCAAATAACTTTTATAAATTAAGTTAGTTAAATAATTTATCAACTAGTTACTAGTCATAAAAAATTTCGTAAATTTCTCAAGGTATAAAAACAGAGATTCCATAATATAACGCTTTAAAAGTTTATATTTTATAATAAGTTTCACAATTTTTTTCTCTGATAGTCATGCAGTGATTAAAAAAACGTCCATGCGATAATATAAGGTTTTATAATGCAGCAAAATAACTTTAGTTGCAGGAAAAAATATGTAATCATTATTACATGATTGAATAAAAGACTTTTTAATCAAATTTTTGAAAAATTACCAATTAATTTTAAACTATAATATTTTAATATAAATTTTAATCAGTTATAAATTAAATATAACAAATTATAATTAAATATAAAACAAAAATACTTTTTCTATTATGGTAGCATGTTAAAAACTAAGGCTTGAATATTCTCAGAAGAAATCTATACCATTTTACTTCAATAATGTTTTGCAAACAGTGTAGCACACACCCATTAGTTATTATTTTTAATTGTATCTATACAAATATCTTGCTGAGAATTTAATAGATTTTTTCAATCATTGTAGCTGTACTAAGTTCTTAATTTAACTACCCATATCTTACTACCGGAGCTCTAATATTTCCTAATTTAAGAACCAAAGGTTTGGTGCGTCGCTGTATGTCATTTTTTTTTTAACATTAATTTAATAATTTTTTTTTATATTTTATTTCTTAAGTAAAATATTATTTAATATTAGCATACTTCTTTCATATTTTGGTACTAATCTTCAATACGTATACTAATATTCGAAATACTAGACTAATTATATTGACAAATATTTTAATGATATTTAAAATTTGGACGAGAAGATATCAATTATTATGATTTTTAAATCTATTTATAGCACATACTACCCAAAAATAAATTTAAAAGATTAAGAAGGGATTAAAAAAATATCGATACAGGCAGAAAACCAATATTGTTGATAGCTCGCTGGCTCTAACACGACTATTGTTAAAAGAAACACGAACATATTTTATCAATAATCTTTTAAAATCGGGAAGACTACAAATTACAGTTATTTTATTCATGAGAAAGCAACTTCGATCAAACTTTTTTTTATTTATTTTCTTCTTTCAGTTAATCTGTCACTTGTACGTTTTATCAATATTACCACAGATTGCCTCATCATTCATGTTTCACAAGATGTTTATATGTTTAACTATAGAGAAAAAAAGAATCGGTTCTTGCTGTTATAATCATAAAATGGATAAAAAAAAAAGTGTTGCATCTTCAAGTAATCTTCTTATGGACATAAGCTTGTTTTCCTGGCTGATAAATAATAAAAAAAATAAAGGTTGATATTGACCGCTAAGATCCTTTTCCATCTCTGTACGGATGTTATCGTTCTACCCACTCCCCCTAGTAGGCCTTCAAATATAAAAGGACTCTTACAGTGGAACATCCCTTGGAGGAGGAAAGAGTTTGGAACCAGTATCAACATTCTTCCGGTAATCAAACAGCCTGAAACTCTGGATCCAATATTTTTTGTTTTGTATAGTTCTTCATTTTTTTTTCCAAGGCTATCTGGTCCAAATCCAAAATGAATGAAAACTCTTTTAACTCTTTGCGTAAATACTAGACGTGCACCTGAAGGCAACTTACGGCATGGTAAAAGGACGAAAAACAAAGATAATTAATTGCTGAGATGTCACTTTTGCTTAATCAGATTAGGATATCGTTCCATTGTTTCTTCTGCTCTTAATTTGTTCTGAAATGGTTCGACACTCTCAGTGGCAATGGAGGAATGAAATGTTAAAAACAATAATAATGTAATTTTTTTTTTCTGTGGGAAGATGTCATAACTTCATTAGTGAAAATGAATTTACGTTTATCCAAATAATTTTTATAAATTAAGTTAGTTAAATAATTAATCAATTAGTTACTAGTCATAAAAAATTTCGTAAATTTCCCAAGATATAAAAACAGAGATTCCATATACTCAAAAGTCGCTATTTTTACTTGTGTAACATGCATGCAATGTTTCACATAAGGAAAGATAATATTTCTATTTATAAAAACTGAATATTACATTATCTCAAATTAGAAAATTAAATTTCTCAGAATATGAAGATAGAATAAGCTCAAAAGCAGAAACTTTGTTTGACATGCAATTTTACAATTAGTTCAATCAATATATATATATAAAAGAGATATTTAGAAAAAAAATAATAATTAAAAATAATTTTAACGTCAACGAAATAATTATAATGGAATATATAATAAGCGAATAATTTTAATTAAATCCCTTACGTTAATATGTTCAACAAAATTCATTTTAACTCTAGTATAGAACGAACATCTCCAAACTATTAAAAACTTAAATTATTAATAAAATAAATTTTTATCGCTAGCAAATGTATTTAATAAATTAAGAAATATTTATTTTAATTGTAATTCATGCATTCTAAAATGACTAAGTGCTCTCTCTTTTCAAAATTAATCGAATTGATTCGTTCAGCTACATAAAAGTCTTAATAATAAAGCATTCCTTTTTTTTTAAATAATTAATGGCACAGTTAAGTTTGTTAACTTTAACTTTTATTCACTTAAAAAAAGCATTTAAAAGTCCTCTAATTATAGGATCATAAACAGAATTTACCATTTATGAAATTAATTCACTATTAACTCTTTTTAGTTTATTAATGTATTTAAAAGCAAATTAACAAAAGTGTTGAGAGATAAAAGTTTAGCGTAATTTAATTTTTTAACTAATTGGTAATTCGCATTTTTAATGTTTGAATTGAATTATGGCATTATAAAATAAACTACTGGTACGATAAACTTCAAATAATTTAATTTTTTAACTAATAGGTAATTCATTTTTTTAATGTTTGAATTGAATTATGATACGGTAAAAGTATGATAAACTTCAAAACTATAAAAGGCTAAAACACGTAAAAATAAAAGAAACTAAAGAAAAACACTAAAGAAATTATTTACTTACTTTTTAATGCTAAGATAAGTGAAAATGAACTGCACGTTTTGTTTGGAAATTACTACAAAAATTTCATCATACAAATCATTTAGTTTAAGAATATTTTTACTGATAAAATTAAAGCATTTTTTTAATAGAGCAGTACAAAAGAGAATAAATATATTTCATATGTTGTGATGCAAAAGAATTATGCGGTTTTCAAAGCACTTACCAGTTAACAGATTCTTGCAATTTCCTTTTATCGATTAATATTTTAACAGACTTAGGGGAAGGTTCGAAAACTACCACTTACTTGAGATAATTCCTTTCTACGAGAATTTTACCAAAAGCTTTCTAAGTCAATTCAAGATGGAATAAAAAAAAAAAAAAAAAAAAAAAAACTATGGCCATGGTACACTAAAACGAAATATTTTTAGGGATTTTTTTTTTTTTTTTCCTGTTGCTTTGCAACCAAAAGATTTTTTTTTAAATTCTGTTTTACTTTCGGTTATTAAAAACTACTCACACCTCAAACAGTTTTTTTTTTCTTAATTATAACTGCATAAATGGTGAAAAAGTTTATTAAACTTCTGGAATTTTAGCATGATCCAATAATGTGCTTTTATGAATTTAAAGGTTTTTTCTGCTGAAAGTGATTTGTAGTCGAAAGCATATTTTTTACATCATTACATTTTTTTTAGAAATTAAAAATAAGTAGCAAATAAATTAAATGTATATATGCATTTTAGTATTTTTTTTTTTCGAGTATTTATATGCTAATTGTCCCATATTTCAATGTCGTATGGTAGAAACACGGAAAATTCATCAAATAACCTAACTGATAATGCGTGACGTTTCACATAAAGTTCGCTCGCTGCTACATTATATAGGTCATTTATATTAGTATTAATTATAATAATAGAGCATAATAATAAATAATAATAATAAATGTATTTATAAGAATACTAATACGTTAATTATATATTATTTTATATTGATATTAATTTTTAGGGGTCTGATGGCCAAGGAACTAGCGTTCTGGCGTCCGGTGCTACTGGTATCGGGTTCAAGTCCCTTGGTACCTTGTACATCTAGTATTGTTCATTATTTAATGCCTGGTATATCTAGTAATGTACCAGATATAGAGCAAGAATTAGAATTCATATAAAGAAAACATATACTAATATAAACGTTTAGCTAATTGTCTAATTATCCCCATTACATATTTCACCCAATATTAATTTTTTTTTAATAATCAAGATGTTTTATTATTATTATTTTTTTAATTTCTGTACTCCACATACAAATAGTTAATCCTTAACTTGCAATAGTTCATTGAAGTCCATCCTTTAAATATATTAATATAAATGTCCAATTATATACTCGTACATAGTTTCTCTCCAAACAATTACGTCTAATAATTTCCTTCCTTTTCTTGCATTCACTCTAGCGCATCCAAGCACAAACCAAAACCACCCCCAACCCTCGGAAGAAGCAAAGCCTCAAACATTTTCCTCCACCATGTCAAGAGCATCTTAGAAATTCCTTCCGCACTACTCCCGCTTCCTATTCCAAATAAACAAGTTCCCTCTTGTCTTGGGAATTACGGTTTAACACGCCACTCTCTGCTCCGGAATAAATGCAAGGGGAGTGTGGACCTGTGGGTGGTAGTGGGAAGAGTCTACTGGCGTCGTCTGGCGCTTGACCTCAATCATCTTCTAAGCAAAGCCGTCCATCTGTCCAGTGTCATCCATATTCTCCACGCCCCCCCCTCCTTCATCCAAGGGGTAAGCTATTTTAGGTGAGGAGCATAAGATGTGACGGATGCGTCGCATTGTTTAGCTCACGTACTGCTAGCTGCGACCGTGTTCCCAAATGTGGATCGAGCAAAACGTTAACGCTGTTTTGTAATGGAATGATATGTAGGGACTGTGGCATGGATACTTAATGAGCCCAGCCAGAGATACATTACGGGAAGAGGGTGGAATAAATATTCCTTTTGATGCAGGCGGTTCCTGTGAATATATTCCGCAATTAGGGCTTAGTATGAATTGTGGAAGTGTGACAGGACATTAGACATAGTGGTCATAATAAGGTTCCAATCATAGATCAGTAGACTATTGTAATATAAAATTTAATCAAATATATAGTGCAGGCATTTCTATTGCATTAAACAAAAGAATAACGTAAATTATTTTTGGTTGCAAAATGAGGGTGCACATTAATTTAAATAATAATAATAATAATATGCATTATCATGAGTTCATTTGTAAAATATGTAACAGTTTTGAAAAATTAAATTAATATAAATAGCAATAATTATTTAGAAAATAGCAGGCTTATGACAATTATCTATAACATTATGTTAGCATAACATTATGACTAGTCACAGATGTTTAAGTAATATAAGTATATTTTACATTATTCTGATTTTAATTATCAACAAAAGCATCGTAGACATATAAAACCTACGTAATATTTTACTTCAAATAAGATGAGTTTTGTGTGTGTGTGTATTACGTAATAATTGCAGAAAAAAATCACTATGATGCAATTCTGTATTTGTCTATGGTTTAATTGGATGAAATAGGAGGACTTCGACTCAAATTTGATTGCCATGTCCGTGGCAGTCACTTCTTTCACAAACGAAGAAACTCGATGACGATTGTGACGATGTGTGTAAAACATCTTTCAACATAAAGTAAGATGCTTGCTGGTAGTTTTCCAAGTTTCTCCCATATAACACGCAAATTTAGGGCAGTTAACTCTAAATGTTTTTCCAAAAAGCAATGATTCATAAGTGATGATAACCTCACAATCACTTATGAGATGTTAGTGGCATACAAAAAGGAACAAGATCACAAAACCCATCGATGTAAAAAAAAAAAAAAAAAAAAAAAAAATTATAAATGTTCAAATATTAGCTGTTAATTAAAAAAAAATATTATACTTGTGCTTGCTTAAGTAGATATGCTTCTCTTCTACAGGTATTTGAAAAAAAGAACTATTTCCGTAGTGCAAGATCAATTTATAAATATAGGAAGTTAACACCTTTTTTTTTTTTTTTCATACATCTGCAGAAGCTGATTTTAAATTTCACATCTACAGATTTCATACAATTTAATCAATTTGTAAACTTCTCCCCTTCCTTTTCAATGTTTCTGAATGGTATTCTACACATTTTTAATGTGATAACGTAGATTGGAGAAAAAACAAAGAATTTGAAAAAAGCAAAAACGATAATTTCATTTTTCAATTTTTGTTTGTTGGCATTAACTACTACAGATGTCAGATTAACTATATATTCTTAATCAGCTAACTGAGCAGCAACTTCAATAATTAAATAGGAAATAATATAAACATATGCAAATATGAAATTGTTTTATGTTGTAGGGAAAAAAATAAAAAAAAAGTTTCACTTATTGTAACAGGCAATTTTCCATATCTCAATTTGTTCATATAATGTGTTAAATAATTTATCACAATAGCAATACATGGAACAGCTTTTCTGAAATTTGAATTTCTTGCTGGTGAAAACATAACTAATCTTATATCTTGCAACCTGAACAGTATAAAATGCTAAAAGTAAAAATTTAACATTTCCTGTTTAAGACGTGCATTCTTTTAGGAACATACGATATCATTGTATAAATCGCATTAGAAATTAAGTAAAAATCATTTAACTATTAATCCAGAATTTTGATTAACATCTACATCAATTTTTAAGGCGTATATACAATTTTGCTTTTTGTTTTTTTTTCATGGCCAAACCTGATAGAAACCTTTTTTTACTAATAAAATTAGCTTATCTAACTACATCACATATATATAGAGATATATATACATTATGCACATTCAGATATTTTATATAATAAGTTTAACGAATTAACTAATGTAATAATAATGACTAATAAAACTAATATAAAAACTAATGCTTTATTCAAAACAAAACAAATCACTTAAATCTTGGTAACTTTTTTTTATTTTAAAGAAAACAAAACCGATTTAGTACATATTTATTCTCATTATTATAGAATGAATCAAATTTTAGAAGTAATGAAACCATGTATGAGCAAATCAGTTTAATAATAATAATTAAGCTTTTCCTTGAGGAAAAACTAACTATTGGTGTGACACAAAAAAAAATCTACTTTACATTAAACATTTCAATGGCTCTGTCTCTCTCTTATATTGTCCTTAACAACATAAATCTCAAAATCAAGTTAAGTCGAAAAAGTAAATTAAAAAAAAAATGAATTCAATTTATTGACACACAACAAATACATAAAATGGAAATGAATAGCAAAGAACTCTGGAAAATCTTACAGTTACGATAAACTTATATATTTACACATATATTGAATAACTGACATTATACATAATTATTAAAAGGGGCACGAATTATGTACTGTATAATTATGTACTTATAACATATTAAAAGTAGTTTAAAATGCAATTATTTAACAAAAACATTTCATTTTTTTCCCCAGACTAAAAATGTAAAACATCTATTTGTCTAACATTTAGATTTCTAAATTTTTCATTCATTAACTGATTTAAGATTGAAAAAATATTTATTTATTTATTTTCAATTTTCTAAACGAAAATATTTTTTCTAGTAATTAAAAAAAAAATGTGTTTCAAATTTATCTTGGTTATATATTTGAAAATTTACTTTTGATCTCTATCACTTGTTGTATTAGAGCATGATATAGTAAAATTATTATATAACAAACAATATTACAATAGAACTGAACTTTAATATTCAGAGTTTAATACTAAATTTTTATCTTTTATATTTACAGTATTATTTTTATGGTTTGATTTAATTATCTTTGTAAATTAGGATTTAAACTTCATTCATAAAATAGACAGTATAATATGAATGACGGTAAGAAATATCTAATAGGACTTTATAATTAATTATTACTTAAATATTTATTTATTCATATTTAATATATATCTATCATTCAAAATTACCTCTAATCTACTAAAAATTTAAATAATAATATTATTAATAACTGAGCACTGACATTTAACTAAATCAATAAAATAACATTCCATAATTCCATTCATTAATGAAAACTCGGGTTTTAAGAAAATGTATTTAAAGGCTATAATAATCTGAAAATTTTATAAATATACGGAAATTATGTAAAACAGTAATACATATACTTCACTTAAGTATTAGTTAGAAGGAGCTAAGATTCATTTCTTATATTAGCCATTTTTAACTTCCAGACTATTAAAAAATGTTTTGCTCTTTATAGAAGGAATGTTATCTCCAAAAATTAAGATAGGCTTGTACTAGAATTCGTACTATTGAATTTCCCGTTTAATGTATTGAGACTGATACAAAGTAGCGAGTCAAAATAATGACAAAGAATGATATGCATGTCTCTATCACTAGATCAAACATCAACACTTTTTTGCTATATAACATACATGGACCATCTTTAGTTAAATTTAAAAACACAAATCTATCAAGAAGCTTTTCCATCTAATAACTGCTCTAGCAACTACAACTTTTTATTGCAATGCATAGGATATTTTAAATTTATCCTATGCATTGCAATAAAAAATATATTAATTAAAATAAAACAAAAAATTAACATTTAATAAGCTTATAAAATAATATAGGGTCAGATCAAGATTTAGGTGCATGGAAATTTAGTGATTTTTTTTTTTTTTTTATTTATCCCCCATTCCCCAGGCATCTTCAAAAATCACGTTAACGCGCTTTTCAAAATGTAAACAAACCTTCATCAGCGCGGTTACAGTTAACAATACCAAGTTGCCACTGTAGCTTATCTTAGAAAAAAAATATTAAATACATTGTGAGTTGCATTATAAGCATTTAAATTCTGATTACAGTTTTCACAATTGTCAAACAAAACAGGCTTATTAAATCCTTTCTCAATGAAAGCAGCTTTCATTTCTTCTTCATGAGTATTTTTGGGTAACCCTTGTTTACTACTTTCAATGGTCTTTGATGTTTCGTGTTTATTACAAAATATTCAATATTGTTCTTCCTTATTTCTCGATGTTGTTCTTCGTCCGAGGGGAACATTTTACCCGCTAGTTTAATAAGAACTTTGCCCTCAAAAGCTTCTTAAATTTTCCATAGACTTAACCCTAATAGGAGGCATTTTCACAGTAGTATGAAAATTTTCATCAACACGAATCAATTTTTGAAATTTATTTTACAGTTTTAAATTATTATTATTACTATTTATTTATTAATTTCTTTTGATTTTTGAGAAATCTATGTTTTACTTCACAGATGTAGTACATGAATCTTTTATTTATTTATTTTAATATTTTCTAGGGAAAAGGGCTCATTTATCGAATCTAATCTAATGATGCATTCTAGCAACACCTGGATGGCATAAATCAGCATATAGTTGTTTCTGGTCTGCTTCAGGATTAGTTGCTGCATTTATCCTAGAAAATATATCTGCATTTCGATTTTTATTTCCAGGACGATAGATCATAACACACTTGAAATATGACAACTCTAATGTTCAACGTATGATCATATCATTGTGGAATTTGCTGGTGCGTTTGTGTATCAAACGTGAATGAGACAGACCTTTGATCGTTAATACCTCAAAAGATCTACCAATAAGAAAACGTCACTAAAAGAGGAAAGATTCTATAATACACATGTTTCTTTCTCAATAGATGAATGGTTAAATTTCTGATTTTCTTAGTGTTCTAGAGAAAAATGCTATGGATCGACCAGTTTGACTGAGAGTTACTAATATAGAAAATTTAAAAGATTCAGTCACAACTCTGAACTATAATATATCATCTATTGCATAAAATTAAGCTTTCTCTATATCAGTCTTTTTGTCAAATGCATTTACAATCTCCTTTATTAGGTGAAAAAGTTGATTTAATAATAAAAGGCGTATCTTCTTGGAGAATGTCGGTATTCAACTGCAATAATATGCAAGCATACCTAATGTTCTTCAGAGAGATCAGTTGTTAGGAATTGGTAAGTTTATCAAACGGGAAAGCCTATCTGGAGCAGATTTAGTAATTTTGTTTTCAATAATCTATACAAGTATCTTAATAAATTTAGTAGAAAATTTAGATTTTTTCTTTATTTAACGTTAGGTTGTATTTCATGACAATGGTTATGAATTTCTTAAGTTCTGATCGTGTCCGTATGAGTCTCTTACACATACAGCTATATTATCTAGATACGGAAGTGTTGCCTTTAGATACTCATCTTGAAAACTTTTGTCAATGGCTCTCTGAAAACATGCAACTCCATTAGTGACCCCAAAAGGAACACGGATAAAATTATATAATTTATCATCAGCTTCGAAGGCTTTATAAAGTTTTTCTGTATCTTATATAGACAGTTGATGGTATAAGCTCTTCAAATCAATAATGCTGAATATTGGAATATATTTTTTTGGAAAAGGATAGGCATGCATTATGAAGCGGTTAATTGTTTGCGAATAGTGAATAATCATAAGTGGTTTCAGATGTTCTTCATTCACCACGAATATAAAGGAATTTCTAGCCTTGATAATTCTCTCTTAAAAGTAATTTCTTTAACTTCGCAGCAATTAGTATTCCATCTTCCAACGTTAGACCTCTAGATTCGGTAGCAGCCATTGGTCTACAAACATGGATTGCATTCCGCATGCGTGCCACTGCCCAGCCAAATTTAATCAGCTTTTAGTACTAGTATACACGCCCATGGAAGGAAATCAAATACTTACCAACAACGGTGACAATTTTGGAAAACTACAATGAATATTAATGCCCTGTATCTAATGTATCATATTGTCTTCTATGTCCACTCTATTCATTCCCGACTCATCATAGATTTCTAATTCTTGAAAGATTTTGAAATCATCACCTAATAAGCATCCTTTTCATAGACATGGCAAACCTTTCGATAAAATTTGGCACACACACATAGAAAAGCATCTATCTTTTCTAAAGAAGCTAATAGCCCCTCCTTTCACGACCCTTTTTTTTCTCACAAACAGAATCTTTTACACGCCTCGGCCAATTATTAGCGGTCTCTTACAATGATTTCTTCTCTTTAATATACATGCAAATGACTTCTCCAAAGAAGCGAACGTCCATATCGCAATGGTTTTTGTTGAAATGGCTATCATTCACACAAACTTAAAAGCTTTCTTAATCAAGCACACTCATCAAAATTTTATCACTGGCGTTTAGAAAGGATCTGCTTATGGAAACTTAAAGTGAACTACCAATTGCACTTGTTTAATTTTCGTTAAACAACACAACCCACCACTCACTTCACCTCTTAAATTTTTCATGAATCAGTTCCTTTTGTTCAAAAATACAAATATATTTGACTTCAGTATACTATAAATTATAGGTCAGTGGAAAACTTATTTTCACCTCCATCATTTAACCTATTTTATTATACTTTATCCATTTGGATCACTACAGCCATGATAAGATTGAAGAGACTTCAGACTTTTCAAGTTCTCCGAATCGCAAACGCATATCATAAATGAGAATTCTCGCACGATGAAATTTAACTTCAACCAATCATCACCTATGCGAAACATATATCTACTAATTCTTTTCTAAAATTCAAAACACGGATAATCCCCTTCTTCCTAATCTTCCAAACTGCGATCCTAGATTTAATAACTCATAAAAAAAAGGCTCAGATCCATTGAAGAGAAGGAGATCTTTAACTTTCCCAATAATTACGCAACGTCCAGACGGGAAAGAGCCCCTTTTGCGAACCTATTTAAACCGGTTTGATAAAACCATAAAAAAAAAACCATGCGTCTCGACAACGCACCGGCAAGTCTGTTTTTCCGCTCATTAAAGGTACCCCATTTACGACCAGATGTCACTCACAGTTAGAGATAACTCGAATTGTTTTTCGCGGTCAGACGGAGATGCCCGGAACGAAAGCTGCTAACAACACTCAACATAATCATTAATCACCTTCTCAGAATTAATTCCATCTGTAATAAATCTATTTTAAACAACACAGAAGAAAATTTAAGAATACTTTCTTTCTTGGTGTCACTGAAGCATTTCTACGGCATTACTTTTTTAATCTACAATTTTTTAGCTCATTATTAAGAACTTTCCTCATAGTTTACAATTTCCTCACACTTTCGATATTTTCTCTCCCATTTCTTTCAAGAAATTGTAAATCACCAACGAATTTCTACTCAATTTCTTTCCGGCACTACTAATTACTGGAAACTCCAGCAGAGTCCAATAAACAACCCCATTAAGATACTCCACATATACAAATTTTTGGTTATCTGTCACCCAATCACTCCCTTAATGGCCATATTAAACACAGTCACGAGTTCTGTTGCGCGACTCAATATTTGCTATAAAACAAATTACACTGTCAAATTTTTTTTTTTTCTTTATACCCAACTGACTCTGAACTGGAAGCAATCTTGTCTACTCTGTGATATTGGTATATGTCATTAAATGTGTTGCTGACTTGGATCTATCAAGTAGTGAGCAGAAATAACATGGTTTATAATATCATGAGTATACATATTCCTTGATATTACAATTAATTTCCTTTGGAGTTTTAAAAAAAAGTATTTCTTTTGGGTTTTACTGATTTCTTGGACAACTAGCTAATACCCTGCTATCAGATATATTTTATAAATATTTGAGTTCTTTTTTAATCTGCCAATTCATTTCTGTTTATCCTTTTGATATTTATGTTCATCCAATGATTACTGCAGCAGCTTATGCACACTTCAAATCTTGAACCTTCTTTTTTGTGTGTGTGTGTGTGTGTGTATACGTTTCTGAATGTGAAGGACTTCAGAGCTGTTGTATTGTGGGTTTTGTTATTTAATTTGATTGTGTTTCTATCAAACACATGATAATTTAAATATAACAAATACTGTAGTAAAAATGGTTGTTTTTCTAGTTCATTCCTTGTCAGTTTTCCTTTGATTTGTAGAGTTCTTATATAATTCCTTTCAATGCAATCAAATTTAAACATGATTAATAGTAATTGATTAATGGAAAAAATTTAAATATGATTAATAGTAAACTTATGAAGTGGCTCACAAGAAAAATATTTTTTCCAGATTTAGTGTTAATCGCTTATGATGGATAGTGTAACTGATTTTATTTGATCACAATAATTATGTTGTAAATCAGAACAAATATACTGGGATTTTTCTTCTATTTTTAAATTAGTACCTTTAAAATAAACTATTTAAATTAAATTGGCTATTTCTTCAAATTTGCATCACAACACTTGAGAATAAAAGTAATAGTTATGAGCTTTTAAGATCTTGGGTTTATATATTTAATACAACATCCCTTTCATGTTTAAACAAAAGGCAAGTACAATATAAATTTTGTGGTAAATGCACTAGTGAGCACTGTTATCATCATCAAAAAGTAAAGTATGTGCATCATGAACCAAAAAACAATATATAATGTAAAAACTTTTTATATAAATAAAATTCTATGCTGTTAATGAAATAATGTGTTATATTTTGAAGTTCAAGAAAGACGGACATTTAAAAATATATATCACGAGTTATTTTAACAATCAATAATTCTGCTCAAATAATAAATAAATCAACGCTTTTCAGAATTTATTTTCTTTTATGTTTATTAGTATTAAATTACATTAAAGTTTTGTATAAATTTTATTAAGTATGTTGAAGTAAAAATATCTAGCTATAAAATGCACAATGAATTATTAAAATTAAATTAGTCATTCATACAAAGGCCAAAGAGAAATAAACATCTACTTGCCAAGATAAGTTTCAAAAATTATATTTATAAATAAACAAAAGATGTTCTCAAATAAATAAGATACTAAGAAACAGTTAACAAATATATTTTTATTATAATACACAAGCTAACTTAAAAAGTAACAAATCGTCATACATAATAGGAACATATTAGAAAGTTTAAAATTGTTAATATAAAAAATATACATACCTTTCACATTTAACCCAGTTTATAATTCCTATAAACCAGTTATTAACATTTCAAATAATATATAGCACATAAAAAAGTCCAAAGAAATAATATTGGTTGCAAATTGATAAAATTAATTTTTTTCTTGGTCACAGCAATCAATAATCATAAAGGAGCTATAATAAAAACAATAACAAAACATTTTGAAAAATTCAATAACATTTTATGAAATGAACGGAACTTGAATCACTAATTCTAATTATAATGTAAAAAGTTTATGTAGTTTAGTTTGTGTTGACTAACAAAATAAATATTATACCAGTAATAAAGAATTAAATTTTTAAATGAATATAATAAATCAGAAATAGTAAGCTGTTTGTTACAAAATTTTACTATAACAATTGAAAAACAAAATTTTAATATAATAATTTTCTAATAACATTTACATATTACAAATAAGCGTAAATAATAGTGAGAAAAATTTATTCTTTCTGCAAAGAAGAAATATGTGATTTATATGAATTTGCCATTCCAAAATATGCATTTGGTATCTAAATTACACTAGTGTACATTAATAAAAAATGCTGTATGAATCGATAAACTAATGATAACCATCTACAATTTTGCATAAAAATAAAAAAGGTATTTTTCACATCTTTCTAAAAAAATCAATAATCTCATGTGAAAAATTATTTTGTTGGCAGGTCATTTTTATTGAGCTTTTTGTGTCTCCTGTATTAGTTGCCAACTGTAAACTGCTAACATAATTTCATTCCATTTGTCGCACCATCTCTTTTCTATTTGTTAAAAACCTTATCTGGAATGCAGTAGAAATCAATAACCATTTGGTATAAAATCTCGATTTACAACTTTCTGTGTTGCTATATTCCAATGTCTGCTAAACTTTGATTTGGCAGTATTATTTAAATTCAAAGCAATCTCTCTTCTCCCAAATTTTAACTGATACAGTAGTTTGTTTGCCATATTTGGATTAAGTAGTGTGAAATTGATAAAAATCAACCATTATTATTTACAAAGAGGAAATTAATGCTGATCAGAGTAATTAGATAAGCCAATTGAAAACATTAATTTAAAACAAATGTTATAAAAAGAAATGCAATTAAAAAATATGGCATTTATATTTTATAAATGGTAATAATCAAGATTTATTTAAATTTTAACTTTATTTATAAAATTCAGTTTCTTTATTTATTGAAATTGATATTTTACATAAAGCTTGTATTAAAACATATTTAATTACTAAGAAGTATTAAACACTTAATTTGAACAGCAAATTAGTAAACTTTTTTTTTTTATAATAAAAAAGCATTTTCATTTAAACCATAATTTAGTAAATACAACTCAAATGAATCTTGTTTGTTTTAATTAATTTTCTGTAAAAAAACTACATATAGAATAATGAGATATATATAAAAAATATAGAAGTATAGAAAATTCTCAATTTGAATTTTTAATGAATATTTATGCAAATAGAGATAATAAAACTGAAATATATATAATTTAATTTCAAAAGGCAATTATATTTTAATCAATTTACTTCATAAATTTTAAAGCATAAAGAAAATTAATTTTTATTATAAAATAATTTCACATATACGTAAAACATTTTTTAATTTAAGTGCAATTTAATGGTTAAAAGTTCGAAAGTAATTCACAAATATTTAAATTTAAAAAAATTTCAATAAAATTTTGTTGAAATTTAAGTAATTGTTTATTCAAATTCAAAGCAGTTATATTTTTAAAAATTGTCAATTTGTATATTGAGTACTTTATTATTTAATAATATTTATTAGCATATAAAAAATTAATATATATATTAAATAAAGAAAAACAAATAGAATTATATAGCTAAGAACATTTTAAATTCAGAACAGTGATAATTACTTATTATTTTAAGAACAAGTTAAATTTTAGAAGCAAGTAAATCAGGTTTAATGAAATAAATTTCAATGCTTTTCCCAGATAAAAACAATTATTACTACAAATGTAATTTGCAAATTGCATAAAGAATACACTGGTTCTTTTTTTTTAATGTTCCAATCTATTGCATTTATTTTATTTGTTGAACAGAATTCAACAATGCATGAGACAATAGAAATTTATTACAAAGAACATTAGAAAATCTTACAATTAACATACACAATCTAATATATTTAAACATATAATTAATATATATTATACATAATTTAAAGGTATATAGATTACATAGCAACAAATATAAAATTAAACAATTATCTTATTAACACATTAAAAATTGTTTTGAAATAGGATGTGTACCTTTATTTAACTTTTACTCTCATAGAAAAAATTTTTAATATTTAAATAATATAATTAATGAAATTTCAAAAAAAGTTTTCATTTTTTAATTTATTAATCAATTCAAGTTCATGAAAGTAAGATGTATTCATATATAAAAAATGCACTCTGAGTTTTTCTAAATTACCAATTTCAAATCTTTCATCAGTTTACTATTGTGCTCCATAATATTTATCTTTACATTTATAGGAAGAGATCAATATCAAATTTATGCACAAATTAATCAATTTCTCTTAATGCAGTGATGCATAATCTCATCATATTGTGAATAATCTTACAAAAAAATCACATCATGCATTTGTTTAAATGTAACAAATGACATTAAAATTATATTTAAATTTCAAATGTTAGAAAAAAAAAAAAAAAAACAGAAAATAATTATTAAAATATTAAACAGTAATTATAAAATTGTAAATAAAGAAAATAATATATTTTGTCTTATATTGCTAAAAAAACAAACAAAATTTTTATAAAATTTAAAGAACTAATAATTAAAAAACACATGAATTTAAAAAAAAAAAACCTGCTATTTTCCTACTTTTAAAAGAGAAATAATTTCTTTATTAAAAAAAAAAATTATAATTGGCTTTCTTTTTCATTGAATAATTTCTAATAATAAATTGTCCTTATTATAACTTTGATAAAAAAATTGAATTGTCATTCAAAACAGATCTTCACAAACATTAATTTTTTATGACATATTAAACAATTTTATGTGAAAATTTAAATATAAAGCAAAATATCCCAATGAAATCCTCTGAAGCTTCAAAGAGTAATAATAAGAGTGTAAATAGCATATGTTAATAAAATATTAAAACACATCCTAAATAAGAATGAAGATGATTTCTTGAAATAACTGCTACTTCTACTATCCAACTTAATTAGGTTTACTTTTTGAATATTTTAAAATTTATGAATTATAATTTCTACAATTAAAACCATTAGAATAAGTAAAGAATATTATAGGCTAATTTATACTAATTAATAACAGACTAATCACAATAAATTCATAACTGTACGTAACTTGTGAATGATGAAAACAGTGACATTTGATGAAACAGTATAAATATATATGCTAATAATAATATATATTATTATTAGCATATTAAATACCTTTCAATATGCTAATAAATATAGTTCAATATAGTAACAAACATAATATCCTGCAATAAATAAATCTTTTAATTGAAAAAAAAAGCAGATTTAGAGATACTAATATCATAAAAGTAATAGAAATTTTATATATTTATAATGAATACAGTAGGAATTTATATATTTTTAGTACTAGTAGGAATTTATATATTTTTAAATGCCTAATTTCATTTTTTTTAAACATGTCCAGAATCAAAAAAGTTTTTTAATGTTAAATATAAAAAGCAAATGTTTTCTATTTGAATAATGAGCTTTAAATAAATTTTCAACAAGTCTTATGCAGAAGCAAGTTTAAAAAATAAACCCCCATTAATTTACATTATTGAATTACATATAAGCCTTTTATTCATCAGTGGTGGAACATTATTTTACCACTGAAAGGTATATAAAAAAAAAACACTATAATAAAATTGTCAACAAATATTTTACTATTAAACTTTCAGCCATATTAGAAAAGAAAAAATATTAGTACACAAACAAAATTTATTTTGTTATTTAACATTAATTCCTTACAAAAACAAGAATCAATACATTATTTTTATTTAACTAACTTTGGGAACTGCACTCATTTTTAATTTATTGTAATATTATTAATGAAAATGTCTTAATTATTACACAAATAACTCTTAATTTCTTTTAATACTTATAAAGAGTTATAAGAAATTCATAAAAATTTAAGACTAAAGATTACGGGAAAAATACGTAAATAAAATAATGTTATGTTTTAAATTTTAATAAATAGTTTAAAATTTCTGAACTTAATAACTTAAAATTTCATTAAATTGTAATAAATCTATTTAATTACATATTAAATTCTATTATGTAAGACACTTTGAAACGATAGCAATTGCAAACCATAAAATTTAGGTATTATTTAAACAATATAATATACTAAACAATTCTAAAGTGTACATACAAAAGTTATGAAACATAGATTAAATATAAAAATCATTCTAAAAACATTTTTAAAATTAAGTAATCTTCATTGACATATTCATAAACATAATTCAAATAACTTGTATTTGAAGGCAATGTCTGGTCTATTTGGAAGGAGATATGCTCAAGTTTGAGAATAACTATTAAAGTAACAAAATCACTGAAGTACTTTACAATTACGGACTGCATTAATGTCATAGTTTTCTAAACTAAAGAAAATAAGTAATACAATATTAATTATTGCACAGCACTTTATTCTTAATAAAGCAATTTTTCCAAATAGCTAACTTTCTACATCCTCCAAGTCTACTGATCAGAAAAGATCATTTACTTAACTTTTAAAACTTGGAATTCTTTAACGAATTTTCTTCTGCATATTGTTGAATTAGTAAAAACAAAGAGGATGAAGAATGCTTTTTAGAACAGCTGATTTTATTTTAAAAGTTCGTAACAAATAGTTTGTATAAATATTAGTTATATCATTAATGAAATTAACTAATCCTTAAATAAAATAATGTTGTTGTTCTGTTTTAAATTTTATTAAGTACAGAAATTTTAAACTATTTACTAACTTAAAATTTCATTAAATTATAATAAATGAAACATAGAAATGTACACATAGAAATATATGACGATCATTTGCACAGTCAACAATGGTAGAAAATTGCCTACAAAGCAAATAATATTTTAGATAACATTGTTACAATGTTTACAGTGAAAATCAGATCAAAGAAAAAATATTATCTTTATTCTAGGAAAAAAAAAGTAATTGATGAAATAGTATAAAATATTAAGAATCTAGAAGGAGAAATTCAGTTTAAAAAAAAATCAATGCACTAGTGACAAAAATTTAGATGAAAGTAATATCCAAGAAAAATTAATTCAGCAAACACAGAAATAAACATGTGATAAACTTTTTATTTTAATAAGGATAAAGAAAAATTTATAAACTCAATAAAAGAAATACAAATTATTAATGAGAGAGTTTCCATTTGTAAGAACAAAATTTCAAAGAAAATAAAATGCTTAGCATGAAATGCATAGAAGTTAAGATCCTTCCCTTTCTTTAAATGCTTTTTAAAATGTTTAGTATTCATATTGAAAGGCAACTGCTTAAATGCAACTTATTTAATTCATTGTTTCTTAAAATTATAAAATCAGCTTGTTCTAAACTTTTACAACCAAACAATCATTCTCATCATTAATATTTTGCTTTGCACATAATAATCTTTTAGAAACAAGCATCTGAAGCAAATATTGTACTCTTCTCCCTCTCTCCATTTATATATAACTAGGAAAGGAAAGTTTTTTTTTCAACATTTAATTTCAACAGATATTTAAGAATACTTCACGGCCTTGGTCCTAGATAGAGTTTAATACCAGTTGAATCGATTCTTCAGATAGCAAGGATTTGATATTAGCAATGGATTTTAACAACTGTTAAAAATTCATCTCTTTGACAAGGAAAGGTTATTTAGCATATTGCCCAGAGTTGCTTTAAATTTAATTACAGTTAAATACAACTCTTGCACTTGCAAATGCATTATTTATAACTCCACGTAAGTTTGGCATATTTCAATTTTAAGGTATTCTTATTGAACATTTCTTCCGTGGACAGCTACTATTTATTTATTATTTGGCCTTTTTGTCTTTTATCATTTTTAATTGCCTTTGCATGATTAAATAATAGATACATATTATAATGAATATTTTACAAATGAGGTTGCTCTAATTGCTTAAAAATATAATAGGTTGCAATGATATAATACCTAATATAATACCTATTATATAACATAACTATTTTTTTCTTAATTCATATTCATCAATTTTATTAAATTTATTATCAACAAAACTTGTTGAAATAAAGAATGTTATTTAAAACTGAGTAATGATGATTTTTTTTTTTTTTTTTTTTTTTTTTTTTTTTTTTTTTTTTTTTTGTTATATATTCAGAAATAATTGGGACAAAAAATTTTTTTCTAAAAGAATAATTTTTAGTTGAAAATATATTTTACAAAATGGATCAACAGATCGATTTTTTTTATGGATAAAATTATGATTGCAAATTTTTCAGAAATGCATTTATGAAAAAGTTATTAATATTTAAGTATAAAAAAATTAAAATGTTCAAAACTATATTTATTTTATCAATCACTTTTTAAAGAAAACGTATATATAATTTTGATAATTAAAAGTAAATCTTTTATTTCATTTACCTAATCACAATATTAATTCAGTTTAAAAATTTCTAACATCTAAACTTTTCTAAAAGTAATATCTCTTTAGTATAAATTTTTAACAAAAGAATTTAAATAAAAATGCACTTATTTAATTATTTTACACCTGTATATTAAATTAGAAAATCTAATTTTCTGCTGATTAAAAAAAAAAAAAAAAAAAATTACTGCAATAGTTGTTACAAAAAAATAAAACACTTGGTAGATATCTTGATAAATATATTCTATGTTACAATTAAAATTAATGTTGTTGCTTTTATAGTATTCATGTACATAGCTTAACCATACATTAAGTAAGTAAGACAGTGTTAAAATTAACCATTAACTTCATATTAGCATAAACAGTTAACATTGCTGACAAAAATTAAGTTTTTCCACTGTCTAAAATCTTTCAAGTATTTGATTTTTAAACAGCTTATAAATAAGCAATTTTTTTTCATTTTTTAAACAACCCTTACTTTATTATTAATATAGCACAGTTTAAATTGAATTTGACATGACAAAAGTGTATGAAATGTATCTGACATGAATGTATCAGGTTGTTCTCATGATTTTAATTAAATCTTAGAAATAGAAAACTCTCTTTCTCTAATGTACTCCTGTGCCCAAAAAGTAAAACAAATTTTCAATTTAAATTTCTCGGGCATAAGGAAGTTCAATATTGTTTTCATTTTTAGGTTGTTGGCACTATCCTTGACATCTGTGTGAAATTTCACGTCAAAATATTCATTAGTGTTTGAGTTACACTTGGCTTTGTGAAATGCTAAAAGTGATTTCAGCGATTTTTGAAATGTCTGAATTAATTGAGCAAAGATCTTGCATTAAATTTTGTTTGCGAAAACATATGAATGTTGCAAAAGGCATTCGGTGAGCAAACTACATCAGAAAGAAATGTTTATAAGTAGTATAAACAATTTAAAGAAGGCAGAGAATTCATTGAAGACTAAGAGAGCTCTGATTGACCATCAACCTCAACCAACCGAGCTCATGTCGAAAACATTAAAGATTTGGTGCTTGCAAACCATCGATTTACAATTAGAGACCTTGTGGATGATCTTGGAATTTTAAAAGGATTGGTCAATTTCCTTTTAAAAGATGTTTTGGGCCTCAAACGCATCAAATCTCAATTGGTACCAAAAACACTGCATTTTTTATGAAAAACATCATAGCATTGAAGGGTGTGAAACAATGCTTTCTGACTATCAGGACACGTTGAAATGCATCATAACTAGAGATGAGACTTGGATTAATGCTTACGATCCAGAAACAACCAAATAATCGAGCAAGTATCGTGACGAAGGTGAAGTAAAACAAAAAAAAGAGTACGCTAAAGTTGATAAAAAAATAAAGGTCATGTTGACTGTTTTCTTTGATTACTGTAGTGTGGTGTATTATGAATGCCCTCTGCCGGGTCAAACAGTCAACAAGGAATATTATTTATGTGTTATGCATCATTTGTGTGAAGCTATTCGCAAAAAGAGGCAACATTTATGGAAAGACAACTCTTGGTTTTTGCATCACGATAATGCGGCAGTTCACACTGCATTGATTCTTCGTGACTTTTTTGTCAAAAATGAATCTCATATTGTTCCACCACCATATTCACCTGATTTAGCACAATGCGACTTCTGGTTTCCCTAAACTCAAAAGACCATTCTGGGGACACCGTTTTGAGTCAATTGAAGAGATTCAATGTGAATCGCTGTGTTCTTTGAAGGCCATCCCAGCCAATGACTTTTTAGCATGCATTGAGGATCGGAAAAAAAGTTGGCATAAGTGCATTGTGTCTGAAGGTGATTACTTTGAAGGCGATGAAATAAATTTGAAAGAATAAATAAAAAGTTTTTGAAAAAAATAAAAATTGGTCTTACTTTTTGGGTACAGTATTATTTATAATGGAAAGGTTTAATTACATAAATATAGCAGTTTTGTACAATTAAATAAATGGATCAATTTGAAATAGAAATCACAGTATTACAAAACAATATTCACATTGTTTCAACAAAACAATTTATACATAAATAGTGTTTTTTTAAGGTTTAACAAAGTTATAAAAATATTTATAATGGATACATGAATACTTTTATTCTGAATTATAGATACATTGAATGAAAACACAATAATAATAGATTTTATAGAAAAACAAAGTTATAGTTTGTAAAAATTCTTAAAATATTCAAAAGTGTGAATTATATAAAAATATATGTTGGTTAATAAATACAAACATCTATTCAAAACAATAATATGTTGAAAGATGACTCTTTTTAATTATAAACCAAAAATAATAAAAACTAATAAATTTCAAATCATATAAAAAGAAGAACTCTCTCAACTTGAACTAAAAGGAAATTTCTATTAATTTAAAAAATTTTATTACTTACCCAAAATCAATTGTTTGTAAAAAGCACTGTATCTTTTAAATGTTTTACTTCTATTTTTTTTTTCCAGTGAACAGTTTAGTTTTAATAAGTACTGTTATAGCTGTAAAAGGAAAAATAATGTTACAATTCAATAAAGAATTTCACAATAAAATCAAAATTCAATCTTTATTTTAAATATTGGTAAAATATATATGAAATTTTTAACTGACTTATAGAATCTAATGCAACAAAATTATACAATGTACAAGTGAAATCCTAAATTATATGCTATATTGAAAAGCAAACACATTTATACTCTATTTTGATAATATTTTTCTTTGCACTACGTTATTTAAAAATACTTTCATTAGTTATACGAGTTTATATTTCAGTCTTAAACATTTTACATGTATGGTAATTAAAATGCTTGTTGAGTCAAAATTCTATTATGCAATAAATTGAAACATATATAACTAATACACAAGTAACTAATTTCATTTATGAAAGCAATATGCATTTTAAATGCCTGGTATAGAGCAGTTTATGTGAAATATATTTTTAAATTTCAGGTTGTAAAGTGTAGAAAAACAAGATAGTTAATTATAACTTTATGTGTCAAATGGTATATCTGCTCAGCACTGATATTGATGAAACTTTTATTCTATATATCACTATTGAATATAAAAAAATAAATACATAGTCTACCAACACATACATTTTTTCTATTATAACCTAAAGTTACTGGCACATACTAATAGATTTTCCTAAAATTTTAATGAATGATAAAATAAGAAATGTGTGAGATATTTATATATTTAGAATTATTCAGTTAATTTAGTATATTTAAACTTTCTGATGCTATCACCATTACAAATATATATGAATCAATGAATTACAAACATGAATATTTCCACATTAAGCTGTACATATCATAATTTTGTTTAAAAATGCTAAGCTAAAGACAAAAATATTTATAAAATAAATTAAAGGGCTGGAGATTAATAATAATCCTATACAAATTTAATACCTTTATATTCATAGCCTGATAGGTATATATCTATATATGGGTATCTAAAGTCTGTTAATTGACATAAAATGAAGTTAATTTTAATATTATACATGATTGTAATATAAATTAATCACAAATATTTTATTATAAAATTAAATTGCAGCTTTTAATGATATATTTATGCAATTAAAAGTTTTAAACACAGATTTATTATTGAATAAGATTTATAATACACATATACAAAAATTAATATTTTTTTATATTTAAAAACAGTCTTAAGTTTTATCCTTTAAAATTGTTTTTATTCAAACTGTCAGGATTCAAGAATACTATACAGATACACGGTAAAATAAATACAATAATTTGTGTCTCATCACTGTTCATTTACAACAATTTACTAAATTTCAAAGTGACTATGCAATGCTTTACAATCTTTGGATTCTTTTGCCTTTTCTACTATAAATAATTATAAACGATTAATGAAAAGTACATTCATAGATTGCCTAGCTAAGATAATAAGAAATATTTAATTGTTATATTTATGCAATGTACTGAATTAACCAAAAATCCTATCCAGTCAATGCATCATTCAGCAAAATAACATAAGACAATGATAAATTTATATTCTAATAATATAAAAATAGTTATTTTCCATTGTATATTTAACTACCGTAAATGGAAAAATTATAGTAGACAATGAAATATTTTTTTAAAGAACGAATTGCAAATTAATGAAATATGAAATTCAAATTTTTAATACTTTCGTTAACTTACGAGAAGATACATTTTTTTTACGAATTTAATTAAACAAAACACATTAGCTCTAAATTTTTTAGAAAAGATATTATTTTAATGTAGTATTAATGAATTCAATGAACTAAATTATCAGAAGTTGAAACTAAAAATTAATAAGCAATGAAGTTACTAGACTACGACTTCCGGTTTTTGTTTTTGTGCTCGCCTGTTAACTGCTGTATCAAGCTTGGCTGGATTTGACTGTCTTTGAGATTTATGTTCGCCAATTGGCTGCTTCGACTCGAATAGAGTGAAGAGTGTGGTCGAATAGAGTGAAGAGTGTGGTCGAATAGAGTAAAAGAAAAGAAATGAAGGGACGAAAAAAAAAATCCTAATTCACAGGGAAAAAAAAATTATATACAAGATACAATTTTCCTTCTTTTTTTCTACTAAAGAAATCTTGAGTTTTCCAAGGAAGCTCATCAAAAGGCCAAATTGATAAAAGGGCATCATAAAACCTTGTACCAAAGTGCTCATAGCAAATACTAATGAATAAAGTCATGGCTAAAATTAGAACTTGGAAAAAATATTAAAGAAAATATTATACTTGTACACTGCGGGCGTTTCACTGCCCCGCCGAAATGAATCAACTTTCAGTATTAGTGAACACACCCACAAAAAGTAGATGTTACACTCACCAAAGGAGCCATTATTAGTTCAATTGTGATTGTTCATGTGCATCATCTTACTGTTCTCCACCTTACCAGGTTGACGTGCTTTTGGGCATAGGATACTAGCGCCATTGCTTGGTCGTCGCCTCGCATATTCGTTCCCAATACTATGACGTTGATCATCTGCATTCAAATAACTATATTTATAGAAAATTCTCACTAAAAGTAGGCACAAAATTTTTTCCAGGCTATTATTAATTATTAGAGCCAATACTTTTTTTTATTCTAGATGCCAATTATGGATCTTGGAAAAAAGAAAAATATGGTAGAAAAATTTCATACTTTATTGAACATGTTGTAGAAATTTTAGTATTTTTTTAGTTTTATGTCGAGCCTCGTCAGTTAATCAAAAATTCAGGAGAAAAATAACACATTAATCCCAAAACTATTCTGCATTTTGTTTTTATGATCTGCATATTGTCTACATTGGAAAAAGGATGTGCTCTATCGTTTCCGAAACAATATAAACATATTGGGACTGGAATTAGCCCAAATCTATAGAGTTTGGCTTTCTTGGGATACAATTTGGTGCGAAAAGGAAAAAGATAATACCTGCCTTTCTATCCTAGAGGTGTTTATATTTGATGATGTTTAAATGATAAAATCTTTTTTTTCGTATTTGCTGCCCAATTATATCTCTTTTACTTTGTCATAAATCTACTTTTTTTATGATGGATGGATGGATAAGACAGAGAATCCAGTTAATTCATTCACTGCGATTCTAGTATGCCCAAGGACCACTCCCTCCTAAAAAATCTGATATATGAAATTGTATTAACTGTTTTTGAAATTAAATGACCAAACATTTTTATTACCTGTATAGACTGAAACGTGTTAGTTCAGATGGCTTGTAATACTGAAAAGCTGTCTGCAAAAATAATGTAGTCACGAGCTAACTTTACACAAGACGAGTGATGTAATAAAAGAGCAAGACGTTCGTTGGTAAAAACTTTGTTATACTACCCACAAAGAAATCTGTTTTTGAGATTTTTTTTATAGCTGCGATTGTTTTTTTATAGAAATAGTTCAGTAGTGCAGTATTACAGATACGCATGTGCAATAGGTACATTGTTTTCCATGAGCATGCGCGCTAGGAAGAAAAAAAAATATAGGACGATAAAAAAACGTTACGCAAAAACTCTCTATTAAGTCTGTAGAAGACATTTTCAGTCTGGTTTCTGACATTGTTACCTGCCTTGGCTCTAAAAATAAAAAGATGATATTTGTTAGTTGTACACTGTGTTTTGTTTGAGAAAGAAATTATTGCAGTGAATTTGCGTTTTAGTTAAACGAGTTTATAAGGTTGCCGTTAAACGTTTTCTTATAATGGTTTACAGCTGTGATACCACTTAAGTGCGTTAATTTTGTTAATAACTTATGCTATATGTGTGGAGAAGTGATATTTAAAGCTCATAAATGTTCCATTCTTTTATAGTGAAAAAGACATATACTTTTATTTCGGAGGCAAAATTAGAGATAAAACCTGTGCATCACATGTATGCTGTTCTTGTTCAAGGAAAATTTCCATGTGACAGCGTGGCAAAAAGAAAATGACAATACCATTCGTCATTCCTATGATTAGGAGAGAACAAAGTAATCACGTAAACAGCTGTTACATTTGCATGGCCCACCTTTTCGTGCAGGAATCACAAGGAATAAAAGTTGAAATTGCAGTAGCCGAATATATATCCTCTGCTCTAAGTTCAATTTTCCATGGAGAAGGGCTTCCCATTCCGGAAGCTCCAATTGAACTTTTCATTGATCCAGGGGAAGATCGAATATCAGTTTCATGTGATGCTCTACAATATTCTATATTTAGTGCTGAATATATTGATGAATCGATATCTTCTAGACATTTTGTCTCAAAAACTGAATAACCTAGTTAGAGATCTCATAACAACCTCTTAGTGTCTTTTTTAATCGGGTTATCATTTCTCTTCAATTTCAAGAGTCAAAAGCAATGACTCTTGAAATCTTCAGATATTTCTTTTCATATTCTTCACTCGTTCAGATATTTTTTTAAAGAAGGTTAAAAAAAATTAAAAGAAATATCAATTTTTTTTCCTTAGGATATTTTAATATCTATAGAAAAAATTAATTACAAAATTGTAAGTATTTATTAGATTATTAATTATTATTATTAATACCAAAAATTGACACTACAGTTACATAGACTAAAAATTGACAATAAAGTTACATAGTTTGATACAGTAGTAGAAAAGTTTTTATCAAGTGAATAAATAATATTTTAACTGACTGAAATATATTGAAATTACAGCAAGAGTATAACCATTTGGATCCAATGATGACCCCCAATTTTTAATTTTTTTTTTTTTTGCTGTAAGCGTAATGGTTAATTTGAATTAATGAAATGTTTAAGGTTTACTTTATTTATCTTTCTTTGCTCATTGATTTATCAATTGTACATTTTTGGAATTTATTCTCTTTTTTTGTTTCATTTTCTTAATTGAAAGTTACATAAGATCAAATCAATCGACCATAGATCTTTACTCAACAATCATTTTAGGATAAAAAAAAATTGCTCTTCTTAGGATAGCTCTTATAGGAAATAATTGTTTTTAAACATAAGTTTATCCTTGTTGACATAAATTACCTAAATATGTGGAATATATATAAACAATAAGAATTTGTATTAATGAGAAATATTATTTTTTGTTCAACATTTTTAATTTAAATTATTGAATAAAATTTGTATGAAAAAGCATTGAAGCAAATTTTGAAATGCGCAATGAAATAAAATACGAATATTAACCACAAGGGTATATTTTTATAAATAAAAAATTTTTTGACATGCATATATTTATAAATCATTTGTTCCTAATGTATTTTTATTTCCTAACATATTCGGAAGATAAATTCATTAAATTCAAATGGATAAATATATCTCAATGAGTCTATTAAAAAAAAAAAAAAAGAATAAGCTTATAAAATTCTATAAGTTGTTAAATGAAACAAGAATATATCACGTTTTAGAAAAATTTTGCTTTTTACATGAAAAACTTAGATTTTTCTTCACATCCTTATATAAAAAAAAACTTTCGAAAATATAAGTTCTCTTTTACCAAGAACAAAAATGGCATACATAAATAAAATTACACGGAATTGGTGTTTTCTACCAGTTGACGAATGAGAAATATCTTTCTCTTTTTATCAAATCAAGCATTTGACCTGATAAGAAAAATAACTCAATATTTGTTTTTCCTTAAGAAAGAACGTTATTCTCTGGCATAGGAAATAAATGGAGGGGAAGGTAATTCATATTTAAATAGTTTATATCTTCTGAAGAGAAAATATTTTATTCAGATTGTTCTTTTCGTTTTCGTCATGTTTTTCTTCTATGTTATGATCGTTATTTATTTCCCCACTTGTTTTTGCTTTAAATATGTTATTCTAAAAGAAAAAAAAAAATGATAAATAAATAAAAAAAAAAAATAGCACACAATAAACCGTATTTTATCAGCAAAATCTTACCTTCGCTTTGTTGTCGTGAAAGGTTTGATCCACCGGATTTAGCATCAAAAGGGATTGTTCCTGTCTGTATAGGTTTAATGCATGGTTTTGTCCTTTCTTTCCGATTTAAATCTTTTTTCCTCCTGACATTGGAGATTTTTTTTTTCAGGATCAGGTAGTTTTTGTTACAAAAAACAATTTTGTTCAGTGAATTTCGTAACGGTTTTTTAAAAACGGAACTAAGCATCTTTTGATTTAAATACAATTGTAAATGTGCAATTCGATAAGAGAATAGCGATTTGTAAATTGCATATTGTGTTTTGAATAGAGAGTTATGCATTTAGAACAAAATCTAATCAGGCATGTATTTATAGCATGCATTTTATCAAGAAGTTTAAATATTATATTGAATATTTAATGAACAATAGTGTTATCATATTGTTCAAAATAAATGTAGTATTTAAATAAAAATTTTGCATTGTTACATATAATTGTTTTGCTTGTCTAGTGTTGTATAAACTTGTAATGTGTATTTTTCAAATTACCCTATTTAAAAAATAATTAAAATTGCCTATAGAAATTTATATCTGGGGAAAGTAACAATAATTACTCAATCAGGCTGGGTGGCATAATTCAACAGCTCACCCTGTTGAGTCTTTATGGGTCCAATTGTCTAATAAGCATTCCTCTCTCCGGTTCCTCTTGTGGATCAAAAGTTGTGTCACTATAGTCATGGCTTTAAAAATAATACAAGTCATGATTGGTTAATGACTTAACAGCCCTAAAATGGATCTTTGCAGCATTCCTACCACAAAATGGCATATCTTACAACTAAATAGGAGGTCACCTTTAATTGTCGTCTGGCACATGCACCATCGGAAATTCAAGTAACAATTGAAGACATCTTTACGAAATGATAAACTGGGAAAGGAAAAAAAAGGAGAATGTGTTATGAATCGATGGTTCAATAAACGCATGAAGAAAGATTATATATATATATAAATAAATATATATATATATATATATTGCATTAAGTAAGAAAATTTAAACGTGTTACAAAAATATTTTTCCCTAGTGATAAAAATGTCAAAACAAAGAAATAAGGATCGATTTTAAATAAATCGTAATATATATTTATAGAATGATAAATCATATTGGATATCTAGTGACTGCTATTACTGAATTGTCTTGTAGATCGTAAGATATTTACATACATTCCCTGACTTCATCCAGAAAATTTTTTCTCATGAATAAGGATGCAAATAAAATATTGCAAAATATTGTAACATAAAAAATAAAAAATATTGCTTGTGAATAATTAATTTGTTTATTTCTATATACCAATATAAATTGCGTAATAAAAAACTGAAGACACTTTGCGTGTTCTAAGTTACCAATATTCTGATTCAGAGTGAATTTAATACGAAACGCGTCTTTGTTACTTTATTCCCCATTATCAGGCAAAAATGTGGTAGATGTTTTTGTTATCTTGAGTCAAATACGACAATAGGGGGAATGGACTCCTTCGCAAATACTCAAGATAGCAAAATTAAATTTAGAGAGCAATGCCTGTAATGAATTTGAAACTTCATTGCAAGCCGATAAAGAACTGTCTTTAAAAAATTTAAAGAGGCCATGATTTCTCATTTTTAAGATAATGCGTCCTTTAATATTGACTTTGCTAAATTTTCCTCTGCTCAGCAATTCGAATTTGAAGAGGTGAAAGATTTTTCAGTAAGGTTGCAGGGACTTTGTCAAAAATGTGAACATTGTTTCTGAAAATGATCGAATTTCAGAAAGTTCTAAGGAAAAACTTTTTTTGTTCGCGATTTGTGTCGTGTTTAACATCAAGTTTGAAAGCTCATGTTATGATAGATAATCATTCCTCTTTTTTTTGAAACAGTAGAATTTGGCCCAAGGGCTGAAAAATCAATACGGATTGTCTCACCGAATGTAAATGCCATAGCCCAAAAAGAATTAAATAAGGCAGATGTCACATCTGAGGACTTTGCAAAATCTCTTGAGTTGATTTTAAAAATAATTAGAAAGATTAAATGCTAGAATGGAGGAGCTAGACTAAAATACACGCAACAGGATCCTTCACAATGAAGAAATGGAAAGCTTCCTAAATGCTATTACTGTGGTAAGATAGGTTATATTGCCCTACTTTCAGAGGAAAAAAATGGGATAGGCAGCACGACACTTTCAGAAATGATAGTTACCAGCCTAATCGATGACGTTATCATGAAAGGCAAGGTTAAAAAACTACCTAAGGTGGAATTAATTCTGGGTTTCTAAATTCCAAAAAAGTCAACGATTACATTAATAAAATCCCACTGATAACGACAGCTACTGTATTGTTATTGAGTGGAGAGAAAGAAATGCTTCCCAAAAGGTTTGGCTACTATTTCAATTCAAAATTTTCCTAGCCTCTGGCGATGGGCAGTTGTTCGACGTTACTGTCATCCTTTTGTTGGATTCTTGATGGTTTTATTGGTTTTGCCTATTCACTTCGTGCAGTGATAGTTGTTTTTGTTTTCTATATATCTCATGCGCAGTCATTTCTTTCCTATGCGTAGTTCCTCTTCGTGTCATAGATTTTTTTTTTTTTTGTTTACTTGTAAGTTTTTTTTTTTTTTTTTTTTTTTATAGATTCCTCTCCTTTTGAATTGATAGCGTTGTGGTGGTCTGAATTTCGGTAGAATAACTGTAAACAGTTTTTTTTTGTTTATTCTTCGGAAATTCTTGGCTTTTCGACATTTCTGGTGAGTTCAGAATTCGAATTTTTTGTATCAACCCGAATTTTTACAGAAATTTTATGTTTCTTGCGTTTCATAGCTGCTCCTTTTTATCTTACGCTGCAGAAACTTGTGTTGTGTGCGTAATGACAATGGATTTTCACTTCCGGAGAGACTGTGCGACAAAATGTCACTAAAACTACACATCACATGTGGGATGGTGGCAAAGGATAGTTTCAGTAACGAAAAGGCAAACTGAGTAAAATGTCTAGTTTGACGTTTAATCAAAGGTTGCGTTATTTGGCCAAGAAAATTAGATATGCAGGTGAAGGAAGGAACCAGATGGTTCCATTGCAATGCCGCTGATAAGATCAACTAAGAGGATTTGGGAGAGAACGTGTTTGTTTACATTGCTTTGTTAGCACATGTTTGTTTACTCCGCCCACTAGAGGGAGGAGTCTGTAGTTGCATCAGCGCTCTTCAGTTGGTCAGATGGAGTCATTTATGTCCAAAGCAGTCATGATTATTTGTAATTTTTCGAATGAAAGGCTACAGTTTTGAAGTCTTTCATAAATGTTCTTAACTCCTCCGAGTGAATTAAAGAGGGAAATAAATTATCTCAGCCCATATGTAACTTTAGAGCATAGATGGGGATTGAAGTCCCTCTGGTGGTGAAGTTGACTTGCAGGGTTAGCCGCTGTTTTATTTTGCACTGCATCAGCTTAGGAGTAATGTTTGTTTACTTTTCTTGAAGTAAACATGGGTTTACATAGATTTGTTGGATTATTTTGCTGATAGGCTTTGGGAATTTAGGGCGACTTTTCCTTGAGGCTAGGTGGCCTTGAATCCCGCAGTTTATGCAGGATAGAGTTTCAATCTTTCCTACTTGAGGGCATTCTTTCATAAGGTGGGATTCTCCACAGCTTAGGCAACATCTTTGCTCTCTACAATTATTACTTCCATGACGGAAATAATTACATGTAAAGCATTGAGTAACACCTGGTCAACGATTAAATTTCTCCACTCTGATGGATAGATACAACAGTTCTTTATTTCGAAGGTTTCTAGCTTCTTTTGAGTTCTTTGGAGTTGCCAGACTGGGGTTATGAATTTGGATTTGTTTTTCAATTAGGTTACGCTCACCGAGGTGAAACCCAAGTCTAGAAATTCTTCAATAATTTCTTCCGTCGGTACAGTAAGCGGGAGTCCCTTTAAAATGGCCTTGACTGATCTGTGTTATTCTGAAGTAACTGTGAAATAATCAATTTTGATTGTCTGGAGTTAAGTGGTTAGTTTTTTCTGGATATCTGAATTGGATGGAAAGCACTTTACGCGATATATGGTCAGCTTCATATCAATATTTTCCGCAAATGTTTGCGTTGAAGACTTTGAACAGTTCTTTAATGTTCTCAGGTTGCAGGATCATGACTGGTGGTAATCTTGAAATGTTTTCCAGAGTTTTCTCTTGTTGTTTTGAAAAGTTCTCTTGTTGTGTGTATAAGTTTGTAATTTATGCTATTTAAAAATAAATAAATTTCCCACTGACAAAAGTAATAAAATTTCTTCGAGTAAGACTTTCTCGGTGATGCAAAACAATATCTCCACCTTGTAGGAGATGTCAACCCAATTATTTAATTAGCGTTCTTCTTTTTAATTCCTCTTTGTGGTTAAAATAGTTACAATAGTCGTCGCTGTAAAAGTAATAAGAATCATGACTGATTAATGATTTAAGAGTCCTAAAATTGACCTTTACAGCATGTTGCCCATAAAATTACCTTTATAACCAAATTGGGGGCACCCTTAATTGTCATTTGACTGCACAGTCAGAAAATCAAATAACAATTGAAGAATTCAGCAAATGATAAACAGAGAAAGGAGAAAAGGGAGCATGTGCTATGGATTAGTGGTCCAATAATCTTATGGAGAAAGAATTAAAAATTCAATATTTCTGATTACATAATGAGTAAAGAAAGAATTAGAGATCTAAAGAGTGAGGAGAGAGTGATAAGTGAGTAGAAAATGATCTAAAGTGAAAATAGATGATAAGATGATCTAAAGTGAAAATTGAAGATTAGATTATCTAAAGTGATAAGATGAGATACGATGATCTAAAGTGAAAATTGAAGATAAGAGGATCCAAAATGAAAGTTGAAGATATCAGATGGAAATGATCTAAAGAAGTGGAGAATTAGAACAAGTTGTAGAAAGAAAGGTACTGTTCTCTTATGAGAACAGAAGTGTTATGACTGAGGAGCTTCATTGACATGATAGCGTTCGTGCGGAAAAGGTCTGCTCATTTGTCAAAACACTATTAGTCTTGCTGTCATGTGAAAGAAGAGCACGACTCCAGATCATCTAGTCCCAGTCACTGATCCTCCGAAGAGTACACATCGACTGAAAGAAGAGCACAATGACTGAATGGAACTATCAGTGGATTGACCAAAAATATATGGCGTAAGTTCGAAAAAACTTGTTAGATTATTTATTTGATTTTTTATTATTTATCTTAATTTTATTCTTTTATTAAACAAATAAACCTTTTACTTAATGATAAAATTGTCAAAAGAAAGAAATAAGGATAGATTCATTAGACATTGTTAAAAAAAACTATCTGAACATAAAAAAAAATCTTCAATATCATACAGATTTTAATCTGAAAAAAAGACGCATGCACAAATCCCTAAAGACAAAAACAATATTTTTTGGTGGTAAATCCTGAGAATTATTCGCTTTATAAATATATATCATTCTATAAATATATATTATCATTTACTAAAAATGCTAATATATATTTATAGAATGATATATCATATTTCATATCTAGTGATTGTTATAACAGCAAAATGAATTGTCTTGTAGATTGTAGCAAACATTTGTACATATATATATGTATATATATATATATATATATATATATACATATTATTTGTATAATTCCTTTCGACAATCAATATTTAATATGATTAATCGATATCTGAATTAATTGTTTTAAACCTAGGGGTCTCTTTATTAATAATTTTTTTGTAAATAATATTATCTTATGTAGTCTGGATTTATATATACATATAAATTTTATTTCTATCTATTGTGGTCTTTATTCTACGAGTTATAGTTCTCTTATCACATAATAATAAGAGAATAATATATAGGATTCATAAAGATTCTGGTGTAAAAACTAATCTATTGTGTTATATATAATATAGTGTTGTTTAATAGTTACTACCGGTCACAACCGCTTTTGTAAGTTATGGTTAAGTTTTGATGGGATTAGTTACTAGTTTGGTAGGATATCACGGAATTAATTACTGGGGACTCTATTATTAAGTGATGTTTAAAAGTTTATTGGTTGGTATTAATTTAGAAGTATTCTGAAGATTTTGTTCTTAGATGATATTAATTTAATAGTTTTATTTTAATGTAACAATACTACAATAGAAATTTTTTAAAATTAACATGCATATTTAAATATTTACAATATTTTAAATATAAATATTTTATTCTAAAAAATAATAAAATAAATAAATAAGCGGCACACAATAAATCCTATTTCATCAAGATTTCTATCGTTTTTTTTTATCGTGAAAAGTTTAATTCTGAGGATTCAGCATCAAAAAAGATTGTTTCTGTCTGTTGGGATTTAATACACGCTTTTTAAACTTCTATCTTTCAGGTTTTAATTTTTTTTCTTCTTTTTAAATTTTTTTTTGATATTAAATTTTTTTTTATTATGCTCAGATAGTTTTTTTTTTTTTCACTGTCTAATATACATTTTTTCGATGTATAATATATTTAGTCACAGTTAATATAATTTAACCTATTGTTTTTTTAAGGAAGTAAATATTTTTATGAATGTTATGCATAATGTTTCACTTTATTAAATAATTTTAAAAATAAAATTTTATAAATAATTCAAAATTTTTCTGAGGAAAATGTAAAAAAATGTTTTTGTGAGATACTTTAAAATTTAAGCTGCTTGCCTAATTAAATTACTTGCAATTGAAAAAATTACTTGCTGTAGTGAATTCTTCATATTCATAAAATTTAGCATCAAAAGAGATTTTCTGCCTGTAAAGGTTTAATGCGCGATTTCGTCTTTTCGTTCACATTCAAATTTTTTTCTCGCATTAAAAACATTTTTTTAAATCATTTTTTCATCATTTTTTTTTGTTGTTTCCACAAGAAATTCTATTTATTGAATTTCTTAAATTTTTTTTTTTGAAAGCATAAGAGAGAAATAGGGGGGATGTGTTTATAATTCGTCACTAAAAGAATGCCGATTCATATATTCTAAATGATGATACAAAACAGAGATTTGGAAATCAAATTATATCTATTTAAATCTGAGGCTGGAGTTAACTAAAACACTATAAATTTACTAAAATTTTGCAATATTTATATTCTTTTAAGAACAACTGCTGGTTATTGTAATGAAGGCATAATTTTTTTTATCTATTCAATGCAGTTTATTATTGTATATGATGTTCATCTATACAGCAATCATAAAAACATGTACATTAGGCTAAGAAATATAACTGTTAACTTAATTATGAATAGTTCTCATTATCTTTATGTATTGTTTTGAAATTTGGTCTTTTTTTCACTTTCTATCCTATGAAAAATATTTAGTAATTTTTTTTATTTAAGCCCTCATTATTTAAATGCCCTTGCGAAGCTATTTCTTTAATAAGTGAATTAAAAATAACAGTGATTAGGACGGTGGGCCATTCAACAACATACATTGCTGTCTTAAGGTACAAGGTGAATTAATGAATTTAATAATAAGGAAACTCCAATTATTGTGATCAAAATAGTTATTTAATTAAAATTGTTTGTTTATAATAAATACTGAATAGCAAAATTAAAATACTATCACACGAAAAAAATGAATAATTATGTCACCAAGCTTTTTAAATTCTATATTTTACAATTGAAATAGGGTAATAAATCAATACTGTTAATAGAATGTGTTGATAAAACAATGTTAAATTTGTTTTTAAGCCCAAATTGAGAATTAAATAAGTAAATAACTCACTTTTAATTAACTCATTATTTTATTAATGAATCAATATTTTTTAGGTTTTTTCTCATAAAAAATTCTACAAATATTTTATTCGATTCTTTAATAAATAGATTGTTCTTTTTGCAATAACGATGGAGTTATTCTATTTTTTGTTCTTTCCAAATATTCTTATAGTTTGTTCTTACGAAATATTGTTCGTTCTTATGATATTCGCAGTTTTCATTTAAAATATTATTGTGTTTATTCACTTGTGTTTTTTTTATATTTTAGTTTCAATTTAAGTATTTAATTATTTAATGTTTATATAACATTCCCTTCATATTATCCCTTTCATATTTCTGATTTAATAATTTCTCTTATTTTGTATAACACGTGCATTTGAAAATAAAAGTTTTTTTTGTCAATGTTAAGATTTCGAGGTTGTATAAGATAAACAAATACATTTAAATTAGATAATATTATAAGATGTGTTTTTGAAACTTTTCTAAATTCGAATTTTGTAACTTTGAAATATTTTATCACTGTGTGATAAATCATATTTTTGTAATTTTAATTTAACCTGCATATCTCCTGACCATGTTTGCATGTAGGTATTAAAATATAATGTATTTTAAATATTTAAGGGAAGAATTTTTCAGTCTCTATTAAGTAATTCAATTTGGTATATTTAAAACAAAAAACCTGTACAATATATATTTTTATTGTAAGAAGTAAAATGTTTTACTTTATGACAGAATAAGCTTGAGTAAAGAGTAAAGGCTTTGAATAAGCTAAGAGACTTTCTAATTAACACTTTAAGCTTGTTATATATCAGGAGCTTTTTCAAAGCACAGCATGTCTGAAAGCATGCGAATATTCCCGATATTGTATAAACAGAATATCTCAATAAACCGGAAAGATTCTATATCAGATTTTAGGAAAAATAATTAAGAAATGAGTTCTTCAGAGATCTAGGGATATTTGTTTCAAATGTGATGGCATCAGAGACCAAAACTGATTCACTAAACTGGTAGTTTAATTGTAAACTGATCAATAAGCTTCATAGCAAATTTACAATACTAAAAACTCTAATGAATAATCTGCATCGACATTTAATGAAGTCTTTAAAAATATATATTTATAAAATATTCTGAACTTTCTACATTTTAGAAAGAATGATTTATTTTTTCGAAAATTATTTATTCTTTTTGAAAACTATAGCCAGTTAAGTAAATTGTATTCAATGAGGCTCTTTTTTTAGATGAGTATTAGTTATAATTATAAAATCGAACATTTATTTCAGTCGAATGACAAAGGATATTTTAATTATATGAACGATAATTAAATAGGAAAGCACATTATCTTTTTCAAAGCTAATCTCTTTCAATTATAACCTTATGAAGAATAAAATAATTTTTTTTAACGAAACAAATTTATTAATTTGAACTGGAATTAATGGCATCATCCATTTGAAATAATTTGCACATCTTGAGGCAGTTAACAGTATAATCTAATTTAAATGTGATAGGAGTTTATTATTAGACAAAAAAATTTTGTAAGGATTTACAACGAGTTTTAAAAGTTGAATTTTAAAATTATGTAAAACATTAACATGAATTAGAACTAATAATAGTAATATTTTAATTAAAACTTCTAGAGACGTTAAATGAAAAAAAAAAGCTTTTCATTTTTAAATAATAATAACTACATTTTATGATTAATGAATTTATCTTATTTTACTTTTTAATGCTTTTATGATTTAATTGTCATATAATTTCCTAAATAAAACAAATTGCTGTTTAATAAAAAAGATAATTTGGAGTATTAACGCAATATCTACTTAAAGCATTAAATTTTGGGATATTTTCATTTTGAATTAGAAATAAAAAAAAATGTCATCCTTCAAACTTCAGATTATAATTTGGAAGATCTATATTGTAATATTTTATAACAGCAATAAAAACTAAATTCTCATTCTAAATCATATTCCATTAAAAAATGGTTTATTTGGTTATTTTTTATAAAATTGTTTCACATTCGATTGAAAACAAATATACAGACACATTGTAATTACATAAAATATACATGTAAAATAATGAAAGAAGTTAAATGTCTATTTGTGAACTTAAAATCTATCATTTCGAAGGATCTTTTTTTCTTTTCCTGCTCTAAAGCTCTGGTTTGTTAAAACTCAAGAGAAAAATTTAAAAATTGTTCTTGGTTAATTTGTTATTTATTAAATTCTTATGTCGATAATTGAATGTTAATGCGAGACAATTGCTGAAGTCCTGACAATGACGAGTTTAATGTGTTTTCTGGCCTCTGATAACGCACGATATAAATAAATCGAATCCAAATTTTTCTATATGCTCTATCACATACTTACACAATTTATAAATATGTATGACACATTTAGGTATATGAAGGAGCAACAGGACGTACACAGATATATAGGTAGGCCAAAAACTATAGGAAAAATAAAACCACATAAAATAACCAAAAATGGAATGGACAAAGTACTTAAAAAAAAAACAATCAGCCCATTTCAGTGCTTCCAATCATCCTCTTGCTATAAGATTTTGTAGAAATAAGTAGATTCAATAGCGATTGTAACCATTTGTATATGCATCTCACATCGATTGCATAAAAATCTCGTAGAAACTTTTTTATTATTAAGAAAAAATAAAATTTAATGCATTACAAATATAGCATGTTTGTGTTTAAAGTGTACAATTTTCTTTTGCTTGTCTTATACTATTCTATAATACTTCTGTACATATTAATTTGGTATGTTAATTTTTATACGATATATGTATTTTTAGTAAGCAAATTTAGTGTCAAAGGATGTATATAAATCAGTTCAAATACCTTTAATGTTGTAAAAAATATTTTGTGGCAGGAGTTTTACAAAAAGTCCTGAAATTTATTTCACAAATTTACTAAATCCATCAATAAGCCAGAAATGTTTTGCCCGAATAACCGCCACTGCCTTCATGCCAGTGTGTCTCCGGAAGTAGTAATTACTGCATAATTCCATATTTATACGCATACTTAAATATGCATATATGCATTCCTACAAGTACTAAAATATCAGCCTTATTAAATGTAAACACAAAAATTAATTCTTTTTTTTCTTGCGTGGTAAGTCGATAAAAATAAAATAAAATATTATTGTCTTATAACTTTTTTAATTGAAGGAGCTTCAGCGAAATACATTTTTCTCAGTTTTTTTTCGCTACTTGTTACATATCTGAAGAAATCCACTTTATTTTAGTTTCGCAAGTATTGATTGCCTATGAAGTAAATTGACTTGTCACTGTTTTCTTTACGTAACAAATAAAAAATTCTTTTTTTTTTCTCCTAAAAAACTTCATTCGAGAGAAAAAATATTGTATGTCACTCAAAAAACTTTGATGTGAGTTTGAAACTGATGGATTACTAAAGATTTTATCTCTGGTAAAAAATATAATCAAAGTAAGTGACAAACATATTAAAAAGAAGACATAAAATTTCATTACATAATGTTAAAATTATGCATTTCAAAACTTCAATCCACTATTAATGATATTAAATTTAATAAATCATATATCAGGAAATTGTAAGTAAATGTTTTAGATTTACTAAGGTTAAGGTTAAGGTTTTCTAGAAATATAAAAAAAATTATCAATATTTAAATCTGTGGTTACTATAGTTTTGATATTTTAAATAAGTTATATCTGCAAACTCACGATAAAAATATACAGATTCTTTACTATCAATATTACAATAAATAAACTATTCAGAAAGTCATCATAACATCATTTGTAATTTTCTTTTGCATCACTTACTTAGTAATTTAAACCAAGAGTATCGTGTTAATTAATTAAATTACAAGATACTCTTAATAAGCTCTTAATAATTAATACTAATTATTACACTATACTCTTATTTAATATCTTAATAAGCGGTATTAATTATTATCGTGTTAATTAGGTAAATTAACTATGTAAAAATTTTTAAATTTTTAATTACATATTGAATTGGACTGCTAAAAAGGTTTAACAGAAATTAACTTTCCATTCTTAAAAAGAAATACAAAAGTATTTCCTTTTATTTTAAAAACCATTATATTATTATTAAGATTATTGAAATATATTTCTATTATTTAAATATAAAAATCATTTTAGTTTTTGACTATTTTAACTTCATCGGTTATTTAATTTCTTTGTTTTTATAACATAAAAAGGTGATATATTTCTTTCTTTATTTGACTTAACTAAATATTGTTTTTTGATACCTAAATTGTATTAAAAATATCATTAATTTTTATTAAAAATCTAAACAATAATATTTGTTAAAAAACCTACAATGTTTGTCAACAGAGTTTTTGAAATTTCTTCTAAAGAATTTTTATTTTTATTTGATTTTATGTGATTCCTTTTATTTCTTCAGTATCCACAAATGAAATAAATCCATAAATTTTATTTCTTATTATTTAATATTTAAAAAAAATATTACGCAATACGAAATATTACGGTGATACGTTTTTCATTTAATAAAGGCTAGTTCCAATTTTCGGTTAATTACTTTTTTTTTTGTAATTTAATTGCTTGAATACCTTAGTTTGTTTTCTGAAATGTTTTGAATAATTATCTTTAAGCTTTATTACCTGTTAACTTTTTTCAGCGTTTTGTTACCTTAGATATGTGTGTTGAACTGTATGTATGTTATAATATTTATTTTCATTATTTATTGATAAGTATATTTTTTTGTTATTTTCTAAATTTTCCATCTGCTTTAATGTTCTGAAATATGATATATATCTGTTTACAACTTTGATTTGTTCTAGATTTAATTCTATGAGTTTTCTTGCGTTTTATGAAATTAAAATGATTTTTTTAGTGTAAGGAAATTCAAAATTTATTTCTTTTAATTTTTATTGCTTTATTATTTTAATCAAAAATTTAAATTTTTTGCTTATTTGTATCGTTTAATTTGATTGATCTTTTACCTTTCTATACAAATACGTTTTAAAGAAACAATAATCATTACGATTTTAAAAATACCAAGAGAAAGTTTCAGTTTGAAAAGTTAACAGTAGTTATGATTCTCCTATTAAAATTATGCTTTTACTAACAGTACATCATTCATCTTTCGTCACATACATTTTTGTAATTCACATTTGTAATTTTCCCTTAGATTTAAAAAAAACAAAAAACTGTTCAATATTTTTTTAACTGTTCAATTTTTTTTTTTTTTTTTTTTAATATTCATAATTATTTACTACTAGTAACCAACTGGCATTCATTTTAAAAGAACAACATGGACTGTTGTTGGCGATGAACCGTTGTTTAAAAATCATAATTTGATTATCGATGTATGTAATTAGACATTTAGATAGTAATAATTATATGTCAAAGCATAGATCTACTTATTTCCTTAATTTTACTGATTTTCAATAGTATAAATTAATTTAATTTTAGGTAGTTTCTTGCATTTATTTTAATTGTTTTCATCATCAAAGAATAAATATAATTTCATCCAACAGATGGCACTATGTGTTGCCTTTTTCATCCTTTTGTAAATTACTACACCAGAAAAGGCAGAATCGAAATAAAGGGTTTTTTCAGATTACTACTAGCACATATAATACTTTATTGCTTGACCTCAGAAAATAAAGCTTATTAACTCTTCTATATAATAGAGATAAATTGGTAAGTTTTCTATTCAAGAGATAAGTCTTTTTATTTTATTGCCATAATGGATAACAGTAAAATGTGAAGCAGTTTTAATGTGGATAATTTAATATCAATAGATTGCTTATTTAGTATTGTACAACTATATATAAAATATATAATATATATATTTTATATATAAAACTATATAATATATATGATAAATTATTTTTATTTATTAGTTAGAACCTGATATTAAAAACATTCCTTGTTTTCCCATCCTTTGAAAGCACTTATAAAATTTTTTCGCTCCGAACTCTAGACATTGCCACATATAACTGATCATGGCTAAAACAATCTGTGCTTTGCTTTGTTTGTAGACCTAGAAAAAAGCATTCGCATCTAGAATTGTAGTCTTATGAGCTTCAACTGCTAATTGGAATATGTATCCTGGGAATGAAGAAGTCTTTTTCTGTATCACCATATAATATTTTATTATTCTCAATGTTTAGCATAACCCCCCTTCCAAACTTACCCTCTATGGCTATCCAATTTCGAATATCCAGTAGAGAATACCTTGAATTTAACTACCTAAATAAATTGCCAATATATTTCGGGTAATAAGATTGGCAACTTCTTTGGAGGTACAAAAAACTATTATTAAAATGGGCATTTTTATTGGTAAGATATCAATGAAAATTTTTATTTTAATTATAAAACAAAATTTTAGGTGGTTGCAATTCAGCTGTCAGTATATTTATTTATTAATCTTACAGTATTCTGCCTATAAACAGAACAGCAGCGTACAAATCGCCAAATTGGTGTTTACGCTAAATTACACTCAATTATCCCTAATTGAGTAATTTCTTAACGTATATTCATCCAATTTCGAAATTATTTTTTCATTTCATCTAGGCTTTGCAGTATAAGTATCCTTGCAAATGTTGGTGAACTTTGCATGTAAATTCTGGCCGTTCAAAGGCTCTCAATGCAAATACCCTCAAATGAATAAAGGGAAATTAGATGTATACTATTTGTTTTTAATCCTCTCATATAGGTAAAACATAAAATAAGATATAATAAAATGTAAGCAAAACTTAACCTTTTATATAAAGCAAACCTTTATAAAAGCAAAGTGCTTGGTAAGAAAATAAAATATTTCATTCAGAAATATATTTTTATCAGAATAATTAGAAACGTAAATCCATTCATAACTGAATATATCTGATATTATATTTGTTTCTATAAAATAATTCATTCTTTGTCTGCGTATGCCATTAGCTATGCCCAAGATCTTTAAGATTTTTAATCGCTTATAGCATGATTTTATTTGCTTTCAAAGTTTAATTCTCTGATTAAAACGTGATTTATTAGTATGAATAATTGAATCGCGCTTTTTCACAGATATTTCCCAATGAACAAGATATCCTAGGAATTGTTAATAGTTTTAGTAATTTTTTGCTTTGATTAAAATATCTAAAAATATGAGTTTTTATTTCCCATTTAAAGTATTTCAATATAATTATAAAAATAGCTCTGAAGTATTTTGCAATTAAGAACACTGTTATTTAATACAAAAGATAATATTTGTAATGTAATGAACTATAATATACAGTTTGTGCATTATTTCGGATATTCAGCTGCTAAATTTTAAAGTGTTCATTAAAAAAATACTTAATTCATCAAAGTAAAATTTTTTCTTTTATATTTATGAATAAAAAGAACTTTGAACATTTTATGAGCAATTTTATGTGTTGTTTTAATTAAGTATTTTTTGCCTAAGCAAGCTTACAACACGCAGTTTTCAGTTTTAAGGAAAAACAAGCAAGACCAACTTCCCAACTCCATTTTTTCATAAAAATTGCATTTTTATTTTAGATAGCGATCGAAGAAATTATGTCAACAGAAAAAAAATAGGTTTATGTACATGTATAGATATAAAACACTCCGGCACATGGAGTATCACATGAGTTTTTAAAAATATATGATAAATAGACTATCCTATCCAACGACCAAAGAGGGAATTTTTCATTTTAGCTTTCAAGAATAAACAAAAAAGAAAAAAAATATATGTATAGCGAAATAAATTACTCTTTTGAACTGAGAATCACCAAGATCTTTTCCTTACCCTTCCGAAATTCATTCATTGCTTCGCCATTATAACTCTCCGTGGAAAAAAAAGTTCTTCTGACGTAGAAAATTTCTTCATATGCTAATCCTACCATTCTGCTGACATTTTAACAGATTATCAGGTCCATTTCTCTCGGGCTAACATTATGCAATCGGATTTCTTCCTATGAAAATGAATTCAGAAGCTGATATGAAGAAATGAAAGGGAAGAAAAATGTAGCTCGGATTTTTATGCTTCACTCTACTTTAGATGACTTTCGAATTATTTAAATGTTATTTTCGGTGGTGTAAGGTTTAATGCTCGGAAATAGGCGTGCAAAATTGATTTTTTTAAGCTGATGTTTTTATCTTGTAGCTTTTCGTTATGAATTTGCAGTTGCATAAGCAATTAGTAGATTGTTTTGAAACACATTTTTTAACGTGTCGAAATTATTATGTTTTAGACATTTGTATTAAAAATTGAGGATTTAATTTAATCCATGTTAGAATGTTGGATTTTAATGCAGTAATTTAGAATTGTATTATCTAAAATCATTTTCCAGCTTTAGTTTTTCTAATAAAAATTAACTCTCTAAATTTACTAAATTTCTCTAAACTGTTTCCAGTATGATGTATTGGAGAAATTTTTTAATTATTTGTTTATATGGTAAGAATTGTTATCTTTCTTTTTGAGAATATATTAAATGTCATACTTTTTTAGCAATAAATTTATATCTATAAATAAAATGTATTAAAATTTTGAAATATATAAGGATGGTAAATAAATGTATGAAAATGTATTATAGGTGAAATTATTTAATTGTTTTCTTTACTCTGTATTAGATGACTTTCGAATTATTTAAATGTTATTTTCCGTGGTGTAAGGTTTAATGCTCGGAAATAGGATTGCAAAATTGATTTTTTTTAAGCTGAAGCTTAAGCGAGCTTAAGCTTTTGAGCTTTTTTTATCTTGTTTCTTGTCGTCGTGAATTTGCAGTTGCATAAGCAATTAGTAGATTGTTTTGAAACAAATTTTTTAACGTGTTGAAATTATTAGGTTTTGGACATTTGCTACTATATATTGAGGATTTAAGTTAATCCATGTTAGAACATTGAATTTAATGCAGTTCAGAAATGTATTAATCTACAATCATTTTAGAGCAATAGTTTTCTGAAATCAATTATTTCTCTAAATTGTTTCCAATATAATGTAAGATTATATATGAAATTATTTAATTATTTGTTTATATGATAGGAATCGTTATCTTTTTTGAAAATGTAATAAAAAAAATTATATTTTGAAAGTCATTTTTTAAATATGTCATATTTTTTACCAATATATTTATATCAATAAATAAAATATATTAAAATTTTGAAATATATTACGTTGGCTAATAAATGTATGTTGATCTATAGGTGAAATTATTTGTTTATATGGTAAGAATCGTTGTCGTTCTGTTTTGGCAATCTAATAAAAAAAATCAATTTTTTGAAATTAATTTTTTTAAATATGCTATATTTTTACCAGTAAATTTATATAAAAAAATAAATTTTATTAAAATTTTCAAATATATTACGATTTTAAATAAATGTATGAAGATGCAAAGGTGAAATTATTTACTTATTTGTGTATATGATAAGAATCATTATCATTCTTATAAATCTAATAAGAATAATCTAATAAAAATAATATATTTTCTGAAAGTTGTTTCTTTAAATATATGTTTTTTACCAATATACTTATATTAAATAAAAATTCTTTAATTTTTGAATAATTGTTCATTTACATATTCCTTTGTGGTTTTAGCATTATTTTGCAATTTTAAAGTCTCCTTTCGGTTTATTCATATTCATATATTTCAATATTAATAAAAAGTATTGAACCTACATTGCTTTTTTTGAAAAAAAAATTAAGCATTGGATATTTGGTTAAAATATGCAGAAAAGGCTCTAGAAATCTTAAAAAATAGATAACGATATATGTTTTGCAAATATGTTTTTAAATATTATTTGAACGTTTTTCTAATGCACAATACTTATATACTTTTACCCAAACATATATACTTTTTTTAATGTACTTTGGAATTAAATTTAAATTTCATGAATATAATAATGAAATTCAAACAGTCGAAGTTCGTAGGAATTGAGGAAACTTATCTAAAATATATTTGTACACCATCTTATTCTTAGAACATTCTTTTGTATTTTTATTGTTTATCTAAAATATTCTTGTAATTTAACTTAGAAATTTACAACTTGGTGACATGTCGCGATATTTCTTTATACTGAATCCAAATTTATGATAAAAATTGTGGCAAAAAATATGATGGATATTTCCAAAAATTGTTCAAGAATAAAAGTGATCAAAATTGTACGAAAATTCAAAAGCCTTCATGGCATAAAATTTAAACTTTAATTTTAAAATTACCTTTGTGTTCTTCTTATTTTGAAATTAACTTGTGATGACAAGAAAGTTGGTTAGTTATAATTTAATAAGAAAGTATGTATATTGAAATAAAAAAAAATATTTAAATTTCAATAAATATAATTTATATATAAATATATATAATTATATAAAAATAATAAATATAATAAATATATAAAATAATTTATATATAAATATAAATTTCAAATTTCAAATTTAAATAATTAAATTTTTTAAAATAATAAAAATCAAATTTCTAATATAAACGCTGAAACATAATAAAAATCTTCATAGTTATAGCGCTTATTATTCTTAACCGATCAAAAACACTTTAGCTGAGACTATAATGTCTGAGACTTTTATTCTTTTTATTATTAAACAAAAAATAAAAGTCGGAGCCTAACATTGACAAAACATTAATATTCGTCTATTACAGCCATCGATAAAGAAAACATCAGACCGTCTGTATTATTAAAGTGAAAGTTATTAAAGTAAAGTTATTAATAAAGTGAAAGTGTTTTCATATAGACAAAACAAAACATTATATATATGTATATATATAATAAATACTTAAAAAACAATCCATTTTCATCTATTTAATCATTATAAAAATAGGAAAATCAGAAAAAGAAACTTTAAAATGTCTTGAGTAACTTTTTTATAGTAATAGACAGAGTAGTCTGGATAATATTTTACAACTTAACGTTATTAGATGTAAAAGAACTTATGAACTTTAAAGATGCATGCTATATATAAAGTTATACACATAAACACATGATAAATAAATTAATAATTAAGAGCTTAACTAATGTTCTCTCAATTTTATTAACAAAGCAATTTTAAACAATTTATTATTAAATAAATAAATAAAGTTATTCATTGTAAATGTATGATATTAATTAAATTATTTTGACAGCACAATAAGGCTACATATAATGTTTATTCTAGAAGTGTATATAATACACAATTATGCAGATAAAATTAATTGGCTACCTTAATTATACTAATATTTAAAAAAAAAGGGGAAAAAAATACTGAATTTCACTAAAGTAAGAAAAAAGATAAACTTCTAGATTATTTATTCTGTTAATAACGGTAAATGAATAAGAGCTTACGTTCCTCTTAACTCTAAGAAAAGAGTGTTTTTATTTTTTCCTTTTTTAGTAGTGTCAGAGTGTTTTTATTTTTTTATTTTTTTAGTTTTTGAAATTAGAAAACCAAATATTAATATTTTGGTAAATTTATAAGTTAAGAAACATAACATTCATCGCAATTGCATGACAGTTATACGATGTAAATAAATTCTTTCAGAGAGGAAAGATAGTAAGAACCATAATTTTGAAATCAACCATGGATTGGCATTGTAATCCATTATTTTGATATGTTTTTTACATAAACAAAACAGCATTTTCTCTTTCAGATTGATTTTCTCCATTTCTCAATCAGCTATCTCGCTCATTCATTGCTGCCTAATTCAACGGTTAATCTCTCTCTATCGAAAACCAGTTGCAACTCAAAGCGTTGTTTGTTTTCCGGCTTTGCGGTCTTGAACAAAATATTAACTTAAGGGTTTGAAGGGCAATTAGGTTCTGCAACATGACGTGAAATATACCACGTCTGTTTTCTATTCCCTTAGTCAAACAAAAGGGGTAAACTACATCTTGGTCAAGAGAAACTGGTTGGTTTATTTGTTCTTAATAATTTTTTCTACTTTATATGTATTTTTACATAACAGATTTTATTTTTTTAGCTGGCGGGTTATATATTATGGAGAAGTAGCGATTCTTAATTTTGAAGAAAAAATTATGGTTTTGTTAGAATTTCTCATACACACATGCTTGGTTATTTTAAAATATTATATTAATCAAATTATTATAATTACTTTTAATGGTAAATTTAATAGCATAGATCGGTGTTCAATAATCCATTGTTCTGATACTTTTCTTTGCATAAACAACAGCATTTTTCTTTCCGAATTAATTTTCATTTTTTTTGTAACCAGCTATCTCTATTCATTCATTGCTGTCGATTTCGGTGGGTAATCTCTCTCCATTGAAAACCAGTTACAAGCTTTGTTTGTTTTCCGGCCTTGTAATATACATCCAACCGGAAACTGACATGAAAAAGAGCAACTCTATTTATTTTTGTATCTGGACACATATTTCTCTGGAATAACATAGGGAACTTTGAAAAATTTCTAAAGCTCATCACTACCTTACAAAATTAAATCATATAAGATTTATAGTTAAAAAGATTAATAGCCTTGCACATTACAGTACTTTTATAATCCAATAACTTAAAAATTTTCATATCTATAACATTTAATATAAAATAAACTAAGGAAATAAAAAACAAACTTTATATTGAGCTATTAAGTTATCAAAGGTAAATAGCCTTCGCATTCCACGTATTAAACGTGGGATGCATATTACAATGCCTAACTTTAAGACAATGTATGCAAATTCTGAGAAAGAGGAAATGAAGCGAAATCCAAAATATTGCGATCAGCTTTAGATCGGTGTTCAATAATCCATTGTTCTGATTCTTTTCTTTGCGTAAACAGCAGCAATTTTCTTTCCAGTTACAACTTACAGCTTTAGTTGTGTATAGTAAAAGCTGTCGCAATGAACGGAAAAATTCACAAGCAAAAGAATAACTATATTCATTTTTGTATCTGGACATATATTACTCTGGAATACCATAGGGCACGCCTGAAAAACTTCTAAGGAACACCACTGCCTTACAGAATTAAATCATATAAGATTTATAGTTAAAAAGCTAAATACCCTTGTATATTACAGTACTTTTATGATCCAGTAACTTGAAAAAAATTGTCTATATTTATAATATTTTATATAAAATAAAGTAAGGAATTAGAAAACAAACATTTTTGAGCTATTAAGTTATCGAAGGTAAATAGCCTTCGCATTCCACGTATTAAACGTGGGATGCATATTACAATGCCTAACTTTAAGACAATGTATGCAAATTCTGAGAAAGAGGAAATGAAGCGAAATCCAAAATATTGCGATCAGCCTTAGATCGGTGTTCAATAATCCATTGTTCTGATTCTTTTCTCTGCGTAAACAGCAACATTTTTCCTTCTTATTTAATTTTCATTCCTTTTGTAACCAGCTATCTCCATTCATTCATTGCTGTCGATCTCTGTGGGTAATCTCTCACCATTGAAAACTAGTTACAACTTAAAGCTTTAGCGGTATATAGTGAAAGCTGTCGCAATGAATGGGAAAACTGACAAGAAAAAGAGTAACTATATTTATTTTTATATCTGGACACATATTTCGTTGGAATGTCACAAGGCGGGGCTGAAAATCTTGTACATCTCCCCACTACCTTACCGAATTAAATCTTTTAAGATTTATTATTAAAAATCTGAATATCCTTGTACATTACAATACTTTTATTATCCAATAACTTGGAAAAAATTGTCCATATTTTAACATTTAATGAAAAATAATGTAAGAAAATAAAAAACATACATTATATTATGTTGAGCTATTAAGTTATGAAAGGTAAATAGCCTTTGCATGCCACGTACTAAACGTGGGATGCAGATTGCAATGTACAGACTAGCTTTAAAACAATGCATGCAAATTCTAAGAAAGAGAAAATGGAGCAAAATCCAAAATAACATAGATGGGGGTTCAATAATCCATTGTTCTGATATTTTTCTTTGCGTAAACTGCAGCATTTTTCTTTCGGAATTAATTTTCATTTCTTTTGTAACCAGCTATCTCCATTCGTTCATTGCTGTCGATCTTGGTGGGTAGTCTTACTCCATTTAAAACCAGTTACAACTTGCAGCTTTGTTTGCCTTCGGCCTTGTAATATACATCCAACGGGAAACTGACATGAAAAAGAGTAGTTATATTTATTTTGGTATCTGGACACATATTTCTCTGGAATACCACAATTGGTGCTTATAAATCTTCTAAGTCGCACCATTGCTTTACACAATTAAATCTTTTAACATTTATGCTTAAAAAGCTAAATAACCTTATACATTATAGTACTTTTATGATCCAATAACTTGAAAAAATTGTCCATATTTATAACTTTAATATAAAAAAAAGTAAGGAAATAAAAAACAAACTTTATATTGAGCTATTAAGTTATCAAAGGTAAATAGCTTTTGCATCCCACTTATTAAACGTGGGATGCAGATTACAATGCCTAACTTTAAAACAATGCATGCAAATTCAGAGAAAGAGGAAATGAAGCAAAATCCAAAATATCGCGATCGGCCGTAGTTGGATGTTCAATAATCCATTGTTCTGATACTTTTCTTTGCGTAAACAGTAGCATTTTTCTTTCCGAATTAATTTTCATTCCTTTTGTAACCAGCTATCTCCATTCATTCATTGCTGTCGATCTCGGTGGGTAATCTCTCTCCATTGAAAACCAGTTACAACTTGCAGCTTTGTTTGTTTTCCGGCCTTGTGATCCTGAACAAAATCGTAACCTGAGGGTTTGCGAGGCAATTAAGTCCCGCGCCATCTTTTTAAGACATCAGCTGACATATCCGACGTCTGAATTTTGTTAGAATCCCTTAGGCAAACAAAAGGGGTGAACCTCATCTGGGTCGGGGGAAAAGTGGTCCGTTTATTTGTTACAATAATTTTTTTATTTTTTCCTTTTTGTTTTCGAACAACAGATTGTGCAACAGTTTTTATTTTTCAAGTAGCTAGAGGGTAATAAATTATGAAAGGAAAATCGATTCATAATTTCAGAGAAAGATAATGGTTTTGTTAGTGCCTACACATAAAAATATGGTTCTTGGTTTTTTAAATTGTCAGTGTAATGTTATAATTGGAATCTTGTTTTTAAATTGGCTATGAAAAGTAATTTATTTTGTAATAATTTGCGTTTTATTTTTAATTAAAATGCTGGAAAAATTACGTTTTTCATAATATCTTCGATTTTGTTTCTTTTTTCATTCAATTTTTTATGTCGCGATAATGTTTTGCAAGCATATGTTTAAAGATAATTTATTTTCACTTTTAAAATTAAATTTTCTTCCTGTATTACAAAATGTTTTTATTAAAAAATTATTGTTTTTACAAAATATAAAATTATTTTATATTATAAACATTGATGGATTGTATGAATTTTCTTATAATAAATTAAAATAATTTTATTTAGAGGATTACTGCATAAAAAAAGCCATATAATATTTTGTTTTAAAAATAGTTTCAGAAATTAAAATTAAGAATTATGTATATATAGTATTTTCCATGCTTAATTACCTTTAAATGTTATCATTATTAAAATCAGATAAATGCTTTATTCATGATTAAAGAATATTCAAGTAATAATATGCATTGCATGCTTTCCCTAATAAGAAAACCAGAATACAATTTGGAACAACAAACCAGAATATAAGAAAGTTTCATTAATGTATAATCTGAATCAATATCCAATTAATGGACATCATATAAGTAAATATTATTACTTCTAACTATCATGAAATAGTATAACTAATAATATAACTATAGTTACTTATAACAGTCGAACAAACTATGTATCTAAATTACAATTTTTATGTTTTTTTCATAACAAATAAACAACAAAAGAATGGAAGAAGCCTACGTCCAATATCCTTCATTTCGCGTCATTCAATATTTTTTGTTGATTTTATTTCAACAACTAATAACAAATAGAGTTAGTATGAAGAAGGCATAGAAATTCAATGTAGGATATATTTATTAAAAATAATACATGAATGTAAATCAAAAAATATTTTCTTCACCTGTGTAACACCTACAAAGTTGTTTTACTTATAGATAATAATCTTCATATTATAACAGTATTCATTCTGATGTTTATATAATTAAAATGGTTTTAAAATTCTTTCAAAAATATTTTTATAATTATTTTCACTCAAAATGTAACACGAATATTAAGAAAACCATAGGATACCTGCCTCTGAGTGAGTAAAATAAATAAATATTAATGTTTTACTAAAAATATTTCTGTATATCTAACTTTAATGACTGCTAATAAATCCGTACTTAATAAATTGTACATTTGTGCAACTGTGCTACTTTATAAAAATATAGAATGTTACATCAAGACAGCAGTAAAAGGATCAAATAATTTTTTTTTGAATGAAATACATTTTTGAGTTTACTATTTCAAAGAGCAATTCTAATTCAAGTTAATTTATTATTTATTTGTTGCTTTAATAAAGTGCAGTGTTTTCAGGATTTCATTTCTAGAAATTTTGTTTCATTAAGATCATAAAATAAATTTAAAAGTTTGCGAGAATAATTTCAAAAATCCACATTTATTGTGATCTACAGTTTAGTTACATAAAAAATATAAATATAATCAATAAACACTTAAAATGTCTGTTTAGAAGTGAAGTCCTTCCACGAATCTATAACTATATGTCTTTAAATGTGTTACATGTGTTCTGTAATTGTATGTGTGTGCTGTTTGTACGTGAGTAAATAAAAATGTGAATTCTCCAACCTGTGCCTCAAGTATCTCAACCCAAACTCACCCAATACATTCTGTTTACCCAACCCGCCCACTACACAAAATAAGAATTTTAAGATGTGGTTTTATCAACTTATTTTTATGGGAAAAAAAAAAACACAAAATTTCACTTCATTCATCATTTAAAGCTTCAAATCTTTATAGAAAAATAATATTTATGTTTTTAAAATTGAATTCTACAAAAATTACATATCTGAAACGCTTTTAAAAATGTGACAAATGAAATTCGAAAATTAATGTAAATACATCTGAAAATATGCCAATTTTTAATGGATTAAAATAATATTTAAGATTTGTTAACTCACATTGTAAATATTCTTGTGATATTTAAGATTAATAAATATTTTTATGTACAAATCAGTTATACATACCATTGTAAAAATTGTGCTAATTTTGAAATCATTATAATTTTAACAAAAATGAAGCAATTTTTAATTGAAAAAAATTTATCTAAGCATTATTTTTGGTTGGATACGAGCCATATAAAAATAATAATTAAAAAATTCATCTTTATAACTAGTAATTGTTCCAGAACAACAAGTAAATAGTTAGGAATTTGAGAAATGACCAATTATTTAAAATTATAGAAAATTTATTAGTTTTTAATTAGAATATTAACCTTGCCAATTATAGATATTCATTCAAATAATGGTATTTTTTATTTAATTACTTTATAATTGAATTTTTATTGTATCTAACAAACTTTATAAAATAATTGTGTATCAAATTCAACTCCCGTATTAATAAAATGATAAAATAAACTTTTCTTAATTTGAACGATAAATAATTTCTCTGAACCATAGAAGTTAATAAGTTTGCAATCGTGCTCTTAAATAGCAAAAATACCTTCAGCAAAAATATTATCACACAAAGAAAAACAAAATTCTATACCCTTAATCATTTCATTCCAAACCTTTCCTATCAAAATTGATTATTAAAGGCTAGAGGAAATTTCTATTGTCGATTTAATAGGCTTTTTTTTTATTACGATAAACATTCTCCAGATAGGTTAACAACAAGTGTATCTACTCTTTTATTTATTTAAGATATATATGTAAAAAATGGTTTAATCGTCGATGTTTAAAGCAAATGGAAAAAAAAAAAAAATAAGATAAACAAATTTTTTCGTGAAAAAGATGATAAAAGCCGGAAAATGAGTAATGAAAAAGTTTTGATCCCTTTAAGTAACGATCTGTTTTAGAAACATATATTATTTTTTCTCGTAGTCGTATAAAAAGAACGTTTAACAAATTTATAAAACTATATTTATGCAGATAAATACAATAAAAAAGATTACTAATTATATATGAAAAATGTTAAATTAATTAAAAAATGTTTAGTTACAAAGAGTTTTTTAATGTACGAAAGTTCTGATATTCACTATATTAAAAATAACACGTTTATTGCCAGGTGACTATGATTATGATTACTTCTGAATATAAATTATTGCTGAATATGATTACTTCTTCCAAAAACATGCCCCTTAAAAGCTATACAAATATTTTATTTTTGATTTTTTTTTGCAAATTTAAATAATAACTTAATGTAACTTTACTTAATGTACAAGAAAATTGCTGATAATTTGTTGCGTTAAGATTTATAAATAAAAATTATTCTAGTAAATTATTATTGTAATTTTTTTTTTTTGAAATCAAATAATTTTAGTTATTGATAAGTGCAGACCAGATAATACTTATCTCCTAAGATAGTCCTCTTTACCATATCGTTTTATGTTGTAAGGATTGTCATAACTTTAGTATTCATTAATATGTTCTTCGTATTCTACATGTCAACAAGCATGAAATTAAATTTCTTTAGTATCTGAATATTATATTAAAATTTAGGGAAGATGCACAGCAAAGTCTCTTAATTCTGAAATAAGTTCAGAACAGAGAGAGATGCATGTCTGCCTCCATGCTAACTGTATAAAAAGAGACTACATCGAATCTAATGTAACCAATAACAAAGTCTCTAATTGTGAAATAAACAAAATGTCATTAAAATCGAAAGCAAAGCAAACAAAATAAAAATACAGAGAAAATTTTTAATTAAAAAATTGTAGAGTCTTAACTTATTAATACGATACGACATTTGGTTTACATGGCTGAGATAAATTTTCGTCTGTGTAACTTAAAATGCTGGATATCTCTATACATCATTTTGTGTCAACTTTTGAAAGAAAAGTACATAATTTTTAGGTAGTATTAATTGGCCTACACGATCACGGGCTTAAATCTGTTTGATTTATGAACAACGATCCTGAGGTTTAGATGAATCTGATCGATTTCTCCTAAGGTTATAAAAAAATATCTTCAAAAATTTCACTTCCATTGGTTACATAATATATATATATATATATACTATCAGAACCCAGCATACTTTGCCCTGCCAATGAAAACACATGCAGAAAATTACATATCGCGAATATATTCTCCATGTTCCAATACATGTGCACCTAATTTTTATGGATATCGACAGAACGGTATAAAATAGGAAATGCTGCAATATCATCTGGTGGCAAGTAACAATAAAGTGGATAGCGCGAATATATTTTCCATATATAAATACAGGTTATTACCAATTTTCTTAGTGATTCGTTGAACGGTATAGAAGTTGATATACTGCACACCATTTGGAGGCAATTTATAGCAAAAGGTATAGTTTAAAAACATTCTTCATGTTTTGTCAAACACACAAAAAAAATTTCATCAAAATCCTGGCTGTTGCCTAGGATGAATTCAATAACAAACATATGTGCAGAAGAATTATATGTATAAAGATATAACGATTGCAGCAACACTTACCGAATCCAATAGTGAATCTAAACCCTCCAAGAACGCCGTCAAACATACACAAAAAATTTCATCAAAATAAGTCCAGCCGTTTAGGAGCATTTCAGTGACAAACACGTGTACAGAAGAATTATATTTATAAAGATATCACTTTATATTAGTTGTATAGCTGCTGCGTTTTTCAGGATACAGAGATTTTGGTATGCACATACTATAAACAATTCAAAGAAGGCAGAGAATGCGTTGAAAACGAAGAGGCCTCTGGTCAACCAACAACCTCAATCGACGAAGCTCACGTCCAAGAAATTTAAGATTTGGTGCTTGCAAACCGTCGATTTACAGTTAGAGACCTTGCTGATGACGTCGGAATTTCAAAAGGATTGGTCAATTCCATTTTGGGCCTCAAACGCGTGAAATCTCGATTGGTACCGAAAACACTGAATGCGCCAGCTCACACTGCATTGATTCTTCGTGACTTTTTCGCCAAAAATGAAACCCATATCATTCCACAACCCCCGTATTCACACCGTGCGTCTTCTGGCTATTCCCTAAACTCAAAAGACCACTCCGAGGACCCCGTTTTGAGTCGACTGAAGAGATTCGATGTGAATCGCCGCGCTCTTTGAAAGCCATCCGAGCCCAGATGCCGATGACTTTTTAGCATGCATTGAGGATTGGAGAAACGGTGGCGTAAGTGCATTGTGTCCTGACGGGACTACTTTGAAGGCGATGAAATAAATTTGGAAGAATAAATAAAAAGTTTTTGAAAAAAAAAATGGTCTTAGTTTTTGGACACAGTAGTATATCGACTAATTTCTTGGCATATTTTGACAAATTGTTTATTCGCAATATTAACAAATGAAAATGCCTGGAAGCCGAAATTCTGTATTTAAACCAAAACAAAGAATTGAAATTTGAAAACTAAAAATATCCTTATATTTTGTAACAAAATGTAATTACTCTTAAATGAAAGTGAATAATTAAGTACAGAAATGATTGAAGTTGTCAATTCATTCAAAATTCACTCTATGCCCGCCTGCAACGCGACCATTTATCTTCTTTACTTGACGACAGCTAAAGTTTCATAGCCCGAACGTAGAAGTCATTAATTTTAGAAATACTTTTATCCTGAAATATTGTTACTCTTTCTGAAAGAGTATTGATTGTTTCCTTGCGTTCCTAAAAATATGTTTCCGATTTTATATTTATATTTTAGATAACGTTCTTATTCTTTCTATTTGAAGGGAATATTTATACTTAGATTGTAGAATCTTAGATTCTACATTTTAAAAATTTCATTTGAAAACGTGAACAAAAATGAAGTAACCAAGTTTTCATTTTAAAATATTTCTATGTTAGAGAAGTGTAAATATTTCAATACAATTTATGTTTCATCTATGGGGAAATACAGTTTATATTTATTTTATGTTGAAAATGAAAATGAAAATTCACAATTTATATTAGAAAGCACAAAAAAAAAATTAGATTTCGAATATTGTGTCTAATGGTTTCTTTCAGGAAACCATTAACAGAAAACTTAGCAGGAAATCATTAGCAGAAAAATTAGCAGGAAACCACCAGAAAAATTAGTAGGAAATTATTAGCAGAAAAATGAACAGGGAATCATTAGCAGAAAAATTAGCAGGAAACCACCAGAAAAATTAGTAGGAAATTATTAGCAGAAAAATGAACAGGGAATCATTAGCAGAAAAATTAGCAGGGAATCATTAGCAGAAAAATTAGTAGAAAATCGTTTGCTGAAAATTAGCAGGTTTCGTTAGGTTTGCCTCTCTATGGTCATCTTGTGCACACTTTAGGCTAAACAGATCGGGACCTATTGTTGAAAATTAGCAGGAAATCATTAGGAGAAAAATTATCTGGAAATCATTTCTTTTCCATCATGGAAATTTAATTCATTTTTAGTATATATTTTTGAAATAGGTGACAAAACTTTTTTAAAGAATGATAAAACCCAAACTATTGCATAATTTAAAGAACAATTATCATAAAACGATAGATATCGTTAAGTAAATAAAAAAAAATTAACAATCTGTTTTATGAAATAATAAAGATTTTTAATAAGTTAAGAATATTTAAGAAAATGCACGTTGTATCACAAATACAACATGGAATTTTATAGCTTGTCTAGATTATTTTACATATATCCTGAGTATAAGTCTTATCATTCTTGATGATATATTAAATCAAGTTCTTATAGACGTCATTTGATTGAATTATTTACAAAAGATCTTGATTAACAAAAAAATTCTATTTTATTGTTCTCGTAACATGTGAAAAATAAAACTTTTTTTCAAGTCTGTTGCGCGTGTATAGTAAGTATATTTTTGGATATTTTTAAGAGATATCATTTTTAATTTAATATTCATCACAATTTAGAGATGGTATTTTCAAGAATTAAAAAAAATTCATAAATTTTATAAAAATTAATAAATACCTTTACAGCTTTATGGATTAAATTACTTCAGAAGGCAAACTTCACACACAGACACATACACACACACATTCATATATATAGAAATAGATAGATAGCTATAGATATAGATATATTAAATGTTTTACAATTTAGATGTTTTTAAAATAGAAAATATAAAACGTTTTTAGACAATTTAACTTGAGTTTATATTCGTTTAAATAAAATTATAATATTAATTCAAACAGAGCAATACATAGAAAACATGTACGACAAATGAGATTATTACTGAATAATAATTTCAAATTAACATTTACTATTTTGATAGATCATTGTTCTTACTAAAAAAATAAAATTACAGATGCCGACTTATTATTTGTTCATACTAAATCATTTCCAAGAGAGTTGATTTCATTGCATTGAAATACAACACAATGGTTCTTGCATGTTTGGCTGTTGACATTTCTTCAATTACCATGATTAATGACCCTCCTCCTGTGCTTCCAATATTACACAGCGGTTATGAAGGACAATCTACTAAATTTCTATTCCTCTGATTACTGGATTAACATTTTGTCCCATGGCCATAGTAGACAGCAATCATTTCATCAAATATTAATTCTCTGTTGCAAGTCCTATTCTGCTGTGGCGACAGCATTATGGCAATCACAACTGCAATGTTTACAAGGATCCAGGCGAAAAGCTAACGGAAGTGAAGAGGGAAGTTTGGTATTTGGCCTTTAAACGGGGATGGAATTCATATAATTTCAGTTTAACTTAATTGTGAGCTTGTTTGTCAGGTAACTGAAGCATGACACAATATTTTGACCTAGGGTGTTACAGGACGATACAATCAATTGTATTGAATTGAGGAGGGGAAATCAATTTAGTTGGTGAATAATTGGAAACTATCCAGAAATCTATCTGTCTATCTATCTAGAACAGTGGTTCTCAAATTTCGTGAGTATCTTTAAGAGGCGTTCTCTTTAAAATGTTTGACGGCTTTTTAAATTCAAAATTTAAATTAACTAACAAATCATATAGGCTATTATAGTTAATAAACTTTGATAAATAACGGTAAATTAATGGCAAATCTTATTCATCAAATTTATATTCAAATTTCAGTGGAATGGATGCATCATTCGTCTGAACTACATATTTTATGAATGGATTTATTTTGTACAGGGCAACTCTCTCGCCATTTGTGATTTTTTTTTTGATAGCAAATTGTGTGTTAATGAAGCCGTCTTACATTCATCTGTGGCTACAAATGGAATCAACATTCTTAAAGGTACCTTTGCGAAATCAGGATAATACTGCGCCATTTCAAGATGGCATAAATCTTCTTTAAATAGTAAATTACCTTCTTATCATTAGTAATAAAATTAAAACAAAGTTAATTAATCATTTAAAAACTGAGTTAGGTAAAATAAATAAAGATTCAAGTTACAGAGGTGATAAACATGTTTATTTGCAACTTAAAGGTTATATTATGTATTACAATAAAAAATCAAAATAATTCCGAAGCGACCTTAAAATTAAAAATATTATGTATTAAAAAAGTTTATTTATTTATTCATTTGCTTTAGACAATTCGATCGTCCTCAATCTATCGCTAGAGTTCAAATGAAATCAATAGCAATAATAAGAATAAGAATTATAATAAGAATATTTCGTAGAATTGGTTATTCTATTTACTGTATGCTCATACATTGTTTTCTAAGAAACAAGGACGTGCATTGCCGGCAAATCCTTAAAGTCAGTAACTTATTTTTCTTTGAGCTATAGAGGTAATTAGTTTGAAATGATCGAGTTGTAAAGGTTGTAAAAATGGTTGTAAAATCGAACATTGCTAAAGTTCGAGATACAGAGGTCCAGTTTTTTTTCGAGTTACGGAGTGAAAATATATGCCAAAATGGCTTGTGGGGATTGATTCCTTATTTCGACATATATTCGATTGAAATTTCGAGTAATGGAGGTTTTGGGGCTTGAAGGGAAGGGAACAAAAATGTTTTTTGAGTTGTGGAGGTTTTTCGACTTACAGAGATTCGACTTAAAGAGGTTCTACTGTAAATGGTAATAATAGGTATAATAAAAATGTATGTGGTTCAAGATTGGTTGCTGACACTTGAGTATGAGAGCTCAAATCACTTTTGCTGAGCCTGAGTGTGAAGATTATGAATAGATTAAAATGTGAATGGATTAAAGGATGGATCTAATCTGAATGGATCAAATCCATCCAGATCTGAATGGATTGAGAATGGATCAGAATGGATTTAAGTATGAATGGATTAAAATCTGAAGCTATAGTGATACGATTTGAAAAATAAATTCTAAAGAGGTTGCTAATCAATAAATTAAGACCAAATGTGTAAAAAAATGTATTGTAATATACTGAAGTAGAAAAATAACAGCTACGGATACTGCAGAATAGTTATTGTGGCAGGTAGATAGATAGGTCACTAGATGATTTAAACGATAATGCTTATTTTGCAGTTGATTATGCACATTTGTGTTTTCTATTGTTCTGTTATGAGAAGACTGAGAGCTAAAAGATGATTATTGGGATTAATAACGAGTGTGAAAAATTTCTGGATAATTTTGAAATGTGTGTTTCCACATTTTCTATATTGAGGTCATTAAGAATAACACTGTTTTCAATAAACCATAGTGCGTAATTAAAGGTAACAATATTGTGTATTCTATTTTAGGGATTTGTTATTTTTTTCTGTTTGTATGGGCTACTTCCTATTTATATTTTCCTTCTATTTGTTCTCCCTTTTTCAATTCCTTCTATTAGCTCACACTCTCCCTATGTATATCTTGTTCAAATTTTCAATCGATAATAAAATACTTTTTATTCATCCACTCAAGTTCAAATACTTTTTTTTTAACTTTTAGTGGATGACACTTGATGTTAATACAGTTTTCTCAAATATTAGTTCAGTAATTAAATTAAATTTATTAATTTTAGTTTTTTTTAGATTTAAGTTGCATATATCTACCAATAGATGGCGCCAGATAAACTTAAAAAAAAGGAGTGAAAATTATTTATAGAAGACTTTCTGCAATATGGTGAAAAAAGTATTGGAAATTAGGAATTGGTTTAAATTTTTTTTTTTTTTTTATATTACTTGTTTGTGTTATTGTCTCCAATAGGTGCTACCTACAGAAGAAAGGGCCTTATTATTTGTAGATTAAGAATGGTTATATTTTGGAGTGATAGTTATGAATATCAGTAGATTAGATTTAGACTGAGGTGAATTGTATCTGATTTAACTATTCTCTTAAAATGGTTCATTGATATAATTTATATGACTGGTTTCTACAAGTAAATTGTTGTCTAAAATTAGTTCGAGTTATTTAAATTCTTTTACCCATTGTACAGATTAGTTAAAAAGTATGTAGGACTAATTTGTTTCAGAAAATCTTTTGAAGTAGTAAGAATATTAAAGGTTTTGTGAAATGTAAAATAATGCTTTTGTTAAACTAATTTATGCACTATATTTACTTATAATCTTTTCCAAATAAATAAATATTTGATTTCAAGTTGTAAACTTATATGTTTCCAGATTATAACGAAATATTTGTTTAGTTACATAAAAATATCATATCGTCAGTTTAAATATGTTTGAAGCAATATTTCAGAAACAGTTTGGTGAATAAATGTTTCAGACACAATTATCTTATAATGAATGTATTCTTATAAGATCTTATAATGAATGTCTCAATTATCTTTAATGATTGTTAATATTATTGCAATGAATGTTATTATTATCTTATAATGAATGGCAATTACCTTATAATGAATGTATAGATTCAAAATATTAATGAAATAGTGAAAAACTGTATTTTAAATATTTAAACCTCATTTAATGTGAAATATTAAAAAATTTTTTTAACATATTATAAAGTAATTTATTACTAGTGAATTGATGCAAATAATTTATAAAAAAATATGAAAGGACATCTTAGTATTGTAGCATTTGTAATTCAGAACATTTAAGATCAATGACATTTTTATATTAAATTTATTGTAAGTATCACTGGAGAAATAATTATTTATAATTTACCTTTTTTAGGTAAAACAAGAATTAAATAATAATTTGTCTTGAATTTAAAATCTTTTCCAAGTGTTTATTCATTTATTGTAAATTTCCTTTTAAAAAATATATATTAAAATAAATTTAAAATATATAAATTGATCAATATTAAATTCATTTACTCAAATTATAATAATTTTTTGTATTTATGACTGAATGAATAGACATTTTAAATATTTATACATAAGAAATTTTTAAATTTAGAATTTGAATTCAATTATAGTAATTAAAATTTATTAATAATTTAGCTATTTAGCATTTGGTTATATTTTTATTAAAAGTTACGCTTTTCCACTATCAAATCTAAATTTAAGACGTAAATATGGTCAATTAATTAATTCTCATTTAATTGGACTGTTTATTTGATTGAAATTCTAATTAAATACATTTTTGGTTATTTTTTAAATTACATTTACATCAAATGCATTTATAATGAAAATTGCATACCACCTACAGCATTAAGATTACATGTTTTGATTTATCATTATAATTTAATGTTATATATTCAGCTCTGAAACCGATTTTTATAAGGATAATAAGAGTGAATTCACTTTTAATCAATTTCTAGATAATTTTTAAAAATTGTTTTCTAATTACCGGCATTTATCGATATATTAATTCTGCTAATTCCTTTGTAAATGTCTTTTTTTAATATTTTTGTATAACAGGGTTATTCATGTACATTATTTCAATGAGTGAAATCATACAAAAAGATGGGCGATAACACAGTGAATTTGAATTAAAGAGATTTAATTATTTACGCTATGTAGATTAAAATAACGAAAGCTAAAACGCAACGTCTAATCTAAACATGACTCCAAAAAGGAATAAATACACACCAGTCTCTCAAAATAAATAATTCAATTGACACGAAGGAAAAGATATAATACTTAACACTATTAATGTTCAGAAATATGATTTGAAAATGAATAAAGTCTTTTATTAAAAACTTTTTGCTATTTTCAATACTTATCATTTTTAAACGTCTAAAGGAATTATGCGAAAATTATGATTAAGAACGTGACAAAATACAACTCAAAAGTTGTTCGTATAATTTAAATATTGAGGGATATAATATATTTAAAAATCCTTCTTTGAATAAAAATCCCTACTGATAATGACATAATTCAATTAATTAGTAATTAAAATTTATTAATAATTTAGCTATTTAGAATTTGGTTATATTTTTATTAAAAGTTATGGTTTTCCACTATCAAATCTAAATTTAAGACGTAAATATGTTCAATTAATTAATTCTCATTTAATTGGACTTAGTTTAATTGGACTCATATTTAAAGTAATAAGATGCAATTAAATTATTATATTTAAGTTGAGGTTTAAAATTTATAAAAGTTTCATTTAAATATAATTTTTGCAAATCTAAAATATTTTATTCCTTAAAATAGTCATTATTTTAATAAACTTATGTAGTTAAATCAGGTACTTATCTACCATTTCTAGTTGACTTATAGTTAAGTTAACTATCATTTCTAGTGCCAAATGACTTCTGGTTAAAGTGTTCGGCATGAATATTCATTATTTTGATGTGGTTTGAAAGTAAAAAGATGCTATTAAATCATTATATCTAAGTTGAGGTTTAAAAATCTATAAAAGTCTCGTTTAAATATAATTTCTGTAAATTTGAAATATTTTTTCTTCTTTTTTTTTTTTTTTTTCCAATGCAGCTGGCAAACAGACATGAACGTCTTGGATGCCTTAAGGCAAGCGCTGCACAGACGTTACTCACTTTGCATTACCCAGGGGGCGCGTGTAACTTGAAGATAAGCCACGCACGCGGAGTAACAATGCCCCCGCAACGCTCTACGATCCTATTAGGACCGGGACCTACAGTTTAAAGTGGATTCCGAACCACTACACACATCCATGGCACCGCCGGGACTCGAGTCCGAAACCTGTGGTACCGAGCGCCAGAGCGCTAGCCACTCGGCCATTCAGGCCCCAAATTTGAAATATTCTATTTCCTAAAATATTCGTTATTTTAATAAACTTATGTAGTTAAATCAAGTACTTATCTACCATTTCTACAGCCAAAAGACTTCTAGTCAAAGTGTTTGGCATTTGACAACATCATCATTATTACGCAACAATTTATTTGAGCAAAGTTTCATCTAATGTATGCATATAATACCAAATAATGGGCCAGAGAGTCCTAATATAAAATCCAATGTACAGATAGATGAATAGAAAATATTCGTGTCTATGCTACAATAAATCTGTGAAGTGGAAAACTTTTCCATTAAGCTTGAAGAGGAAAGGAAAGTGAAAACCTACTTATGTAAACATTTATTTTCGTATTCGTTCCGATGTTTGGTGGCAAAATGTAGATTACTAAGGGTTCTCCGCCAGCAGATTAACATAGATAAACACCTCCAGTTCTAGAGGTGAATTTTAGTAAGATATTCGCAAATGGCAATAAGTGTTAAATAAATATGAATTTTAGAGAGTAGTGATTTGTATTTTATGGACAAAAATAAAAATTAAACTACTTATTGTAAAGATGTTATTTTAATAAACTTATATAGTTAAATCAAGTACTTATCTACCATTTCTACAGCCAAAAGACTTCTAGTCAAAGTGTTTGGCATTTGACAACAGCATCATTATTATGCAACAATTTATTTGAGCAAAGTTTCATCTAATGTATGCATATAATACCAAATAATGGGCCAGAGAGTCCTAATATAAAATCCAATTCACAAAGATGAATAGAAAATATTCGTGTCTATGCTACAATAAATCTGTGAAGTGGAAAACTAACTTCCATTAAGCTTGAAGAGGAGAGGAAAGTGAAAACCTACTTATGTAAACATTTATTTTTGTATTTGTTCCGATGTTTGGTGGCAAAATGTAGATTACTAAGGGTTCTCCGCCAGCAGATTAACATAGATAAACACCTGCAGTTCTAGAGGTGAATTTTAGTAAGATATTCGTAAATGGCAATAAGTGTTAAAATAAATATGAATTTTAGATAGTAGTGATTTGTATTTTTTGGGGAAAAATAAAAATTAAACTACTTATTGTAAAAGATTAATGACTTTTATTAAACATTATCTGTCATAAAAACAAACTAGAAGAAATTAGAAATTTTATTAATAATATTTAATTTTAATAATAATTTAATACATTAATTATTTATGTTTAATAATTTTTATATTAATAATAATTTAATATTTTAATTATTTAATTTTAATAATTTTTCAGAATAATAATAATTTAATATTTTAATTATTTAATTTTAATAATTTTTCAGAATAATAATAATTAATGTTTAATTTATATTCAATAATTTTTTATAATAATAATAATTAATATTTAATTTATATTCAATAAGTTTTTAAATAATTGATCAGTATATTTATTTTAATATATTTTACGGGCAAAAATTAAGTTAAATTGCTTATTGTAAAGAATAATTAATGACATTAAGTAGTGTCTATCATAAAAAAAAAAGCTACTAAAAGAATTAGAAATTATATTAATAATTTTCATTTTACTGATAATTTAAAAATGTAAATATTTAATTTTAACAATTTTTACATTAGTAATAATTAATATTTAATTTATACTTTATATATAGTATATCAGTAATTAATTAGTACATTAATTTAAATATATAGCATATTAATTTAAATATAATTTAGAATATGAATTAATAAAATTTTGAATGAAATAATTTTTTTCTTGATATAAAAAATTTAACTATATTTTAAATGTCTGAAGACAAAATGTTCAATGATATTATTATAAAAATAATGAGCAGAAGAGTTAGTGACGATGTATAGCTGAATAAGAAATAACGTTTTATTTTCTGGCAATGGGAATAGTTAGCAATAGCATTATTTTTTAGCAATTTCCTAGCAATTCTCCTATAAAAATACTCAATTATTTCTTCATTCATAAAACTACGGCAGTATTGCTCATAGCTTAATTAATAACTTTTTCAATATTTTCAAAAAATAAAAGCTCTTATTAAAAAATGAATGTCATAATAAGAGAAAAAAGAATTAAAGGAAAAAAAAACAAACAAAAAAACAAAGTGGAAAAAAATGGATTATATTTTCCAACTTCTTAAAAGAAAATCTTTTGAATAGCGAATGCTTATAATGCCCGTCCCACTTTTTTAAATTTTTATAATGGCGTTTCTAATACTTATTTATACTGACGTATTAGTTGGGAAACCATAGTACAACTCATATATTCAATATTAAAGAATAATGAAATTCATTAAGCAATATCTATCATAAAAGCTATTAGAAGAATTAGACATATAAGAGTATGACTTAATAAATGTTTAAATAAATTAGTTTTTTCTTAATATAAAAAAGTCCAAGTATGTTTTACATGTCTGGAGACAATACATTCAGTAGTAATACATGTTTGTTATTTGTTGCTTCTTATCCCACTTGGCTTGCCAAGCCCACGAGCCTATACGTACTCATGATTGACGGGGAAGGAAGCAGCTTCTGTTGTGATGGAGCACTCGTAGGTAGAAGTCTAACTTTGGCTCCGTGACGCTCTTACAGTCATAGGATACCGGCACCAATTTTTAAAGTGGATTCCGAACCACTACAAACATCCATGGCACCGCCGGGACTCGAACCCGAAACCTGTGGCACCAAGCGCCAGAGCGCTAGACACTCGGCTATTCAGGTCCCAAATTTGTGAATGCCACCGGCACGCGGTGTTCCCGGGGGGTCACCCTCCCAAGTACTGACCGCGCCCAATGATGCTTGAGTTAGTAGTAATATATGAAAATAATAATGAGAGATAACGATGATGTATAGCTTAATAAGAAGTAACATTTTATTTTCTAGCAATTCTTATAAGATTATAAGAGAATCATTTTATAAGAACATTCTCTTTTATAAGATTATAAGAGAATCATCTTATAAGAACATTCTCTTTTATAAGATTATAAGAGAATCATCTTATAAAAACATTCTCTTATAAAAATATTATTATCAACTACTTTTTTTTTTTGTTCATATAACCATGGCAATATTATTCATAACTTAATTAATAACTTTTTCAACATTTTTATAAGATAAAAACTTTTATTAAACAAAAAAAAGAATTCTTTTAAAAGGAGACAAAAAGAATTAAAGAAAAAAAAAAATAAAACAAAGGGACAAAAAAAAAAAAAAGGAATAAATTTACCAACTTTTTCAAAGAAAATCTTTTGAATTACGAATGCATATAATTCCAGTCCCACTTTTTTTTATAATGGTGTCCTTAATACTTATTTATATTGGAATATCAGTTGTAAAACAATGGCAAAACTCATAAATTCAGTGCTAAATTAAAAAATAATTAATTATTCATGAACCCTTAGCCTATTTCATTAAACAAAAGGGAATGCACCACAATTCAGTGAACGGAAATACAAATGGAGTGCATTTAATTAAGAGGCACATAAATCAAGACAGAATTTTAGGTTAAACTCTAAATTTCGAGAGCTGTATTTCATAACTTTAACTCAAAGTTAAAGGTTCTATTCCTAAACCGCGGGATTAATTAAGATTCCTTCTGTCGCGTCGTCTACCAAACATTACGCTTCTCAGTAATTCACTTTAATTGGAAGAGATTAAACCTGTACTCTCCGGTTTTAATTAAGAATCCTAATAAAAGGATTATGTGCTATGGCTATAAATATGTTACTCCAAGCTATAGTCAGCTTGACAACAATATCTCCAGCCTGTTTATGGAATAGTTTCCGCCGTTCTTGCTGAACTTGTGAATTGCAGTAATGCTCACTCAAGTACACATAATAAACGATATGAGTTTTCGTTTAAATTATTAGAAACGAGGAATTTAATGAAATTTGTTTTCAATGGATTCATAGAGTCGGATTATTTGATTTTCGATTAAGATTCGATTCAGGAAAAGTCTATTGCGCAATTATAGTCCATAAAGTAATCAGAAATGGGGACATAAACTAATTTAGATAAAGTATGAGTAGTTTAGTCTGTATGAAATTTTGTATATAAATGAGTTTTAGATTAAACAATCTAAATAACTGCAAAGATATTCAGGTATATGACAAATTCTAAATGAAATATATGTCCCTTTTGAGAAATGACATGAAATTAATATCAATAAAATAAAGCATTTATATAAAAGACAATATATTTATAAAAATTAAGGTTGATAACAAAATTAGTTTTAAATTTTTATTAGGATTAATAAAATAATATAATTGAAGGGGTAACAAAATAAAAAAAAAAATGCTTACTTGCATAGCTTTTTGTAAAGCTTTTTTTTTTGTTTTTTAAATGAAATATGTGTTATTTTTGTGAAATGATAGTAAATTAAGGCCAATAAAATACAGCATTTATATAAATGATAAAATATTTATAAAAATGAAAATGAAAATTAGTTATATATTTGTATCCGGATTAGTAATTTAAAAATAAATGAAATGCGTACTTGCAAAGCTGCTTCTTTAAAAACCGTAAAGCAAACGAAGAATATTAAAAATAAAAAAAAGTGTTTTTAAAATTAATTTAAATCGTCAATTGATTAATAAAAATTTGCCACATCTTTATTTTGCTTCATGAGGTGAATTTTTAAGACAAGAAAAACAATTGTAGATATTTTAGAAAAATTAAGCAATATATTTGGATTATACCCTTATTTAAAATGCAATAACTTAAAAAATTCACATAAAAATGGCTTATTTATTTAATAAATTAACGCTGTTTTTTGCAAAGAAGTCAATAACATTAACAAATTCCCATGATTAATAATCTTTCCTTTGAAATAATTAATGGTGAAATTAGTATAAGGTCATAAGAATTTATGTACACTGAAACAAGCTATTGATGAATATTCAAATAAATACTAATCTTCTATCCATTCTTATTATTCAAATTTTTGAAAAAAATTTCACATTAAAATTCACTGTCCTCTGAGGAGTTTAATATTTCCAAAAATTATGTAATGTATTTTAATGATAAATAATTAAAAATATGAACCTATTAAAAAGAAACATGATTATTTTGTAAAAGATATGCTATTTTAATATTTACTTTTAAAAATTACAAATACAAATGAAAACAATTTTGATATTATCTGTAAGATAAATTTGTTTTTTATACATTCAAAATACTTTTAGTGTAATTTGCACATTGTAAATCTTCTCATTTACATAAAAATGCATTATTATTTTAGCATAATACAATTAATACAAAAAATAAAATTCAATTCTAATGTAAATTTAAATATATAAATACAATTCTTTTAAAAATTTAAAAATTTTTTTCATAATTAATTTTATTGGAATAGATTTTTTTTTGCTATTATGGTAAACCAATTATAATTAAAAATTATGGATTGAAAATTGGATCTGACAATACTGGTAAACCATAATTTTCTGTAATAAATATTAATGAAGAATTCAAAATGTAAAAAAAGGAAAAAAATAATGCTAAAAATTTTATATTTGAGCAATATAAAAAAAAATATTTTTGAGAACATCAGATTCACCTGCCTTATGACATTTCTCAAAAGAGCAACTATCGTAATAGAAATTTAGACTATCAATAGGTTTTGAACTTTTAAGCTGGAAAACGAAGATAAATTTTAGGAATATTTTTACACTTTTATGATAATTGAATTTTCTTTCAGGAATTTCACATTCGTAAAAATGTTTTGGATTTAAATGAGGTAAAAAGAAACGAACACTTTAAATTCAATTTTTAAATTTATCCAACATTTTCATCAGATATTTTAAAAATTTAAAAATTTAAAAATTTATAATTTAAAATGCAGACACATTCACGTTACGGTGGTAGCTTGCGTGAATAACAGACGTGAATTTTATATTTTGTAGAATTGTTAATTACCCATTTTGCATTTTTATCACTGCTTTAAGAAATAAATACCCACGGTGTCAATAAATTATATATCCTCCAAGTTACTTAAAGAAGTTTTCTGAATTTTCGTAGTATAAATGGGAAATAGTTACCCTCAAAAATCAATTATTTCACAACTCTACTTGTCTGGACAAAAGACTATTATTACTTGTCTAGACCAACAAGCAAATAACAGGTAAAGTATAAAAAAGCGAAGTCTTTGATGAATAATAAAGATTTCTATAAGGAGACAGCCCTGTCATTCTTATCAAAAATGAATCCAGACCATCCTTTATATAATCAACAAGAAAATATTGCTAATATTATACCTATTTTATCTAGATTTATTAAATATACTATTTATTGATATTTAAAACTATTAAATTGTTGTTTTATGCAAGTTTCTAAAATATTAAAGAATAAATAATAAAGAATAAAATAAAAAAAGAATAAAATAAAGAATAAAGAATAAAGAATAAAATTAAAAAATAATCCTTATTCAGCTTTCCCCCCAATTTTTCTTCTACAAATGAGCTTGTGGTTATAGTATGCATATCATTGAATTATTAATATATTTAAACATTCAATTACCAACATGTTTTCCATTCAATTACTAAAGTGTCTTATATTTCATTTACCAACATATCTTATTCAATTATCGATATCTCTTATCCAATAATCAGAATTTCTTAACTTTATATTACCAAAAATTTTATTTTATAATTAAAATTTCTGCAATGCAATAATCGATAATATCAGTGGTTCCCGACGTAAGATAGTGTCCAGTTCCTTCTATTGTGAGGCTAGGTTATGACTACATGGAAGAGTAATTCTATCCTTTTTTTATTATTTCTTATAATTAACAAGAAAATATTGCTAATATTATATCTATTTTATCTAGATTTATTAAAGATACTATTTTCTGATATTTAAAATTATTAAATTGTTGTTTTATCCCAAGTTTTCAAAATATCAGTTTAATTCAGACTTCCAAATGGTTTTCAAAAATAATCATTATTGAGATTTCCCCCTAATTTTTCTTCTACAAATGAGCTTGTGGTTATAGTATGCAAATAATTAAATTACCAATAAATTTTAACATTTAATTACCAAAATGGTTTTTCATTAAATTACTAAAGTGACTTATCTTTCAATTACCAACATATCTTATACAATCATCTTTTATCATCCAATAATTAGGTTTTCTTAAATTTATATTACCAACAATTAGGTTTTCTTAACTTTACATTACTAACAATTTTATCATTCTATAAACAAAATTTCTACAATGCTATAATCAATAATATCGATAGTCACCGACGTGAGGTAGTGTCCAGTACCTGCTATTGTGATGCTAGGTCATGACGGCTTGGAAGAGCAATTCAATAGTTTAGACAATCGCTATCCTCTGTACTAAGTACGTTGTAGTATGATGGAATCTATAAAATAGACCACCTGCATCAGTTTAGGGATATTCGTTGTGATTAAGAAAAAATTTGAGTTTTCTAGGTTGAACTAAAGAGTTTTGAAGAATTTCATTCGGTTAATTTTTTTGTAATGCTATTGTCATTACATAACATTTTTATATCAATTTAGATCTATATCTTGTGATTTATTTCTGCCTTTACTTATTTTATCCGATCATTTCTTTTAAACTTTGCATTCTTATCTTTTCATTGAAATGTAAAACGAAAAGTATTTTTAATGGATTTTTTTCCCACTAGAAGTATATGTTCGTCATTCGCGTATAAAAATGTACCCACCCCATAATGTTCAGTTGTTTTCAGTGGTGTTTCCTTTTTATTAAAATAATTGTGTTGCTATCTGATAAAATTGGCTGTTTGATAATTTTTTTCTTAACCAAGATCTATAAAATTATAAAAACATTTCCACCGAACAATAATTTAGAAGTAATGAATATTTTATAGAACGAGTACTGTTTTTAAACTTTTTTAATTCCAAGAAATGATTCTCAAGTCTAGTTCCAAGATAATTTCTATTTGTGGAGCAACTGCTCCTTTTTAGTTTCCTCTTGTATTTTATTATTAAACAGATTCAAGATTATACTGCAAGATATTCAAAGTGGTAATTGAAATTTATTGGTATACAACCCAGATTTGGTTGAACTAATTGCCCTTGCATGTTTCTTAACATTAAAGTTGAATTCACATCAAAATGTAAAGTCAAGATTAAGTTGGAAATAATTGGTTCTTTTCTTACGAAGAGAAAGATTTGGCTTTTCTTTTGGTCATGAATTATTAGTTTTGAAAAATGGTTCTTTCTTTTTAAAAAATGACTGCTCAGAAACGCAGTATTCTTTAGAAGTTTCACAATAATATAAAAGTAACAATGTAATTCGCATTTAAATTATTTTTCGTTTTGATTAATAAAATATATATGATATTTAAGATTTCAATTTTTTGGCTTCCTTTTGTATTTTATTACTAAATAGATTCAAAATTATGCTGCAAGATATTCAAGGTGATAATTGAAATGTATTGGTATAAAACCGTGATTTGGTTGAACTAATTGCCATTAAATGTTTATTAACATTTAAGTTGAATCTACACCAAGGATAAAATCAAGATTAAATCAGAAATAATAAATTCTTTTTTTACGAAAAGAAAGATTTGATTTTTTTTTGGTCATGAATTATTATCTTTAAAAAATGGCTTCTTTCTTCCTATAAAGTTAATTTTTGAAAAAAGTAAGCCTCTTTAGAAGTTCAACAATAATATAAAAGTAACAATGTAATTGGTATTTAAAATATTTTTTCTTTTTGATTTATGAAATACATTTATAATTTTATTATTTTTTTCGGGCTTTTAGTAATATTTCTATGCCATAAAGTTTAGGTCCTTGCTGACTAAAACCAATTTACTTGGAGACGCAATTACAGTTAACTGATTGGGTGGAGGAACGAGGTAATTGACGGAGATTAAGCATAACATGAAAAGGGAGAGCACACGCCGCGTTAATGAACATATCGATGTCATCGTTGTCAAATTAAAGGCAATTGCTTCTCTCCCTGCGATATGTGACAGTCAGATATGAGAGGAAGATGGCATGCATCGCACAAATTACCAACTATTCACCAATTAAATATTGAAGATTCACGTGCAATTATATATGTGTACATATATGCATGCATTTAAAAGAATTCTTTTATTTATTAGTAATGGTTGGAAATTTAGTCAGTATGGGTTAATATGACGAAGCTATTATTATGGCATGCATTGCACAAATTGCCAACCATTCAGCAATTAAATATTGAATATTCACGTGCAGTTATATATGTGTACATATATGCATGAATTTAAAAAATATTCTTTTATTTATTAGTAATGGTTGGAAATTTTGTCAGTATGGGTTGATATGATGAAGCTATTATTTCAGAAATCGTATTTCATTATTAAAGAGATTTAAATTTTTTTAAGAAACTTTTTGTAATATATATTAAAAAAAGATTTGTTAAATATTTATTTATTATATGTTTTAATGATTGTTATTTTAAGAATTTGTTTACTTGTAAATTTGGGGAATGCTATGTTGATACTATTGATAATAGTATCAACAATATCAATATACTATTGATAAATATTACTATATTATATGTGAATGAAATTTTTTTATATTTTTGGTATTTAAATAATCGAATAATTATATTTAAAACTAAAATTTTATTAAAAGTATGGCTTTTTATATAAGTAATAAATTTTAGAAAATAGAAGCTGTGAATCCTTTTTGGCATCGACCTCCAAATAAAAGTAAATATAATTTCACTCAAAACATTATGTATGATGTTTTAAGAGAAATGATTTATTAATATTACATGTGTTTGAAATTTTACTAAAATAAATTTAAATTAGGTTAAATTAATTGAAAAAAAAAGATAATAGTTAATGATAATGAATTGAGTTAATGTAAATTATATAAATAAATAAATGCAATTATGATGATAAATATATTTTCTTTTAAGTATTTAATTCTTTAATTTCATTTTTAACATTTTATGTACATCGAAATTATTCACTCTTATAAAATTAAATATTTTAAAATTTTTTAACATTTCTTTTTTTAAATTAGTTTTATTACTTATTGGATTTTATTGAATAATTAATGTAATTTTATACTAAATTTTACTTAGTTTTTTAACAGTATTTTTCAATGAGAAATACGCTTATGTTAATAATTGCAACTACAAAAAACTTGTAAGTTACAGGTTTAGAAAAATATATTAATATACTGGATACCAGTAAAAAATAAATTGGGTTTATATCATCCACGTAATAATGGTTTTAATGATTAATGATGTTTGCAAATCGATTGCTTTATTGAATAATAAATTCTCTTATGAAGATGATAACGAAATTAATCATGTGTTATAACAAAATTTATGTAAACGTTTTTTTAACTCGATCTTCTTAATATTTGATAGGGAAAGACATTAAATAATTTAGTGGTGGAAATAATTTATTAACAACTTCTGACAGACAATATAATTTTGCGAGTACTTCTATTGTTAGTTCTGGAATTAGTAGGATAAGATACTACTTCTCACTGAGAACCCAAAAATTCAATTAAGTGCTTTCATGTAAGCGCTAATGAACTGAATGCGCATGATAATGAAGTTAGCTTATGATAATCAAACATCTCAAAAGCTAATGTATCATTTAATTATGAACGTTTCTACCTGAAAGATGTTCATTCATCGTGGGATCAGGTAAATATAAAGTATCTCATTAAGCGTTATTGAATTTGTGCGGTTTTTGAACCTTTCCTTATGCTAAAAAATTTTATAAAGGGAAATATTAAATTGCTTATGTATGATTTATTTTAAATTTTAATTAATTATCGTAGTAATTTCATTATTTAGTTAGATAATTAAATAAATATTTTTTTATAAAAATTACCAAGTTGTAAAGAGATGAAAGAATTTTTCATTATATGTTTCTTTTAATTATAACTGTTAAGATATAACTTTTAGACAGGATTCTTCTTTGTTAGTTATTATAGAAATTATAATTACTCTAAAATGATTAATATAAAAAAATGTGCTATTTCCATCAATCATAGTAAAATGATTTTTCAAATACATTTAGGATTTTGCATTATTTGAAATAGGGGATTTGAACTAAATATTCAATGAATTTAGACTATCAAGGCTAACTTATCATTTTTCAGTATGTTTTATAACACTCCTTTTAAGACTTATTGTTAAGATTTTAAAAATAAGTATTTTAATATTTAATATAAAAGATTTTTTAGTCCAAACTACTTTGATGTAATATCTTTTTCTAAAGTATTAAGAAAGTAAAAAATAGTGACAGGAATTAATAATATAAAAGAAATTGAAATATCCAATGCAGATATGAAGTACAATATAAGATGGCTATACAAATGTATTATTAATATATCTAATAATATCTAATACATTATTTTAATAAAAATTTAATACAATTTTTAATAAAAGATCACAATAAAACACTTAATAGAAAAAATAATTGTATTAACTGTCTTTAATGAGTTTAATCGAGTTATTAGTCATATTATTATTTATAGTCATATTAATGAAAATATTATAGGTGGTGTGTTGATAAAGGTATAAGATATATACTCAATTAATACTCTTCTTTAAAAGATATACCTTGTGGATAACTTTATGAACTTTTAAAAATATGTTTTCTTTCACAAAAATTATCATTTATATATTTTGAATCAATTGCAATTAACATTCTTTTTTAGTCAAAACAATTTTGATGTAATATATTTTTCTAACAACAAAAATATTGACAAGAATTAATAATATAAAATAAATAGAAACATACAATGCAGATATGAAACTCACTATAGGATGACCATACAAACGTTTACCATTTCTATATCTAATAATATCTAATAGATTATTTTAACAAAAATTTAAAACAATGTCTTATAGAAAATCAGCACAAAAAGTAAAGGTAAAAAAAATAACCGTATTAACTATTTTTAATCAGTTTAACCGATAGTTATTAGTATGTTATTATTTATAGTCATTTTAATGAAAATATTATAGGTGGTCTAATGATAAAGTTATAAGATACATGGTCTTTTTAAAATATATAACTTGTGAATAATTTTATGTACTTTATAAAATCTGTTTACTTTCACAAAAATGATTATTTATATATTTTGAATCAATTGCAATTAGCACTGTTTTGTTAGTTAAAACTATTTTGATGTAATATATTTTTCTAAACCCTTAAGAAAGAACAAAATATTGACAGGAATCAGTAATATAAAAAAATCGACACATACAATGAAGATACGAAGCACACTATATATGACTATGCAAACGTTTATTGTTTCTTTATCTAACGTTATCTAATAGTTTTCAATACAAATTTAAGACAATTTGTTTGTAGAAGATCAACACAGTAAAACACTTAGCAGATTAAATAAATATATTACTTATCTTTAATCAGTTTAGCCGAGAGATATTAGTCATTATTATTTTTTTATATTCATATTAGCAAAAATATCATAGGTGATCTATTAATAGGGGCATAAGATATATACTCAATCAATACTCTTCTTTAAAATATATAAGTTGTGAATAATTTTATGTACTTTAGAAAATCTTTTTTCTTTCCCAAAAATAAATATTTATATATATATATATTTTAAAAAACTTAAGAAAGTGCAAAATATTGACAGGAATTAATAATATAAAATAAATATAAATATACAATGCAGATTTGGAGCACACTATAGGATGACTAAATAAACGTATAACCATTAAATTGAGGAAATGATTATTTTGTCAATACAGCAAAATGTCCAGATTTTAATGACACACGCTTACAAGATATTTGTCCTTTATCAAACTTGTCATAATAGGAAAAAAACCAGAAAAAATGTCCAGCAACGTTTCCCATAAAAGCTTTTTGAAAAGATAAGGAAAAAATGTCACAACCCTGACAGGCCATTCTCTTTTCATTTGTTTTATAAACAATGACGACGCGGAATTTCTTTGAATTTCTTTTCAATTTTTAAATTTTGGACATAGAGCGTGACTATTCCCTGAATATTTCGGGAATGGACGTGACCAATGCACCCAAGTATTTGTCTTTCGAATAACATTTCACAACAAAGACAAATAAAGCTTAAAAGAAAGATCTTTCGTAATTTTGTGCATTGTTATAGATATAAAAGTGCATGGGAAATTCTAATAATTTAATCCGGTTACATCTAATGTAAGGGGAAAAAAAAGGAAAATAAGCATGTAAGAGACTAATGCACAAGAAATGCTGGTTTTATTTATGTTAAAATTATGTACAAAACAATAGTGAACAATTAAAAAAATTGTTTATAATCTTGAATAGTTTTATTATTAGGTTATTTTCAAAAGTAGTAATTTTTTTACTGTAGTCATAAAAAAAGTAGTTAAAAAACAAATGGATAATGTCATTATATGAATTCCTTCTGAATCCTTGTAATTTATTATGATACTTATATATCCTATACACTGAAATAGCTTTTTATCATTTTTTGAAAAGGAAAAGATTAGCTTAAATTGTCATTAAAATGTGAATTTGTAATGCGATTATTAATATTACCAAATTCTTAAAAATGTGTATTTAGGAGTTTTCAATTTATTTTTACAATAATTATATTTCATTCGATTTTGTTCTATTCAAGTTATAAAATGAAATGATCATATTTTATACGGTTATGTACTTGGATGTCATAATTAATAATTATGTAGATGCTATTTTTAAGTTCAGTTATAATGCTTTTTCATTAAAAAATTATGTTTCTGAATGAGTGAAATGAATTAAACTTATGAATTTATTAATTGAATTAATATTTTTTTTTTCATTATCAAATGATTGTTTAAATAAATTAGATAAAAACCCAGAAAACTCATTAAATTAAAAATATAATTTAAAAATATTAGTAATCCTATTTATTCGAACATTAAATACTTATAATTTAAATCATAATCATAAATAGAAATCTGCAACCATGCTTCCTCCTACGCACTGGCAATGCGTACTACTGTGGCGTTCAGGAGAAATGGTCAGTCAGTTTCGAGACTCCTGTGCTAATACAGCTCAACCTGCGCTCCAACTAGAAAGTTTAGTTTATAGTCTCTCATCCTGTAAGGAGATATATTTAGCGCATACCAGCGCATTAGTTGGTCTATAGACTCTCACTCGGAAAGGAAATATAGTTCACTCATTCTGCGCGTAGCTGAATATCTAGTTTTCGGTTTCGGTTTCTTCCACGAATTTATGATTATCTGTTTTTAAATGTGTTAAATATTGTATGTGTATGGTGTTTGTGCGTATGTAAATAAAGCTGTGAATGCTCAAACCTGTCTCAAATCTCAACCAACCTCACCCAGTTACATTCTCGTTGTCCAACCTGAATTAAAAATCTAACTGAAATAGATTACAATACTGAATTAAATATGAAACTGAATAATGAATAAAATTTTTTGGAAGAGAATATACATATCATATCACATAATATATTATTTGCTTAAAAATATCAATTAAGAATATTTCAAATTCCTTATATGCAAAGTGAGAATATTTATATTTACGATTTTAATAACCACATGAGTATGGATATACTTTAAACATGTTAAGATTTTGGAAATAAATTGTTCTGTTTTTAATAAAATTTTGAAAGTGCAATTTTAAATGATGAATTTTATGCTTAAAAATGTCACCATTGCTTATGATGAAGATGTAAGTATTCATAAATATATTAAATGGTTTTCTCTCTAAAAAAAATGAAAAAATGCACAACTCTTATTTCATATCTGTATTACTAAAAGAATGATTGTTAAATCTGAACATGACAAATAATTTACGGCAAAAATTAATGAAAAATTTAATAAAACAAATCATTTAGTGTTGTTTGTTGTTTCTTATCCCACTTGGCTGGCCAAGCCCACGAGCCCATATGGACTCATGATTGAAGGGGAAGGAAGCAGCTTCTGTTGTGATGGAGCACCCCGTAGGTAGAAGCCTGACTTTTGCTCCGTGACGCTCTTACAGTCATAGAAGACCGGGACCTACGGCTTAAAGTGGATTCCGAACCACTACAAACATCCATGGCACCGCCGGGATTCGAACCCGAAACCTGTGACACCGAGCGCCAGAGCGCTAGACGCTCGGCCATTCAGGTCCCAAATTTGCCAACGGCACGCAGTGTTCCCAGGTGGTCACCCACCCAAGTACTGACCGCGCCCAATGATGCTTAACTTCGGTGATCTAACGAGAACCGGTATATTCAGCATGGTACGGCCGTTGGCAGTCATTTAGTAAAACATAATATCATAATTAATAAAATATTTATTTTGAAATTTCCCTAGGGATTAAATAAATCAGAATAATTTTAAGGCAAATTTAAAACAAATAGGTATTTTACTAGGTACATATTTGTAAAATAATATGCTTTCTAGAATAGTTTCATATACATCATGACAAATTAAAATAAAAGGTAAATTTAGAAAATGTTAAATTTACTGCAACGAAATATGAATAATCACATTTTAAAATAATGATAAAAAATTTAAAAAAAGTAAAATTTTATTTAACATGGTATTTTAGATTAAATTATAATAATTTAAAATTGCTAAATTTCTAAAATATTTAACTACAAATAATAATATCAGTCTACTATTTTTCATTTTTAGCGTTAAATAGCTTTAATTTCAACTGGTTTTGGATCAACAAAGAAACAAGTGAAATATGTTTACCGATAAAAACTCTAGTACTTATAAAACAATTTCTAAAAAGTATTTGAAAAAAATTCTTTTAAATACGTCTCTCTTTATTTAAAAGTGATAAAAGACATATAAATAAAATATGTAATGTATATATTTAAACAAATATGCATTTTACTTGGTTCATATTGAAAAACAATATATATTTCTAAAATAATATCCTTTCTAGAATAGTTTAATATGCATCATGACCAAGTGCAAAGAAAAGTAAATAAAAAAAAATTAAATTAAACAAAAAAATATAGAAAATTAGCTAAAATATATTATTACTGCTAAAATATTATGAATAACTATATTTTAAAATAATGGTAAGAAATTTAAAAATGTAAAATTTTATTTAAAATGGTATTTTAGATTGAAATATTATAACATATCTAAATATAGTAATTTAAAACTGCTAAATTTCTAAAATATTTAAAGTATATTAATATAGTTTAAATCCAATCTTGATAGAATGCAAATTAAATATTTAATTAATCCAATCTTGATATAATTAAACTAAAATATTTAATTACAAATAATACCATCAGTCAACTATTTTCCATTTTTATTATTAAATATCTTTAATTTAAAATAAGGTTTAGGAACAACAAAAAAACAAACGAAATGTGTTTACCAATAAACCTTCAAATGTTTTCTAAATCTTACCCAAATAAAATATATAAAAATCATGATTTTATGTTTTTTTCCTTTTTAATCAACTCTATTTAACCCCATGATATTACAATCATTAAAAATGATGTACGACTTACTTTTCTTTTTTTTTTAAATACTTATAAAATAATTCACAAAAATTGTGTGAAGAAAATTCTGATAAATACGCTTATCTTTATTTAATAATGATATAAAGAAATATAAATAAAATGTGTAATACATATGTCTAAGCAAATATGTGTCTTAATAGGCACATATTTGTAAGACAATATAGATTCGTAAAATAATACATTTTCTACATTTGTTTAAAATGCATCATGATAAAGTAAAGAAAGGTAAATAAAAAAAGATTAAAATGAAAGATAAATTTATAAAATATTACATTTATTGCTATGAAATAATAATTAGATTTTAAATAATGCTAAGAAATTAAAAAAAAGTAAATTTTTATTTAATTTGGTTTTTTATATTAAAATATAATAATATGATTAAATATAATAATTTAAAACTGGTAAATTTCTAAAATATTTAACTACAAATAATAGCATCAGTCAACTATTTTTTCATTTTTAGCAATTAAATAACTTTAACTTAAAATAAGTCTTAGAAACGGCAAAGAAACTAATGAAATCTGTTTACCAATACAAACTTTAAAAGTTTTCTAAGCCTTACCCTAATAAAATAAAAAAAAAAATCGTCATATTATGTTTTTTCTTTTTAATCAACCCTATTTAACCTCATGATATTCCAATCATTATTGCTTACATTCATTTTTTTCCTTTTAGTACTTATAAAATAATTTAAAAAAAGTATTTGGAAAAAAAATTCTGATAAATATGCTTATCTTTATTTAATAATGATAAAAGACATATAAATAAAATGTGCAATACATATATATATAAACATGAATGCTATCAAATTTTCTGCGAAAATACATATATTTATATCTCAATTTTCTTTATCAGAGTTCTTTTAAGTATTTCGTGCCAAAACAATTTGCATTTTTACTACTTCAAAGAACATGAGACATTTTTGTTCAAATTAAAAAAAAAAAAAAGCTAAAACACTTTGTATAATAAGGTGTAGCTTAACGACTTTTGTTTTAAACACATTTTATAACATTGTGAAAGAGAAAATTTACTTAAAAAAATTACAAGCCTTATCAACACCGTTTCGATTAGAGACTACTTAGCATTATGGCTTCATTGAAGTTAAAAAGTAAAGTAAAACACATTTATGCATTAGCGTTTTATAGGGTTGTTTATTGCTCTTAATGGAAAGTTATTTTTCCCTTTTTTTCTGGGGAGAAAACATGATAACTTTCGAACTTTAAATATATGATGAGAAACAATTGTGAAATGTAGAATAATAATGTGTAGCATTCAATGAAATGCAGTTAAAATAAATGTAGTCAATTAAGTTTTATTGTAGAATAAATGGAATTTTATTAGTGTAGTTAGTTATTGGATCGTTATTTATTTATTTTTTTTTTTAAAATACAACGAATTTGTATAAAATTAGAAATTTAGAAATATGATTAAAAAGAATATTTTATAATATAATATATATATTATTTTATTATTTTAGAATTATTATATCATTTTATAATATAAAAATTATAATTAATTTTTATATAATTAATATTTGCTATATATTTTTATTTTTTATAAAAAATAATTTTATATTAATTTTAAAGCACTTTTTATATTATTTATTTATATGTTTTTATTTATATATTTACATTTTTATTTCTTTTATATGTAATATATTAATTTATATAGTTAATATATGTTATATATTATATATTTCCATTTTTATAAATTTTCCATAAAAATAATTTTAAAGTAATTTTTATCTTATTTATTTATATATTTATTTATTTTATATATAATATATTAATTTATACATATTTATATATTTAAATAAATACTTTTTTTAAGCAAATCAGCTAATTATTGTGATTATTATTTCTGTAATAAAAGAGAAAATTAAATTAAAATATTTTATAACACTTTTGTGGTTATTTTATTTTTATGTTAAAATATCATTCTTTATTTATTGCTAAAATATACTTCTGTTTTTATACTGTTCAAACCATAAATATTATTTAATAACAGTATTCTCCTTCAGTTCATTTTTATCGAATTTTATAATATATTTCATGATTTCAACTCTTTATTTATGTAATTAACATAAAATATTTTTAAAATACTTAAAAATTTAATGTTCGTCCTAACTAAAGATTATGCAATTTAGTTTAATCTATTAAATTTTCCATTATTTAAAAATATTTTATTGCAGTTTTTTTGTTTTAGTTTCAGGAAAATTTTCTTTTGAAGAGATTAAAAAAAAAAAAAGGAAAATAAAATAATTTTTCTCTTTTATTTACATCTTTTTCTACAAACTTATTAATTAGTTGATTCTCTACATAAATTTAATTTCATTTGGTTAACATAGAGCAATTGTTGACAAGCCATCTTTAACAATTCTAAAAATATTGAATATTGAATATTTTGAATATATACGAAATATGTCGAAAGAAAAAAAAAAAAAAGAAAGAAAGAAGAAGAAGATTTAAATCTTACAAAAATAACAGTTTAATATTTATAAAGCTTAAAATCTACTCAAATTTTACTAAACATTTAAATTATTTTTTTGTATTATTTTAAGATCAGCAAGTATCATAACATTAACGACATGGTTAAAAGCTTTGCAATTTGGCATTTAATAAAGATTGTAAGTAGTGATTTGCCCATTTTCATTTTATAATTATTAAAAATAAAAAAACTGAGATTGATTGATTATTTTAATCAGAACTTAAGAATTTCTTTGAATTTGTATTGAAAGGAAAATACCTCATTAATATAGTCAAACATTTACTACATGTTATTATAATCTTTATATAGAATTTTCTAGCATTACATCGTGAAATAAAAGCTATGATAAAAAATTTCAATGAAAATAATAACGTAACTGTGCTTCCTCCTACGCACTGCGACAGCGCACATTGTGGCGTTCAGGAGAAGTGGTCAGTAGGCCTTGGGACTCTCACCCAAGAGGAAAGGCAGCGCAACCCGTTTACGTTTAGTTTGAATCTCTCATCCTGAGAGGAAATATATTCAAAGCAACTTTGCATAATAGTTGGCAGACAGACTCTCACCCGGAGAGGAAGTATATGACGCGTATCCCGCGCGTACCTGAGTATCGGGTTTTCAGATTAGAAGTGGAATCTTTCCACAAATCTATAATTATATGTCTTTAAATGTGTTAAATATTGTTTGTGCGTGTGTAAATATAGATGTTTGTTATTCAACCGGGCTCTCCAAGTATTTCAACCCAACCACAACCAGTTACAATCGAGTTGTTCCAATCCCCAACACTACAATTAATAATTATCTTTTACATAATTATTTTTGTAAAATTAATTATTTTCCTCATTGTTATTTTACCATTGCTTTAATTTCAACTGGACGACAGTTCAATAGATATTCTTGCAAATTATATTTAAATGTGAAATATTTTTTATATAATTTCGAAAGTTATTACATAAATTTTGTTGTTATGTTTTACATGGGTAAAAAATAAAATAAAAAAATAAATAAGCAGAAAAAGTCACATTAAAATGAAATAAAAATAAATAAATAAATACAAATATATTTGTAAGAAAAATATTAGAATTGAATTTCCACTTTTAGCCATAAGTAATAAGAAAAATCTGTTTCTTATTTATTTTGTAAAAAAAATAATTTACTTGTGTCATAGTTCATGATTTAATAATTTTTTTTAAATACATTGGTAGAAAAAGTTACTCTGAAGGAAAAAGATTTTGGATTCTAGAACTTTGAATTAAATTAAAATTAATATTGATCATGCTATAAAAAAATGACAGAGCTCAGATGAAGGCTTTCGCAATGAAAATAGAAGGGAGTTTGTGGAAGTCAATATTTTTTAACAGGGTCGTTTGAATGCTGCTTCCCTTTTCCTAGCGCTTAAACACTGTTCTAATAATGCCCAGAATACGATCTTGAGTCCTATGAATAATGTATAAAATTCATTTCGCGGAGAAAGTTGAAGAATCTTCTTCCATTTTTAGTTTTTTATGAAAAACATAATTCTTTTGAATCTTTATTTTTTTGGTCACAAGGATGAGGATAACCTTCTGAGATTTCTCAGTTGCAATTGCTGTTTATGCACACTTATATTTACTGAATTAGAACTCTGGAGGATTATTCTCTTCCAGTTTTGTTTCTTACTTATTCTGCAGTTTTCTTCACTTACTTTGCTCTTTTGTTTTCCTGTTTATTCTCTTCAACTAGAATATTTTACTTATTGGTGTTTTTCATTTTCTTTTTTTTTTGCGAAATATATTGGTGCTTGAAAACAACAACGTACGATAAAATATGATATGAGTATTTTTTTTTCTCATTTTTATCGCATTAAATTTGCTACAAATAGAACTGCTTTTTATATTCTGTATTTATAGAAGGAAATGTGATTTTGTTTAAAGCTTAGAAGTATAGTTACAGTTATCAAATTTACTGGTAAGAATTTGCTGTTTTTAAGAATGAAATTAAAATTAAAGTTATTGTTAGATTTTATACATGTAAGAAATAAAATATAAAAAAAAATAGTCTGAAATAGTTAATTTAAAAATAAAAATAAGTTAAAAAAATTAAATAAAATATAAATTTGTACGACAAATAGTAGAATTCTTTTTTTTATTTTCAACTAAAAGTAATAAAAAAATATGTTTCTTATTAATTTTGTAAGAAAAATAATTTACCTATGTTATAATTTATGATTTAATAAATTTCTGAACTTATTTTGGCAGAGCAAGTTACTCGGAAGAAAAAAGATTTTGGATTCCATAACTTTGAATTAAATTAAAATTAATATTAATCATGCGATAAAAAATGACAGAGCTCAGCTGAAGGCTTTCGCAATGAAAAATGAAGGGAGTTTGTAGAAGTCAATATTTTTTAACAGGGTCGTTTGAATGCTGCTTCCCTTTTCCAAGCTCTTTAAACACTGTTCTAATAATGTCCAGAATACGATGTTGACTCCTATGAATAATGTATAAAACTCATTTCTCCGAGAAAGTTGAAGAACCTTCTTCCATTTTTATTTTTGATGAAAAACCCACTTCTTTTGAATCTTTATTTTTTTTGGTCACAAGGTTGAGGATAAATTTCTGAGATTTCTCAGTTGCAATTGCTGTTTATGCACACTTATATTTACTGAATTAGAACTCTGGAGGATTATTCTCTTCAAGTTTTGTTTCTTACTTATTCTGCAGTTTTCTTCACTTACTTCACTTTTTTGTTTTCCTGTTTAATCTCTTCAACTAGAATATATTACTTATTGGTGTTTTTCATTTTCTTTTTTTTTGCGAAATATTTTAGTGCTTGAAAATAACAACCCATGATAAAATATGATATGAGTAATTTTTTCTAATTTTTTTTTTATCGCAGTTAAATTTGATGGTAAATAAAACTGCTTCTTAATTTCAGTATTTATAGAAAGAAGTGTGATTGTGTTTAAGGTTAAAAAGTATAGTTACAGTAATCAAATTTACTGGTAAGAATTTGTTGCTTAAGAATGAAATTAAACTTAAAGTTATTTTTAGATTTTATATAAGAAAAGAATAAAACATAGAAAAAAATAGGCTGAAATAGTTACTTTAAAAATAAAAAAAAATTAAAAAGAATTAAATAAAATATAATTTTGTAAGAAAAATAGTAGAATTGATTTTTCATTTTCAGCCATATGAAATAAAAAAATCTGTTCCTTATTATTTTGTAAGAAAAATAATTTACCTGTGTTATAGTTTATGATTTAATAAATTTCTGAACTTATATTGGTAGAGCAAGTTATTTGGAAGAAAAAAGATTTTGGATTCCATAACTTTGAATTAAATTAAAATTAATATTAATCATGCGATAAAAAATGACAGAGCTGAGATGAAGGCTTTCGCAATGAAAAATGAAGGGAGTTTGTAGAAGTCAATATTTTTTAACAGGGTCGTTTGAATGCTGCTTCCTTCTTCCTAGCTTTTAAACACAGTTCTAATAATGCCTAGAATACGAGGTTGGCTCCTATGAATAATGTATAAAACTCATTTCGCTGAGAAACTTGAAGAATCTTCTCCCATTTTTATTTTTTATGAAAAACCTACTTCTTTTGAATATTTATTTTTTTGGTCACAAGGATGAGGATAACCTTCTGAGATTTCTCAGTTGCAATTGCTGTTTATGCACACTTATATTTACTGAATTAGAACTCTGGAGGATTATTCTCTTCCAGTTTTGTTCCTTATACTGCTTTTTTCTTCACTTACGTTGCCTTTTCGTTTTGATTTTTATTCTCTTCTGCTGGAATATTTTACTTATTGGTGTTTTTCATTTATTTTCTTTTGTGAAATATATCAATGCTTGAAAACAACAATCTACGATAAAATATGATACAAACAATTTTTTTCTCATTTTTATCGCAGTAAATTTATTGCAAATAAAACTGCATTTTATTTTCTATGCGATTTTGTTTAAAGCTTAGAGGTATAGTTACAGTAATCAAATTTACTGGTAAGAATTTGCTGTTTAAGAATGAAATTAAAATTAAAGTTATTGTTTGATTTTATATGCGTAAAGAAATAAAATATAAAAACAAAATACGCTGAAATAGTTACTCGAAAAATAAAAATGAATTTTCAAAAATTAAAAAATTAAATAAAAAATAATATTGCAAAAAAAAAAATATTAGAATTGATTTTTCACTTTCAACCATAAGTAATAACAAAAATCTGTTTCTTGTTGAATTTGTATGAAAAATAATTTACCTGTGTTATAGCCCTGGTTTAATAAATTTCTGAACTTACATAGGTAGAAAAAGTTACTCTGAATGAAAAAGATTTTGGATTCCAGGACATGAATTAAATTAAAATTAATATTGATCATGCGATAAAAAATGACAGAGCTCAGATGAAGGCTTTCGCAATGAAAAATGAAGGGAGTTTGTAGAAGTCAATATTTTTTAACAGGGTCGTTTGAATGCTGCTTCCCTTTTCCAAGCTCTTTAAACACTGTTCTAATAATGTCCAGAATACGATGTTGACTCCTACGAATAATGTATAAAACTCATTTCACCCAGAAAGTTGAAGAATCTTCTTCCATTTTTACTTTTTTATTAAAAACATACTTCTTTTGAATCTTTATTTTTTTGGTCCCAAGGATGAAGATAACCTTCTGAGATTTCTCAGTTGCAATTGCTGTTTATTCACACTTATATTTACTAAATTAGAACTCAGGAGGATTATTCTCTTCCAGTTTTGTTTCTTACTTATTCTGCCATTTTCTTCACTTACGTTGCTTTTTTGTTTTGCTGTTTATTCTTTTCTACTGGAATATTTTACTTATTGGTGTTTTTCATTTTCTTACTTTTGTGAAATATATTGGTGCTTGAAAACAACAACGTACGATAAAATATGATATGAGTATTTTTTTTTTCTCATTTTTATCGCATTAAATTTTCTACAAATAGAACTGCTTTTTATATTCTGTATTTATAGAAGAAAATGTGATTTTGTTTAAAGCTTAGAAGTATAGTTACAGTTATCAAATTTACTGGTAAGAATTTGCTGTTTAAGAATGAAATTAAAATTAAAGTTATTGTTAGATTTTATACATGTAAAGAAATAAAATATAAAAAAAAATACTCTGAAATAGTTAATTTAAAAATAAAAATAAATTAAAAAAATTAAATAAAATATAAATTTGCACGACAAATAGTAGAATTCATTTTTTTATTTTCAACCATAAGTAATAAAAAAATCTGTTTCTTATTAATTTTGTAAGAAAAATAATTTACCTATGTTATAATTTATGATTTAATAAATTTCTGAACTTATTTTGGCAGAGCAAGTTACTCTGAAGAAAAAAGATTTTGGATTCCATAACTTTGAATTAAATTACAATTAATATTAATCACGCGATAAAAAATGACAGAGCTCAGATGAAGGCTTTCGCAATGAAAATAGAAGGGAGTTTGTGGAAGTCAATATTTTTTAACAGGGTCGTTTGAATGCTGCTTCCCTTTTCCTAGCGCTTAAACACTGTTCTAATAATGCCCAGAATACGATCTTGAGTCCTATGAATAATGTATAAAATTCATTTCGCGGAGAAAGTTGAAGAATCTTCTTCCATTTTTAGTTTTTTATGAAAAACATAATTCTTTTGAATCTTTATTTTTTTGGTCACAAGGATGAGGATAACCTTCTGAGATTTCTCAGTTGCAATTGCTGTTTATGCACACTTATATTTACTGAATTAGAACTCTGGAGGATTATTCTCTTCCAGTTTTGTTTCTTACTTATTCTGCAGTTTTCTTCACTTACTTTGCTCTTTTGTTTTCCTGTTTATTCTCTTCAACTAGAATATTTTACTTATTGGTGTTTTTCATTTTCTTTTTTTTTTGCGAAATATATTACTGCTTGAAAATAACAACCCATGATAAAATATGATATGAGTAATTTTTTCTAATTTTTTTTTGTACCGCAGTTAAATGTGCTGTAAATAAAACTGCTTCTTATTTTCAGTATTTATAGAAATAAATGTGATTGTGTTTAAGGCTAAAAAGTATAGTTACAGTAATCAAATTTACTGGTAAGAATTTGCTGCTTAAGAATGAAATTAAACTTAAAGTTATTGTTAGATTTTATATAAGAAATGAAAAAAATATAGAAAAAAATAGGCTGAAATAGTTACTTTAAAAAAAATTTTGTAAAAAAATTAAAAATTTACAATTAAATAAAAAAATATAATTTTTTATTTTGAAAAAGAAAAATTGTAGAATTGATTTTCATTTTGTTGTTTATGAAATAAAAAATGTCTTTCCTTATTATTTTGTAAGAAAAATAATTTACCTGTGATATAGTTTATGATTTAATAAATTTCTGAACTTATATTGGTAGAGCAAGTTACTCGGAAGAAAAAAGATTTTGGTTTCCGGAACTTTGAATTAAATTAAAATTAATATTGAAGATGCGATAAAAAATGACAGAGCTGAGATGAAGGCTTTCTCAATGAAAAATGAAGGGAGTTTGTAGAAGTCAATATTTTTTAACAGGGTCGTTTGAATGCTGCTTCCTTCTTCCTAGCTTTTAAACACAGTTCTAATAATGCCTAGAATACGAGGTTGGCTCCTATGAATAATGTATAAAACTCATTTCGCTGAGAAACTTGAAGAATCTTCTCCCATTTTTATTTTTTATGAAAAACATACTTCTTTTGAATCTTTATTTTTTTGGTCACAAGAATGAGGATAATCTTCTGAGATTTCTCAGTTGCAATTGCTGTTTATGCACACTTATATTTACGGAATTAGAACTCTGGAGGAATATTCTCTTCTAGTTTTGTTTCTTACTTATTCTGCTATTTTCTTCACTTACGTTGCCTTTTCGTTTTGATGTTTATTTTCTTCTAAATGGAATATTTTACTTATTGGTGTTTTTCATTTTCTTCTTTTTGTAAAATATAGTATTGCTTGAAAATAACAACCCATGATAAAATATGTAATTTTTTTCTCGTTTTTTTGTATAGCAGTAAATTTACTGCAAATAAACCTGCTTTTTATTTTCTGTATTTATAGAAGGAAATGTGATTTTGTTTAAAGCTTAGAGCTACAATCACAGTAATCCAATTTACTGGTAAGAATTTGTTGTTTAAGAATGAAACTATAATTAAAACCAGATATTTGTAGGAAAAAATATTTTATTCAAAAATTGAGTTTTATATGGAAAAAATATTTTCCATGAAAGCTTTTTCAAGCGAAAGGAATTCTATAAATAAGTTTCAATTTCGGAAAAGAAATGCAATTTAATTTAGTTCGTTGTTAAATGACCTACCTATACATTAGTAACCGAATTAATGTGTTATGTTTAAAAGCAATTTTATCGTTAAAAATTGTTACTGCGTATTATGTCGTAAATTAAAAAAAAAACTGTATTTGAGGTAATTTGAAATTTGATTATTTAAATTCTTAAAAATGTCCGTTTATTCATTCAATATTTCAATAATAAACAATTTTTTACCATTGCTGAAATAAATAAATTAAAAAATATACATCTGATATTTTAACATACAAGCAATTAATTTTAACATAAACTACGCATTAATTATTATTTAGTTTCAATAAAATAGTTAATAAAATTATAATAATATTCATAATTTATATTGATTAATAAATTTATATTTTTTAATAAATTGATATTTTTTAATACGAAATTTTAGTTATAATTTCGTTTTAGCAGAAAGGTTTTACAAATTTTGATACATTAAAAATTATTGCGTTATTTAAAATTTTGCGTTATTTTACAGAAATATTTTATAATATATAATATTTTTTAATTTATATGGTATAACATCACGCACAATAATAAATATTTTGTAAATTAAGACAATTATTATTTTATTATATTATTAATTAGATGAAACAAGATTGCTTATTATAAATTTTACAAAAAATTAGATCACCGAAGTTAAGCATCATTGGGCGCGGTCAGTACTTGGGTGGGTGACCACCTGGGAACACTGCGTGCCGTTGGCAAATTTGGGACCTGAATGGCCGAGTGTCTAGCGCTCGGTGCCATTAGGTTTTATTGGGGGTGCCATGGATGTTTTAGTGGTTCGGAAACTTTTAAGCCGTAGGTCCCGGTCTTCTATGACAAGAGCGTCAAGCCCAAAGTCAGGCTTCTACCTACGGGTGCTCCATCACAACGAAGCTGCTTCCTTCCCCTTCAATCATTGTCCATATTTATTTGGCCAGCCAAGTGGGATAAGAAACAACAAAACAAACAACAACAACAAAAAATTATTGTATTACAGTTGATATTTAAGATGATTCCATAAATATCAACTGTGAGTTTTGTATTTAAACTTATCTTAAAATATAAATATAAATTTAGTTTTTTTTTGTTTTTAAAATGTTTTTTGTTTTATATGTGCTTAAAAGTTTTGAAATTAACATTTTTGGGAAATTTGTTTTTAATTATTAAATGTGGGTGATAGTTGTCGAAAGGAAGGAAAATTACAGGTTTGTGTATAAAAAACGATTATAAAATAACAATCTTATGTTTTAATTTTAAAATACTATATTTATTTATTAAATAAGAGATGATTTTATTGAGGAAAATAATTTATTAACCGTTACTGATGAAAAAAATATTAACCAAAAAAATGTTACTTAGTATTCCAACAATTAATTTTTTAAATTTAAGATATAAAAATGTAACTTTGAATATTATTAAGATGATTCCATAAAATATTAGAGCAAGTTTGTATATCAATATATCAATATTTTTATATTATTAATTATTTAATTTAAAGAGAATACGTTTTTCTATTTTTTTAAAACAATGAACTTATTTAAAGTGAAAAATAATTCAATTAAAATTCATATAAATAACTTATTTTGAAATGTATTTTAATGATTTATTTGCCACATTAAATAATTATCAAATAATAATATAATAAAAATAAAGAAAATATTTTAAATAAATAAGGTTAAAAAAGATATAGAAAGGATTTATCATTAATTTTGCATAAAATTCTCCTAATTGTTAATTTGTCTACTTATGAGGTTACATAACGCACGGATATGGTTATTAGGTATTGAAAACGGCATTTTGAAACATTTCTAAGTAGGTAGGAAAGAAAACAGCTTATATTTATTAATATATATTAACGTTAAAAATATTTACAAAGTGCTATCAATAAATATTTAATTATAGTTTATGGGAAATAATTAATCACATTTAATAGTGAGATAAGTTTATAATAGTTCAAATAAGTTTTAATAATATGTAAATATATATCATTTTCTAAAACTATAACAACTTTATTTATAGGATTTAAAACTAAACGGATTTTTTTTTTTCTTAAAATAACAATATGTAGAGTTAATCTTATAAATATGAGTTTTGAATTTCATTTTATTTCACATGAAGTAATGATTACGTTTCATTTTTGAAATATGTAAGTGGCCGTAACTGAAAATGTTATAGGAATTTATTACAGCATTTGCTTTCATTTTGCTAACATTATTCTAGAAATCATATTACTTAGAGGGATGATAATTTCTACTGTGCGAAAACTTACTAATTTTAATTAATTGTTAAAATACTAATTTTAACATTTAAAATTTATAAATATTGTATTAATTACGAATTAAAGAATCTAAAACATTACTTAGAAATTAAGGAATTCATTAGAAATTAGTAACATTTTTTATTCTCTTTGTTAATAGTCTTATTTGCAGTTATTACACTTTTTAATATATTGTCAATTACAATTTTTGTTTTATATAAATACCAATAAATTAAAGATGTCTGATATTATTTTAAAGAGATTCACAGCTGTTAGTGAAGTTTTCCATGCTGGAGAATTCTCATTTTATGGAGTTACAAAAAAATGAACAAATAAGTATAATCTTATAAAAGAGAAATTAAATAAAATTCATTTTATTTCCTCACCACTGAAAAAGTAGCGTCATTACAGAAAGAAGCTTACATTTACACACACACACACACACACACACACACACACACACACATGTATATATATATATATATCTTTCTATTATATAAGGGAAGTACATTTTAACCTCTTTTATTGAACTATAATTAAATACATAGAATGTCATTCAAATCAGCAGAACATCACAACTGAGACTGCAGGCATCAATTCTAATATCGAAGTTATCTTTTTTATATTTATTGATTTTTTTATTCATTTCCTGATGTAATTGAAATTTATGTTCTTTAAATATAAATCTTGATTTAAAATTCCCCAAAAAGAGCAATACAATATGTCCAATTCTTGTAAGTTAAATTAAATTTATTTTATGCTTTATTTTTTTAACTATATTTAGATAGTCAAATCAATTCTTGTACACAAAGTCTTGTTGATTTCAAAGGTATTTTCTTCTATTACTTTTATTATTACTAAAGTAGTATCTTAAATTGTTTTATATTTTTACTACGCAAAGAGTAAGAAAAGGGAAAGTTACGATCTCTTTCTCAGAATAGTGAAAATAAAAATAAAAATATTAAAATGAAACAGTTGTTACAATGTCAGAGCAAAAATTGTGATACATTTATACAAATGTATAATTATTTTCACAAATTTTCTCTTCTATATCTATTGCAAATTTTTTTATTTGTGATACATTTCTAATAAAATAGAAATTTTCACATATTTCTATAAATATGTGAAAATTTATTATCGCAAATGTATCACAAAATTACAAAAAAAATTATTACAAATCTATCTCAAACTATTAGATGATTTCTGCAGATGCTTAATGCTGATTCATTAGTGCTGTATTTAATTTAACTCGTATTTAAGGAAATTAAACATCACTAATTATTCTCATGCATACTCACTAACTGTCTCCACCAAGCCTAAAGAAAAGCTAATAAAACCATTTTTATTTGGTTGTTCTTTTAATAAATGCAAATTAATTTCAATAGATAAACCTTTGGATATTATCAAAAAGAAACTTGATAGAAACATTATTGGCAATGCAAAATTGTGCTTGCAACGATTTATTATTTTATTAAATAATCATCTAATTTCATTTTGAAAAGTACATTTTTATGTTAATTGTAATGACACGAGGAAAATTTACTCTTAAATTATCTAAATACTAGACATTGATCCTGTATAGAGGTAGTATATTTAACGCAGTATTTTCTTTTTAAATCACTTTAATATGCTAAGAAAATCTTCGTCAACGTTAAAGCCTAAATTTAATTATAAATCACAATGAAAAGGATTTTATAATCTGGTACAATAATAAGATTATTTTCTTTCTACTGCACCAAAAATATTTCTTATTTAAATTCTTCTCTCAGGACTCCTGGAAATCACTATTATTGGATTTTCCTGAATCAGATGTAAAGGTATTATCGTTTAATTCTCCCTTACGCTTCGTTTATTTTGCTCTTTTCAATTACTTGATGAATCCGCGGTGAATATGTTTCTGATGGAATTAGATTATTTATTTATCAAAATATATCTGGAGAGATATTATCAACGATATTTGCAAGACATATATTTTATTAGAGTATTGAATAATAAAAATATGTTAAAATGCTTCAAACAGATTATTTAGTTTATAGCTTTTTCGAATTAAAATAAAAATAAAGATCTTTTAAATAAAAATTGTTAGATAAAATAACTAATATATGATTATGCTATATATTAATAAAATAATAATTGTTGAAATAGAATAATTATATTTATAAACTGTGTAGTTCTATTTAATAATAATTATTTACTAAAGGAAATATAACAAATGGTTATTAGATTATAACAATGATAACAAATGGTTATTAGATTATTACAATTATAACAAATAATTATATAACAAATGCGTGTCATTATTATTAATTTATGATTAATATTTATCATAAATATTTGACATTAAACAAAGCAAACTGTTTGTTGGAAAATGTTTTTCCTGTAGTGTTGTGTTTTGTTGTTTGTTTGTTGTGTGTTGTGTGTTTTTCAAAATAATTTTCAAAAATGTTATTTTCAAAGGATTTTAAAAATCCTACAGAAATAAAATTAGTTGCATAAAAATGCACAAAAATCATAAAAAAAATTTTAAAATCAAATATCTGCTATTATAGTAATTCTTAAAGCAGATTTAATAAATTCTTATAAATTATTTTGTATTTTAATTTATTTAATAGAAGTTCTAACTAGAAGCACGTAAAATTTAATAAACTAATTACATCAGTTTTTTTCCTTTTCAAAATTTTTTATTATTATGAATGTAGTTTTTATTTCCTGTCACATTTATGCAATTATACACAGTAATACAAAAATTTTCATATTGTTCCGCTTAAATTTTAAACACTGAACCATCTAATAAAATAAATATCTAAACGCAGACGTGTTGTTTTGCAACGATATCAGTAAAACAAGTCCATTTAAGTATAATGAAATATAAGGCCATTATTTTATTTATATATATATTTATGCAATTATACACAATAATACACAAATTTTCATACTGCTCTGCTTAAATTTTAAACACTGAACCATCTAATAAAATAAATATCTAAACCCAGATCTGTTGTTTTGCAACGACAACGATTGAAACAAGTCCAATGAAATAAGGTAAATAAAGTATTAATCGAGTGACAATGTTAAATTTTATTATTTTCTAAAATGTTTTGGTTTTATTTAAAACAAATTAATTTTTTTATATATGTATTCTAGTTTATTAAATCCTAGTATGAACTCTATCTTTCCTATGAATAAGATAGAATTTTCGTTCTATTTAAATTTGAAATAAATAAGAACACTTTTTGAAAAAAACTTCAAAAACTTTTTTATTGAAAAAGGAACAGTAATCCTAGTACTTATAAAGTTTTTAATTAAAATAATGTTCTGAACGGTTAACTGTTATGATAGTTTGGTATTTCGTAATCAATTATAATTAAGCTTCATTCATTATTTTAAGTTACACAGTTGCATATTTTAAGAAAGTAGTTGTGTACCGTTGTCTGTCAAACTTAAAGATAAATGGTGTTCATCTCAAAAATTTTTCTCCATGGCCAGCTACAAAACATTAAAACAAAAAGGATGAGAGTTGTTATTAATTTGATAAGCTGTCTTAACTTACATTAAGAAGTATTGGAAGATTTATTTTGATGACTAACAACTAGAATTTGAATTGTCAATAGTAAAAAGCAAAAGGATAATGGTATTTTTCAAATTTTGTTAGTATTTAAATTAAACCGGACCACTTTTAAATATGATTATGGTAAAAGACATTTCAAATATTGAATATCAAATAAGTAATATAGGCACTATTTAGTTAAAATGTAACAAAATTTTCGACAAATATTTAAAAACAGTTATTTGTAATAAAAATTTATTTCTATGAATTACTCTTTTACGAAATATATATTGCAATATTTAAGAGGTTACAAATAAAGCACAATTCATTTTCAAAATCAGGATTATTCAGATAAATTTGAACAATTAGAACATTGTTTGAAATTTATTCTTTGAAACAGGATAATTCACGAGATTTATACTAAAACGAGTTAGGCCCATTCACTAAGAAATTAACAGATTTTAGATGAAATTTCTACATCCATTGTTAAAAGAGAGAACTCATTATTTTCTTAGTAAAGTAATTTCATAAATATTTTGATTTACTTAGTAGCAATAATGACATTTATTAAAGTTAACTAGGAAATTTTAGTAACCCCAAAAATATCTATACAATAATATATTTCTGCATAAAATTATAATTAAAACCAAACAGAAAGCTCCAATAATGTCAGATTTTTTGCTGTTAATTTTCTAATATTTTAATTAGTTTTCAATACAACAATGGCATCCATAATTATTTTATTATCATATAATTTATTAATTTTCATACATGTTAATAGTATAAAAGATTTTTGAGGATTTTGTCTGAAAAGCAGGACATTTCAACACATTTTAATAAGCCATAAAGATGCTGGTTAGTTCATACTCTAGTTCTATACAATTCGTATATGAAAACTCGTGGAAAAAAATAAACATTATAAAGGTTTAACTCGGCAGCAGTGCCATCTAGGGATAGGAATGTCGTAGCAAAACCTATATATTAATACTTCAAATAAATATTTCCCATTTCTATACTGATCTTATTTTTGTTATAAGTTTTTTTAAATTAAAAATTCTCTTAAGAAATTATGAGCATTTTTTTGAAATTTACAAAAGAAAAACAACTCTACATATAAAACGATTATTTTTTAATAATTTTGAACAATAAACTGACTATGAAATTTATAGCATTGAATATAGAAATTTATTGCATTTTAATGAATTACAAAATCAAATCAATTTATTAAATAAAAATGCTATTTAAATTAATTAGGATGACTTTTTATGAATTAGAATGAATTTTTCTTTTAAATGAAAAAAAAATCTATTTAGAAATTATGAATACATTTTCTTGAAATTTACAAAAAGGAAAAAAAAAAAAAAAAACACATATAAAACAATTATTTTCAATAATTTTGAAAAATAAATTGACTATGTAGTTTAAACATTGAATACAAAAATTTAATGCGTTTTAATATTTCTAATGAATTATAAAATTGAATCAATTTATTGAATAAAAATGGTATTTAATGCGTTTTAATTAATTGAATGACTTATAAACTTTTATGTGAATTCATTTTCTATTTATTGATCCCTCTTTCTATATAGTTTCTTATAAGAATATGCGAGACATACACCCAATGATAAATTCTAAATTTAACAATAAATTGTTATTCGGATTGCAATGATTTCATAAATTCTGACTGTATAAGAAAAAACAGTGCTCAATGCAATTCAAACATCCTTTTGAAATAATTTTAAAACTTCAAATAATGTATAAGAGATAAAAGTTAATATAGCTCGCCTTTTCGAAATTCCTATTACATTTAAAACGCATTTTCAATTCGATGTCAATATATACATCAATAAAAATGTCCTTTCGGGAATTTAACGTATCTGAAAATGCCAATAAAGGCAGGAATTGACAAAGCTTACAATATTTGCTATTACATGAAAATACAGTGGAAATATCTTCAAAAATCGAGAATACTTTCCATTCTCCAAATTGTTTACAATTTATTTCAATAGTTGTAGTGCAGTATGCTGAATTCTAAATAAAACATTTGTTTTGCTTATATGTCAACAAATAGTAGAAAGTATTTGCAGAAGGAATTTTAACTGAATTTCGAAACAAATATACGCTTTTCAGAAAATGCTCTTAAAGTTATTGCGGCTCTTTTCTATTTTTTCCCCATTCACAGACATATATATTGAAAATAAAAGTGGTATCGCACACTTTCCTTTTATGTATATTTAAATAAAAATATAGCATTTTGATAATAAGCTTACACTTTATTTTATATATAAATAGAAATTTTTTAAAACATTAGACGAAAAATAAGCATGATTTTATTTACAATGTTATTGAACATTTTATCTTTTATCTTTTCTACATTTTGAATTATTTTAATAAAAGTGTCTATTCCCCTGCAAATATCTGAGGTATATTGAAGAAAAGATATTACTCAACAAATTTTGTGATATATTAATTTCATTGTTACCAAAATTACATGGATTAATAAATACTTATTTTTAAAATTCAATGCAAAATATGTATTTTAAATCAGAAATTAATCAGAAATAATTAATGAAAGAAATTAATTTATTAAATCAGAAATAATCTCTTTCATTAAAGTGCATATCTCTTTAACTTTATTATTTGAAGCGACTTAAAAAAAGCTAAAGTAAAGAAAATCATTTCATCGAATAATAAATAATATATTTTACATATCTAGTGTTTCTAAGTTTATTACAATGACATTTAATGCCCAGAATTTTGTGTGATTTTAAAAAAGAATTATTTTATCATTTATATAGATTGGTATTGATTGTTATTTTTACAGATGAATTAATTTTGGACATATATTGTGTTACATAGACACTAAGGCATTAACTTTATTTAGATTTCTTATAATTTTTCAAAACATCGATATAAATGGGGTTGTAACCATACTTCCTCCTACGCATTGAAAAGAGAGAGTCCACTGTGGCGTTCAAGAAAAATGGTCAGTTGGCCTACAAACTCTCACCAGGAGAAGAGGTATATTTCGCTCATGCCACGCAAACCTAAGTATCGTGTTTTCGGCTTCGAAGTTGAATCCATCCACACTCCCGATAGCGTTCCCACGTTCAGTTAATCCCTCTCTCACTTTTTCCCTTGCAATTCCCGTAGTTTGATCGTCGTCCTCTGTCTTTGTTAACTTAATTTTTTTCCGGTTTTACTGATTTTACAATTGAAATTGGCTTGTTGTAAATTTACTACAACTTTCGATTGATACTTCAATTTATTATTTGCAACTGTGTAAATGTGCTCTAGTAAGCAGAGGAACACCACCCTTATTCAATCTCGTCGGAATCTTTTTATTCAATTCCTTATAATATAGATTTGTGGAAACTTTCCCTGAATCTATAATTATATGTCTTTAAATGTATTAAATATTGTATGTGCGTCGTACTTGTGCGTGTTTGTGTGTGTGTAAATAAAGCTGCGTGTTCAAACCTGTGTCTCAACCTAACCACACCCAGTTACAAGCCATTTCCTCTAATCCATAACCCTACAATCTGGCACCCAATGTGGGGACCCAACGTCAGACCGACAACACTACAGGGTTTCTTAAACAATAATAACAATAACTGCTTAAAAATTTGTCAGGAATAGACATCCCAATCTCGATTATTGTTTGTTCATAAAAGAGAAAATTGACTTATTGTGCCCTTGCATATTATTACATGGTAAAAAATAAGATAAAATATGCTAACTGATGTTTTATTAAGATCACATACAAAATAAAATTTACTTTTGGTGAAGTGAAATTAATGTGTCTCGAATTTAATCAATTAATTTCACTTAAAAATATTATTCAAATATACTTTACCAAGATCATCTCCTCTAGAAGTCTTACAAATAATCTTTAAAAACTTAGTATTACATAATTAACATATTTTTGAATTCTTTATAAATATTTAATTTATCCTTATATAAATATTTTATGATTTTTCTCTGAGTTTATTAATAAAGGCCTGATGTTAAGCAATATAAACCAAAGACGTTATTTATCATCTCTTATATTTTTATGAAGAAAAATATCACTGGTTTTAATTATGATTTCATATGCGCATAATTTGAATACATATATAATAATATAATTTAACGTATTATAAAAAAGTTTGGAAAATATAATGTGAAACTAAAAAAATAAATCGATTCAAAGTCTAGCCGATTACGTAAAGAAGCACTTCATATCCATAAAAAATTTTTTAGAGTTTTTTTTAGGTTTCAACATTTTTATGAATATAAATTAAGCATTTTAAAAGAATATTTTTAAAAAAAAACCCTTTGAAGTATTTCTAAAGAATATTTGAGTCATCCTTTACAGACATAATTAATAAATGTTTTGAAATGGGAACTAGTAGTTTCAAGATAAATATAGAAAAAATAATATAAACATCACCTAAAATAAAAAGCAATTTCATAAAATATATTTGAGATTAATTTATTTGTTGTCTCTAGTGAGTTCATTATTTTAATAAAATTAGTTAATCTTTTTCTTTCTAATATAGAAGATATATTATATTATAATGATAATGTAATATTAACATAATATAATTATAATTAATGTATTACATAATTATACATGTAGTATATAATTTTTATAGTAAAATATTAAATATAGGATCATAATTAATGAAGTATAAATTTTTATTCATCACCATTAAAATTATTTCTTTTCATGTATATTCAAAAATATTTATTTATTACATATGTTCATAAATCGCAACACTCATTTAACATTTATGTATTTCAGAATTAATTTAATTTCTAAAATATTATGCGAATAAAATTGTAAAACTATGTGAGAAAGATTAATTTGCATAAAAAGTGCAAAATTATTTGAGTAAGTTTCATTTTTATAGATTTTCACAATTTTTTATAAATGTTCTTTTCATTTTTTTATGATTCTTTTCAAAACGCATTCAAAAGTGTTACCTTGAAAGTTTTGTGAAAAGTTTTGCTTTTCTATATCGAATTGATCCGCGCTAAATGCAATTGTATCAATGGAGCACAATAGAAGTTTTGCGAGCTACAAATTCGAAGCAGTATTTCAATCCCGTTATAAGATATCGGAGGAAACGATCGAAGAAAATTCCCCTGTCTTCCCAGCCTCAACCCCAGTAAATCCTCTAACAGCCAGTATTTCTCTTCCCCAAGTGGCATCGCTGCTTTCAAAGACTTCCCAATAAATATCTCCCCCCTCCAATGAAATTGACTCAAACACCCCTCATCTAATCCTGGAAAAGTTGTTCGATCTCGTAAACAACATATCCTACCACAGATTTGTGAGCCAATGTCACAGTAAAAGAAATCCAATACGAGAAAGAATAACTACCAGGGGGACTCTGAATTATTGCCATGGTGGTGACGAAAAAGGCTATGAATAAATGTCGTCAAGAAGCTGCCTTTCTTGGAATCGAAAAAGGAATTTTCAGGCTAAGTTGAATCCGAAATGCACTTTCTTATTGTTTAGTTATTTTCCTTTTTCATGAGATGACTAAGACAAAATGGGAATCTTTCTCATGAATTTCAGTTTTTGGGAAGAAATTGCTATAGTGTGATATGATACTGAGAACGTCAATTTTCTTTTTATTTATTTTTTTTAAAACTCATCTTTTATTTTCTTGTTAAAGAATTTTAAGAAATATTTTATACGTCCTTTAAAAATTATTTTGAAAAATTTTAGTAATTGAAATTTCGCCATTATGCATTATGGTCATTCTGCTATCTTGAATGAATATTGTTTAACCTATTTGTTTGAATGTTTGAAATAAAAATTACTTTTACATTTTATTATGTAAATTAGTCCATATATATATAATTTAATTGTAACAAATTATAAATAAATAGTTAGAATTCTTGAATTGTTTATATTATATAGATTTATGCGATATTTTTAATTATTAACAGAAACAAACTATTTTTCTGTATAATAAGGGATTTATTTTTCTTTGTGAGCACCATACATTTTTGATTTTCTTATTAAAGAATTTTAAGTAACATTTTATATGTCCTTTTAAAAACATTTTTTTTTAATTTTTGAGGGATTGAAATTTTGCCATTATTTATTATGACCATTCGGCCATCTTCAATAGATATTGTTTCACTTATTTGTTAGGTTATTTGAAATAAAAATTTCTTTTACATTTTATTATATAAATTAGTCCAGATATATTTAATTTTATTTAAACAAATTATAAATATATATTTTTGATTCTTGAAATTCATATTATATAGATATCATACAATAATTTTAATTTTTAACAGAAACAAACTAGTTTTCTGAATAATAAAGGATTTATTTTTCTTTGTCAACAAACACCATGCATTTTTGATTTTCATTTTTAGATTTTATTCACCACGATGAATTTGTAAAATAAACATTTTACAAATTAGTACAGATAGTACAGATATATTTAATTTTTTTAATCTTATAAATAAATATTTATAATTCTTGAATTGTTTATATTATATAGATATCCTATTATATCTTTTATTATTAACAGAAATCAACTACTTTACTGAATAATAAGGGATTTTTTGATTTTATTTTTTTAGATTTTACTTACCATGATAAATATGTAAATAGTAAAATAGTAAATTGAGTAGAATTAATATAAATTTAAAAAAAATTAAATTAAGACACATATTAATATAAACATAAAATTTGAATTTTTTTTCTATCGTGTATGACAGTATATTTAATCGTATCAAGAGACAATATTTGATTTTATTTATATTTCTCAGAATTTCAAGAATTTTATTGATGTTAAAAACAGTGAAAATATTTAACAATTTTATCTTTCAATTTTTAAAATACATGCAGAAAAAAAAATTCTTCACTCGTTTAACAGAATGCACTGTTAATTATCGCTAATAAGGCAGTGATAATAACTTTCTCACGCATACAATATCGCTTATTTATTACGGCGTAAACCTGGCATTAAATTAACCATGGTGTTTAGTTAAGGGGGTTTAATTTATTTTGTTTCTCTTCCCTTTCATGTTTGATGTACAGCTTTAGATTTGTTGTGGAAAATTCGGTCCGCTATCATTTTGGGAATACAGCGGAAGAAATTTATCGTTCACCACGACATTCTAACCAACTGTTGTAGAACGGCTACGGGTAGAAGAAAATAGATCATTCCGCAGTACCGGAAGAGTTGTAGCGAAAACAAATAACGGACAGAGCTATAAAATTCGTGCTTCAATGGCCGGAATGCTGGCGATAGTGTTTCAAGCAGCTGCAAGCTGTTGTTTTTGTGTCAATTCGGCTTTTATTTCCTCTGTTTTGTTCGATTACTCTGATTTGGACAGCCATTTTATTTCAAGAGTTTTTTATTAGCTGAAAAATGAGTAATGTCCAAAGTTATGTTGTTTGTTTGGACTTGTGAAGTTTACGAGTTTGAAATAAATACTAAGGTTTTTGAAACTATGTACTGGTATTGCCTTGCTTCCAATTCAAAAAATTCAAAAATATTTCGAAAAGAGTAAATTATTTATGAAATATATTTGCATATTGCACCTTTAGTTATGATACATTTTTAGATGAAGAGATAATAATATAAAAAAAGGAAAAAATTCTTTTAAATCAGGACATAATTTTATTTGTAAACATTTTGTTTGTTTATGTTATGTTGTTACGTTATTTGTTCATTCCGTTTAATTTGTTTAATTCTGCTACGTTGCTTGTTCTTTTATGTTGTTTGTTTTGACATGTGAAGTTTATGAGTTTGAAATAAATACTAAGGTTTTCAAACTGTGAAAAAAAGCGAACTGGTGTTGTCTTGCTTCCAATTCAAAAAAATTTAAAATATTTCGAAAAGAGTAAATTATTTATAAAACAGATATTTGCATATTGCACCTTTAATTAAGATACATTTTTAGATGAAGAAATAATAATATAAAATAAGGAAAAAATTCTTTTAAAACATGGCATAGTTTTATTCGTAAACATTTCGTTTAATTCCGTTATGTTGTTATGTTATTTGTTAATTCCGTATAATTTGTTTAATTCTGTTATGTAGTTACGTTGTTTATTCTGTTATGTTGTTTGTTTGGTCTTGTGAAGTTTATGAGTTTCAAATAAATACTAAGGTTTTGAAACTGTGAAAAAAGCGAAATGGTGTTGAGTGCTTCCAATTCAAAAATTTTAAAAATATTTAGAAAATAGTAAATTATTTATAAAACATATATTTACACATTATACCTTTAATTATAATATATTTTTAAATGAAAAGATACTAAAGTAAAATAATGAAAAAAATCTTTTAAATCATGACAAAATTTTATTCGTAAACAGTTCGTTTAATTCTGTCATATTGTTTGCTCTGATACTCTGATTTGGACAGCCATTTTATTTCAAGAGTTTTTTATTAGCTGGAAAATGAGTAATGCCCAAATTTATGTTCTTTGTTTGAACTTGAGAAGTTTATGAATTTGAAATAAATACTAAGGTTTTGTAACTGTGAAATAAGCTGACTGGTGTTGTCTTGCTTCCATTTCAAAAAGTTTTAAAGCATTTTGAAAATTGTAAAATATTTATGAAACAGATATTAGCATATAGCACTTTTAATTATGATATATTTTTAAGTAAAGAGATAATAATATAAAATAATAAAAAAAAGTCTTTAAAATCATGATATAATTTTATTCGTAAAAATTTCGTTTAATTCTTTAAAGGAGAAATCTTCTCCTGGAGAAATTTTACATTTTGAAATAGCTTCTTTTTCTCATTCAAACATGATTTTGTATTTAACAATTACATTTTAAGATCTGATTAAAGGCAATAAGTTTAGACAAAATTTAAAAAATTATTAATATATTATAATGAATACTATTAAAATACAATTTTTATGGTTTAGCACTTGGCAATTCCTTTGCTTGTCAAACTCATAAGTATTGCTGACCAATTATTTAAGCGACTGATTATTTTTTTAAGGAAAGATATTGGCCAATTTTGGATAATTAAGAGAACTAATTCCATTTATGGAAAATATTTATGTTGCAATAAATTTCTTTTAAAATATTAAGTTAAAAATAATTAATTAAAAAAGTTAATTGGCTGATTAGTAAGTTTTAAATTTTTAATTCTAACGGTTTTTTTGTTAATCAAAACTGCCAAACCACATACTATAAACTTTCAATATTAGATAATTTTTTGTAAAAATTTATCTTGATTTAACTTAATGAGCAAGATATGAAACAAGAGATTTTATAATTTTAATTGCTTAGCGAACTTACTTTCCTATGGGAAGAAATATGGAATTAAAAAGTATGCAGATATTTTTAATAATGGAAAAATGCAGAAATTTTTAATAATGGAAAAAGGTACAGTTTATTCAGGAAAATTCAAACATTTTTAAACAACCCTCATACATTTCTATCAAGAATTATTTTTATATGGATTCCCATTTGTTTAATTTATTAAACATATGAAAAGTTCTTACTTTGTTCTAGTATATTATTATACACGAGTACGTGAAGAAATAAAGAAATTCCAATATTTCCAAATCATTGCTTCATGATTTGTAAATTTTTTTATATCATTGATGCTATTTTGTTCTAGTTTTTTCGATTTCAAGTTGAAAATATATTACTTCAATTCAATAAGAATATATTACTTTCTCGAAATAAAATAAGCGCATGTAAAACCTTTACGCAAAAAAGAAGTACTCTATATCTGAAATCTGTTTATTACAATGTAATACTAAAAGCTGACAGTTCTGTTGAAACTTATCTTAACGCATTCAACTTTTCGTATTTCTCCCACCCTCTTTGAATAAAAAGAAAAATCAGCATTACGCTTCCTATCTGAGAAGAAATACATTAAATGGACTGAATAGAAAAACACCCCCCAAAACAGATTGAAATTCACAGAAATTCAAAATAGCTTTAGAATCTGAAATTCCCTTTATCAGAAAAAACAGCCGTGGGCAATAAATGCATTTACAATTTAATCCTCTAAGCCGAATGATTTTTGGAGGTACAAATAAATTTCCAGAAATCCTTATCGTTCCATTCTAGGTGTAGGCATTGATCTTGATTATTCTTGTTTACTTTGAGACTTTAGACTTGGGTAATACATTTTAACCTTTAGAATCAAGTGATGTCCTTGCGTGCCGAGACTGTTTGCATTTATTTTCCATTGCTCTGGATCGCACACTCTTTATTAAAAGTTTGGGAAAGACAGCACATGTTTTTATAGTGCCTTTACTTGCTCTTTTCTTCGTAGAAAAATGAATGGAGATGTGTTTTAGATTAACAACATGTTGATCATAACTTTATGTATTAAGGGTGAAATAGCCTGCTGTATCAGAAAGTTGAATTATTGGAATAAGGTAAAAAAGCTCGAAATCTAAAAAGCGAAGTCTAATTAATGATTCCATGTCTGTTCCTAGGATATAATGTCTTTTATTTTGATTAGGATAGAAGGATTCAAACCTCCTAGATGTATGTTTGTTAAAAATGGCGGTAGAAAAAATGTGGTTGCAGGTAGACGTTGAAAACCATGTGAATATAATTCCAGCGTTTTAAAATAAATGGCTGGAGTGTAGGTTGAAATGTCTTTTAGTTTGGTTAGGATAGAAAGGTGCAAACCTCCTAGGCGTATGTTTGTTCCAAATAGCTATAGAAAATATGTGATTGCAGGTAGACATTGAAAACCATGTAGCTACACGTGGGCAGATTTTTAGAATAAATGGGAGGGTAGCTGGAATTTCTTTTAGTTTCGTTAGGATAGAAGGGTGTAAACCTCCTAGACGTATGTATTTTCCAAATAATGGTAGAAAAAATGTGGGTGCAGATAGGCATTCAAAACCATGTGAATATAGTTCCAGCATTTTAGAATAAATGACTGGAGTGTAGGCTGGAAATCTTTTAGTTTGGTTAGGATAGAAAGATGCTAGCCTCCTAGATGTATGTTTGTTCCAAATAGCAATGGAAAAAATGTGCTTGTAGAAAAAATGTAGTCGTAAAAAAACATGTAGTTGTACGTGTACATAAGTCCAGCGTTTTAGAATAAATGACTGGAGTCTTTTATTTTGGTTAGGGTAGAAGGGCGCAAACCTCCTAGACGTATGTTTGTACGAAATTGCGGTAGAAAAAATATGGCTTCAGATGGACTTTGAAAAACATGTAGTTGCGCGTGGACGTAGTTCTAGCTTTTTAGAATAAATGCAAAGTACAAAGTGTTCAGTATTAGAAAAGAACATTACTTTTAAAAATTAAATGTTGAAAAGTTTATTTATAATTTTTAAAATTTGTTAATATTTTCATTTATTAACTCATGAATTTTTGCATCGCTTTTTCTCTTAATAAAAATACATTTAATTTTTACAATTTCTAATTGTTTTTCTCTTTGGATTTACATCGACGAATATAATGCAATTTTTATGATATAAATATAATTTATTTTTGTTTAATTATTTAAATTTATCAAGTATTTTAAATCTGACGTAATGAATATGTTTTCAATTAAAAAAACATTTTTGATGCTGTAAAATGACAAAAATTTCATTAAGTAAATATCTCCTGTTTCGAATGATCTAATTGACAAAAAAATTGAAAAAAAAAGCTAAAACAAAACAAAACAGTTGTTGCATACAACGAATATGACAAATGTCAAATAACTGAATATATTAATCCAAACATAATTAAAATAACTGAATATATTAATCCAAATATAAGTAAAATAACTGAGAAAAATATACTGTCAAATAACTGAATATAATAATTAGATAATCGTAGCAATTTAAAATTTATAAATGTGTTTAAAATCAGCTAATTTATTCTTTTTAAAGGAATATTTATTCAATGAAATTGAACTTTACCTACTGCATTCTATAAACAGGTACAGAAATAGATTTAAACACATTTCTATGTAATCTCAATGCAAAAGATTAATTTTTTTCTGTAATTTTCTTGAATAAAAAGTTAATATTAAAATAAACCAGTAAAATTATGTAACACTTTTTTTATAATTTTTGGATGTTATTTTTAACTAAAAAAGTAAAATATTATAATTTTACAGAAAACATTTTAGTTTTTAAAAATGATTAAATAATTAAAAAAACATTTTAATTTTAGTAATTTTAAAAAAATAAATAAAGATAAAAAACATAAATCGAATTTCTCAAAGCATGAAAAAATTAATGAAATCTTATTAAACAAAGTAAATTTAATTTTAGCTATTAATTAGCTCGATGTTTTCAAAGCATGCACACATTTCTTGTAAATTTTTTATTTCAGATACGCTTCGTTAATTTTCTATACAGTTTCTTTGACTTATATATTTTATGTAATTAGATATTATACTGTAAAAGTTTTGTTATTCAACGTAAGAAAACTTACTTTTATGATCATTAAAATCTTTATTTTTTTGTATATTCTCTGTTTATAATTACGATTTTTTTTCTGTCTTTTGAGACACAATTTTTTTCTATAGAGGCAGGCAAATAAAATAAATAATTTAAATTACTTTCTAATTAAAATATTTTTCTAAATACATTATATGCTTTGAAAAAAATGTTTATAGCAGGGATTTATTTTAACTAATTACGAGAGCTGTTTTGTGCTAGTTGAATAATTTTAAGGAAATACCTTAGTCAAGGCTATTTATCTCTACCAAAGCAGAAATCAGGTTTTTTTTTTATTTTCGCGCAAGAAAAATATGCTCGTAAATGTTACAGTCTTACATCTGGCCACAAAATACCATTTATCAAAGGTACCGGTAAAATGAATCATAAAACGCGCAAAAAAAGAAGATAATTATATTTTGCATCCAATAATACAACTGCGTCCGAAAAATAAGACCAATTTTCAATTTAAAATTCCAGGGGCTTACGATATTTCAATTTTTTTTCTTTTTTACTTTGCTGGCACTGTCCCTGACATCTGTGTAAAATTTCACGTCAAAATATTCATTAGCGTTTGAGTTACGCTTGGCTTTGTGAGACGCTAAAACTGATTCCGCCTATTTTTGAATTGTCTGAATTAAGTGAGCAAAGAACTTGCTTTCAATTTTGTTTGCGGAAACGTATAGAATGTTACAGAAGACATTCGTTGAGCATTCCTATATCGGAAAGTAATGTTTACAAGTGGTATGAACAGTTCAAAGAAGGCAGAGAACACTTTGAAGACGAAAAGCCCTCTGGTCGACCATCAATCTCAACCGACGAAGCTCGGGTCCAAAAAAGATTTGGTGCTTGCAAACCGTCGATTTGCAATTAGAGACCTTGCTGATAATGTTGGAATTTAAAAAGGATCTGTCATTTCCATTTTGGGCCTGAAACTCGTCAAATCTCGATTGGTACCGAAAACACTAGATGCGCCAGCTACATGGATTCTTCGACACTTTTTTGCCAAAAATGAAACCCATGTAGTTCCCCAACCACTGTATTCACACCGTTCGACTTCTGGCTATTCCCTAAACTCAAAAGATCACTCCGAGGACACCGCCTTGAGTCTTTTGAGGAGATTCAACAGGAATCGTCGAGTGCTTTGAAGGCCATCCCGGCCAATGATATTTTAGCATGCATAGAGGATTGGAAAAAATCGTTGGCATAAGTGCATTGTGTCCGGAGGAGATTACTTTGAATGCGATGAAATAAATTTGGAAGAAAAAATAATGAGATTTAAAAAAAATAATAATAATTGGCCTTACTTTTTGGGCATAGTAGTACATCCTGTTTTGGATACAATAAATCATTAAATCTTTGTCTGGTGTAAGATTATGATGCAAATTCTTTATTTTTTTGTACATTTTCAGTTTATAATTACGAATTTTTTCAGTCATTTGAAACATGTTTTTTTTTTCGATACTGACAGGCAAATAAAATAAATAATTTAAATTAAATTCTAATTAATATATTTTTTAAATACATTATATCTCTTGAAAAATTTTTATAACAGGAATTTATTTTAAATAATTACGTGAGCTGATTTGTGCTAGTTGAATAATTTTAACGAAATACCTTAGTTAAGACTATTTATCTTCGCCAAAGCAGAAATCACATTTTGTTTTATTCCCGTGCAAGAAAAATATGTTCGTAAATTTTACAGTCTTCCATCTGGTCACAAAATGCCATTTATCAAAGTTACCGGTAAAAATGAATCATAACGCGCACCAAAAAAAGGAAAAGAATTATGTTTTGTATCCAATAATAAATTGGATATAAAGCTAAATGGCTGAAATATATTACATCCTCCTTTAGATACAATCAATCATTGAATCTTTGTCTGGTCTGAGACTATGTTGCAAAACCCCTTTTTTTTTTGAATGGGTGAACTGGCTTCTGTCTGTGCTGGTTTAGCAGTAAGTGACCAATGGGGGTCATCAATATTCTATCCGCTGCAGGGAGGGTCGGAGGTGAGTGGGTGGTCATCTTTGGGCGCTCGTTAGTCACCTTTTCTGAACCTCCCTTTGACCTTTATTGTGGATCACAACATTATATCACAAAATTGTGCTATTTGTTAAAGCACCTTGATATAACCGCCATTGTTTATGATTGCAGCTTTCAGGGAATCATCTTTTCTGCTTAAGCATTTTATGGTAGTGTAATAAAGTTATACATTAAAGAAAATTATATTACATAAAATATTTTATTTAATTTAAAGTTTTTTGTATTACTAAAATATGTTAATTTTTTTACTAGTTTTTATATTTTAATTTATTTATATTTTTTTATTATTTTAGTTTATTTTATTTTAATTATTCTAATATTTTAATTATTTTTTAAAAATATTTTTTTGTATTACATAAAATATTTTATTTAATTTAAAATTTAATATCTTTTATGTATTATTATTATAAGGGAAGACTATATAACGCATTGAATTGTTTTGACCTTTATAGATGTTAATTTTTTAGCAAATATGAACAAAAAATACAGCGAATCTAAAGCTTTGAAACGCATTTTTTATTTCATGGAACAGAAAAATACTCATTTCCTGAAATTTACTTTTTTTCACAAATTCTTTTTTGCTGCATAAATTCAAGTATTTATATAATAAGAAATATATAAAATTTCGCTTATTCTTTAGCTTCTAAAATATTTGAAAAAAAATTGAAATAAAAAGAATAAACTGTTTTATTATTATGGAGTTAACAGAATTATTCGGACCATTTAATAGCTTTTCTGTCTTTGTTTCTAGGCAAGGTGTCTCTTAAAGTTGAGTATACATTTCTCACTAAAAAAATTGTTTCTAAAAACATTAATTACGAATTAGAATTTACTATTCTTTTTTTAGTATAGAGGGATATTCTTTTTTAGCAATGTGGGGAATTGAATAGACAGAGAAAGGAGATACGTGAATATGTGTTTTAAAAGGGACTGTAAATAAAAAGTTGCATATGAATCCGACACACAATAAGTATTTATGAAAAATATTTTAAAACAAATCTTATATGAATGACCCATTTCACTAACTTTTTTTATTGGCAATTTCATTACATTCCAATCTGTTAGATTTTCTACTGTATAAGTACAACGTTTCTAAAATATAAAAAATAACAGAAATATATTGAAGTATATAGCTTAATTACTAAAGACATTTAAATAAAATTCTTTGAATGTGAAAATGTTTGCATCGATTCAAGGCAATTTGAAATTAGGCTAGGAAATTATTTTGAGATCAGGAAAATTTATGAGGCTAGGAAATTATTTGAATTGTTCTATTGGATCAGTAAAAATAGTTCTTTAAAATAGATTGCTTCGGGATTTAGATTCTTTGGCATAAAGATTTCTTTATATTTGTAATCATTTGCAAAGATAATACTTTTTTACTTTCAGTAAGTTAGCATTGATCCTGTCGAAAAAGAGCATATTCTCCGATTTTTGTTGCTGTGCTGTTTGGAGTCTTAAGTGCTATTTTTAAGTGTTATAACCTTATATGTTTCATTATTTTTTAATTTTTGACTTTTATTACACACAATGACAAAGCATTTTTCACATAAAAAATTTCATTAAACATTTCTTGTACTGGTTTCTTGTACTTTCTTGTAATAATGATTTCTTTATATTTGTAATCATTTGCAAAGATGATACTTTTTTTTTACTTTTATAACTAAGTTAGCGTTAATCTTGTGGAAAAAGAGCATATTCTTCGATCTTTCCATATCTTTGTCAGTAATCTTTTCTGTAACAGATCTAGTTTGAATCCCCAGATAGTATGAACCGAGACACGCTTAATCGTTCCGCAGCCGAAAACATCAAAAGCTGAGCCCTGAGTGACGTGGGAGCATAGAGTCCTAAGATAAGGATAAGACGTGGTCACTTGGGGGTTGACCACTGCTCCAGCGTGGTGATGGGAAGTTGGGCGAAAGGATAAAGATAAAAATGGCGGACAGAAATTTCTTTCTTTTCTTCTTCGTAGGAAGCTCTTTATCCGCTAAAGACTAGGGAGCATGGGTGAGATAGAGAAAGGTATTTCAGCAAAACCTGTGGTACCCCCTTTTTTTTGTTTTCTTTTTGATTTCTTTCTTTCCGCCTTACACATTTGGGATTTCTTGGGAAGGGAAAATGCATATTTGCACTTTGGCTTTTTCTCTAAATTTTCTTCGGAAATAAAAGGGAAAAATAGTTTTTTTGTCAAAAAGCTTGATTTGAATGAAAAGTTTATACTTCAACAAGACTGACATTTAAAGTTTATTTTCGCAGTATTGGAAAGAGAAATTAAAACTTCCTGACGTGTAAATTTTCTAAAGTTTTCTTGCCTTTAAAATGATTTCGAAAACAAATATTTTGACAAACAACTTCCACGTAATATGTGTTTATAGAGGAAATATGAAAATAATAATACAGAGTTTTAAGCAATAGTTATTTATTTTTCTTTAATTAAGTATTTTTCATCCTAGAGATGTATTATTTTTAAGAAAATCAAGAATATAATTCAGATAACAAAATAATATTCGGTAAAAATTATATACATAATTGTATTAATACTTCTCAATTAATTTATTAGAAAATAGTTTTATATTTATTAATGTGTTTTAAATAATTTTTGTAAATATATCTATATTTCAGTATCATCTTAATGGACAAGTTTGGGCATGCTTTGAATAAATATTCCTAAATTTGTTTTTTTAGAGACACACAAGATATTTATAATACTATATTAACATAAAAACTAAATTTCATTTTCAACATATTTGAATCATAAAATTTTGTTGTACAATGTTTGTTTGAACGGTATGGGAACTGATATTCGTTGCTGTGCTGTGCAGAATTTCAAGTGCTATGACCTTATATGTTTCTTCGGCATCTTTTTTGTTTTTGACTTTTAATACACACAATGATTTATTTTGTACATGAAAAAATTTCATAAAACTCTTTTCTTCTAATAATATTTGGACATTTCTTGCATAATTAATCATGATTTCTTTATATTTGTAATCATTTGAAAAGATCATACTTTTTGTTTTGCTTTTACAAGTAAGTTAGCATTAATCTTGTGGAAAAAGAGCATATTCTCCGATCTTAATCATGCCTTTGTCAATAATCATTTCGGTAATAGATCTAGTTTGAATCCCCAGATAGTATGAACCAAGACATGCTTAATCGTTCCGCCGCTGAAAACATCAAAAGCTAAGCCCTGAGTGACGTGGGAGTGTAGAGTCCTAAGATAAGGATAAGACGTGGTCACTTGGGGGTTGACCACTGCTCCAGCGCGGTGATAGGAAGTTGGGTGAAATGATAAAGATAAAAATGGCGGACAGAAATTTTTTTCTTTTATCTTGGTAGGAAGCCCTTTATCCGCTAAAGACTTCGGAGCATGGGTGAGATAGAGAAAGGTATTTCGGCAAAAACTGTGGTACCTTTTTTTTTTTTTTTTATTTTTATTTTTATTTCTTACTTCCCGCCTGAAAGACTTGGGGATTTCCTGGGAAGGGAAAATGCATATTTGCACTTTGGGTTTTTCTCTAAATTTTCTTCGGAAGTAAAAGGGAAAAATTGTTTTTTGAAAAAGCTCGATTTGAATGGAAAGTTTATGCTTCAACAAGACTGACATTTTAAAGTTTATTTTCGTAGTATTGGAAAGTGAAATTAAAGCTTCCCCACGTGTAAATTTTCTAAAAAAAAATTTTTGCTTTCTTTCAAAATGATTTCAAAAACAAATTTTTTGACAAACAATTTCCACTTAATATATGTTTATACTATAGATGAAATATGCAAATAATAATGGAGATTTTTAAGTAATATTTATATAATTTGTTTTAATTAAGTATTTTTCCTCCTGTAGATATGCTATTTAAAAAAAATCAACAATATAATGGAGATAGCAAAATAATAGCCGATTAAAATTGTATAAATAAAGGGAATAATACTTCTCAGTTAATTTATTAGAAAATAGTTTCATATTTATTAATGTGTTTTAAATTAATTTTTATTATCCTATCTATATTTTAGTATCATCTTATTGGACAAGTTTGGCATGCCTTGAGTAAATATCACTAAATTAGTTTTTTTAAAGATGCACACGCTATTTAGAATACTATATTAACTTAAAAATTAAATTTCATTTTCAAGATATTTGAATCATGTAATTTTGTTGTGCTCTTCGTATTTGAACGGTATAGGAACTGATTTTTGTTGCTGAGCTGTTTGGAGTTTTAAGTACTATTTTTAAGTGTTATAACCTTATATGTTTCATTATTTTTTAATTTTTGATTTTTATTACACACAATGACAATGTATTTTTCACATAAAAAATTTCATTAAACATTTCCTGTATAGTTAATAATGATTTCTTTATATTTGTAATCATTTGCAAAGATGACACTTTTTTTTTTACTTTTATAACTTAGTTAGCGTTAATCTTGTGGAAAAAGAGCATATTCTTCGATATCTTTTCCATGCCTTTGTCAGTAATCTTTTCTGTAATAGATCTAGTTTGAATCCCCAGATAGTATGAACCAAGACATGCTTAATCGTTCCGCAGCCGAAAACATCAGAAGCTGAGCCCTGAGTGACGTGGAGCATAGAGTCCTAAGATAAGGATAAGACGTGGTCACTTGGGAGTTGACCACTGCTCCAGCGTGGTGATGGGAAGTTGGGCGAAAGGATAAAGATAAAAATGGCGGGCAGAAATTTCTTTCTTTTTCTTCTTCGTAGGAAGCTCTTTATCCGCTAAAGACTTCGGAGCATGGGTGAGATAGAGAAAGGTATTTCTGCGAAAACTGTGGTACCTTTTTTCTTCTTTTTTTGATTTCTTACTTCACGCCTTAAAGACTTGGGATTTCTTGAGAATGGAAAATGCATATTTGCACTTTGGGTTTTCCTCTAAATTTTCTTCTTAAGTAAAGGAGAAAAAGTAGTTTTTGAAAAAGCTCGATTTGAATGGAAAGTTTATACTTCAACAAGACTGACATTTAAAGTTTATTTTGGCAGTATTGGGAAGTGAAATTAAAGATTCCTCACTTGTAAATTTTCTAAAAACATTTTTTCTTATCTTTATAATGATTTCGAAAACAAATATTTTGACAAACAACTTCCACTTAATATGTATTTATAGATGAAATATGAAAATAATAATGAAGAATTTTAAGCAATTGTTATTTATTCTTAAATTATTATTTATTAATAATTCTTTAATTATTTTCTTAAATAATTCTTTAATTATTTTTCATTCTTCAAATATGTAATTAAAAAAAATCAACAATATAATTCAGATAACAAAATAATAGTTGATAAAATTATATAAGTATTTGTAATAATACTTCTCAACTAATTTATTAGAAAATGGTTTCATATTTATTAATGTAATGCTTTAAATTAATTTTTTTTATCATATCTATATTTCAGCATTATCTTAATGGAGAAGTTTGGCATGCTTTGAGTGAATATCACTAAATATGTTCTTTTAAAAGACGCACATGAGATTTGGAATGCTATACTAACTTAAAAATTAAATTTCCTTTTCAGCATATTTGAATCATGAAATTTTACTGTGCTGGGGTTTCTTTGAACGTTATAGGAACTGTTATTTATTTCTGTGCTGTTTGAATTTTTAAGTGTTATTTGACGGATATATATTTTTTCTTATTATCGTATGTGTATGAGAGAAAATTCTTATTATCGTGTATGGATGTTAAGAGAAATATATAAAGAAAAAGTAAAAACTGTCATTTTTGTATCACAATGAATAAAAATAATAACTATCGTATATTTAAGTATATAAGTCGATATTTTTAAAAACAATTTTAAAGCTAAAGTATGGGGGTCGCCTTATGTATGGAATTGCTAATTTGGCGAAAAATGTTGGCATTTTTCCTTTAACCCCGGCCAAACCTATAAATTGTCAAATATCGCTAAATAAAAGCCCATTTTCCTTTATATTTCTCAAGTTTATGAAAACGAAACTATTAAATGAAATGATTTATTTGTTTTAAGGAAATGATTTCTTTTTATTTTCAAAATTGCTTATATTGCTGATTGGTTGCGTCGTCTCCAAAATGAAAAGTTGGATGTTGTCGAAATTTGCGTCTAGTTAGCTGAAAAGTTCCAAAATGTACACCAGAAACAATAGAATCGCCGGAATCAGTTTATGAAAACAAAACTATTAAATGAAATGATTTATTTGTTTTATGGAAATGAGTTCTTTTTATTTTCAAAATTGTTTATATTGATGATTGGTTGCGTCTTCTCTTACAATAAATAATTATCAAAATATTGCAAAAATATTTTATTTAGGAAATTTAAATATAATTTTTGTTGAATTATCTCTCATCTCGAGTGTTTTAAAATTTTGACCGGCAAAATATTTGGCGAAATTTAGGCCTAACTAGCAGAAAAGTTCCAAAACTTACACCAGAAATAATAGTTGAATAACATGAATAATAAACTTAATAGGAATTTTTAATTTCGGTTTATATATGAGTTTTCAACTTTTGTAAATGTTTTAAAGAAAATGGACACATTTTAGGCTGATACACGTCTTGACTTGTATTCTGAAACAAAATGATATATATTTCATGATATTTACAATAAATAATTTTAAAAATATGCACAAAAATATTTTATTTGAGAAATTTAATAATAATGTTTGATGAATTTTTATCTTCAGTAGAAGTTTCATTTCGAATGTCTTAAAATTTTGATCAGAAAAAATACTTCAGTTTTAATTTACTTTATCATATAATTGTAATACAATTTTATGATAATACAAATATATAGATCATACAATATATACAAATATACAAATCATACAATAGAATCCCCTTTAAACCGTAGGTCCCGGTCCTAATAGGATCGTAGTGCTTGGCGAGGCATTGCTAGTCCGCATCCGTAGCTTATCATCAATTTACACCCGCCCTCTGGGTAGTACTAAGAGAGTAACGTCGGTGCAGCCTTTATGGTATAAGTATACCATAAAGGTTGCATAACCCTTCTACAATCAAAGAATAAGTTCGATGGTGCATGGTATAAGTTTACGGTCTAAGTATTTGTCAACTGCATTAGAAAAAATAAATCATACAATATATCAATCTATATAAACATACAATGCAAACAATACATACAAATATACAAATCATACAATACAATACAAATCCTTTAATAATACAATTTTTAAATAACAATTGCAATGCTCGATTGAAAATTTCTCTTTAGAAGCCCTTTAATAACAATAAAACTACTAGTTTTTTAATCATCAGTAAGAAATTCATATAATAGATATCTTCAAGACTTTAATCCCAAAAACATGAGTGATTTTTAAATAGTTATAAATAGTTTCAATAATAATAATACTTGAAATTGAGAATTTCGAAAGAAAAATCTAAAAATAGACAAGAGTTGTGTTGAAATATAAAGTTGATAAAACCTTTGCTGTTGCAGAAAGGAAATGACACGAAGAAAAGCATGATCGAACACCCTTCTAAAATCGAGGAATAAGTTCGACTTGATAGATACTGAATAGTCACGTGACAGACATTTGTGTATATATCTTATATACATCTGGTCTTTCTTTCGAAATGCACATTTTTCAAAAAAACATTTTTAGGTAAGGATTTTAACATGTTTCTATGCCTCAAAATTTTGAGATATTTATATTTTTTTAAAAAAAAAAAAAATGTTCCGTTACTTCTTTAGATGTTTGTATCTGGATAATTGTTTGTCTACATGTGAATTAGTCTGTATGCACATAAAAATGGTTTGCCTACATATGACATGATAAAATGTATATTTCATTGAATAAAATTTATATATTGAATAATTAATAAATAATTTAAAACTACATTTATAAACTGAAATATTTATTGCCTAAATTTTATATACTTATGGAATGTTTAGTAAAAGATACTGATAATTATTCCTTTCATGAAATGAAATATAAAAATATAATTTTGTTAGATATAAATCTGATTGAAAAATAAATAATATATTTTTGTTTAAATACACAAAAGAACAATATGGAAATTATTCATTATGTGAGGGAAAATATTAACATAAATGAGGTGAACTGTAGTAAACATGTACAAAATGCAATATTTTAATTAAAAATAATACTACAAAATTATTTTACCATGTAAAATATAATAACATACAAAAGTACATACTACTGTGCCCAAAAAGTAAGACCAATTATTTTTTTTTTCAAAAATTCTTTATTTAGTCTTCCAAATTTATTTCATAGCCTTCAAAGTAATCCCCTCCGGACACAATGCACTAATGCCAACTTTTTTTCCAATCCCCAATGCATGTTAAAAGTTATTTCCTCAATTAATTCAGACATTTCAAAAATCGCCGGAATCAGTTTTAGTGTCTCACAAAGCCAAGCGTAACTCAAACACTAATGAATAATTCAGAAATTTCACAGAGATGTCAAAGACAGTGCCAGCAACTTAAAAATGAAAAAAAAAAAAAAAAGGGAAATTTCATAAGCCCCGAGAATTTTAAATTTAAAATTGGTCTTACTTTTTGGACACAGTAGTATGTTTTTAATATATTTTATATTAGGCCAGACACAAAACCTTTTTTTTTCTGTGTTTTTCATAAAAGACTTCTATGTAAAAAATCATTTAAAGAAAAATGATAGATATACTTCAAAAATTCAATATTTATTTATTTGAAATCCCCTATATCCTCATTCCCTCCTTTAAAACTTAGCAAAAATATGGTCTAAATATCATATATTTATGTAATGTTTAGTAAAATATACTAAAAACTACCCTTTTTATGAGATGAAATATAAAATGTAATTTTAATACATATAAATCAAATTAATTAAATAATATATTTTTGATTAAACAATGGAAAATTAGGAACGCGTTATTCAAAACGTGAGGGAAAATATTAACATAATTGGAGTTAACTATAGTAAATATGTACAAAATACAATATTTTAATTAAAAAATAATACTACAAACGTATTTACCATGTAAAATATAATAATATTTAAAAGCAATACATATTGTTTTAACACATATTTTTTTAGTATACATCACAGAAAATCATTTTTTCTGAGTCTTTGATAAAAAGACTTTAACGTATAAAATCTTTTAAAGAAAAAAGGATAGATATATTTCAAAAATTCAATATTTACTCACTTTTAAATCCCTTATTTGATAAATTCTATTTTTTTTCATAGGTATGAAGCAAAATCTCTATAAATTAATAAAAAAATTAATATTATATCTGTAAGGAAATAATTACTTTACTTGTAGTATTTTTTTAATAATCGCCTGGGAATTCATTAAATAATAAATATTTGCTTAAAACTCAAATAATATTCTTTTTTGCCAATTTTTTTTTTTTTTTTTTTTGTTATTTAGACAAATTTTACCAAATTTTATCATAAAATATTTTATGCAGTCATAGATCAAAAACATCTTTTAATCTAATTTTTAGCCTCAAGCAAACATTTTAAAAATTTTATCTGAAAAAAATGGTTATTGGTAAAATAATATTTTATGTTAAATGTTTATTTTATGTCAACTAAAAAAAATAGTTCATTAAAATAATTATATTTGAATAATTTATTGACATTACAATATTTATTTAATTACTAATACATTTTTTTATACAAATACAAAACTAATAGTTTTTATTAGAAAAATAAATAAAATATAAATTCAATTAAAATCCTTTAATAAGATTATGTGTTAAAATGAAATCTAACATTTGAAAATTTCACAATCAAAATATGCTTGCACAAAACATATATTTAGATATCGTGGCTCTAGATAAATTATAAAGTAATTATTAAAAAAATATTATTATTTGAGTTCTTAATATAATTTTTTAATTTTTAAATAATGTATGATATATTATTTAATATAACTGGAGATATAATTTAATATTAAAACTATTAGCTTTATATAAAATAATAACTTTTATGTAAAATACTTCTTAAAAGTTTTTATGAAATTAACTAATACAATGAATAATTATTTCTAATTAAATTTTTTTATTAGGATATTATTACTGGGATTACTGAATTTTTTATTCAATAATCGCAGATATTGAAGTAACCAGTTATTGAAGGAAAGCATTTTTAATGTTGAATTTTAAAAACTTAAAAACTAATACTTAAAATTATATTCAATTTCAAAAAATAAAATTTTTTTTAGCAAAATTTGAATATTTTGAATTACTTTAGAACGTCAGATAAGTTCAATGTCCACAATATAAAAATTTGAATAGCTCTTATAAAATTAAGTATTATTGCATTAATAGGCCCCATTTATTGTATTAATAGGCCCAAAATGTTTGTGTTAAGTGATTCTCTATAATATATTCACCTTTAAGATCTTATTATTCTTTTCAATTTAAATGAAAAATAAAATTTTCCTTCAAACATTTTAATACTTTTATATCCATCTGGTCATTCCGTAAAATGTTTTATGTGATGTTAAGCTTTGTTCTGGGGGAGCAAATGCTTCTACTTATAATTATATCGAATAATATTATGTTTTCAAAATAGAATAAGATACATTTATTGATGTTAATATTTATTTTGAAACTAATGCTCAGATACATTAAATATATACTTTTCAAGAAGGGATGCAGAATAAATAATTTGATATGCATAGCCAACTCAAGCATTTATTCCAGAAAAAAATAATGATATGAATGCAAAGTTTCACCTTAGATAAAAAAAAAAACTGTATATCTTTCAATTGCAACATCTTCAATGCTATTCTAGCAAACTGCCGAACCATTTGCTGATACTAGGTTTGGTACTCTCAAAATAATTCAATACCGAAGGCAACATGGGATAGATTTTTGGACATTTGCATTTTCGGGTCAGATGAGCTTTCTGCTTCGTTTTTTGGGTTTTATAGAATTCCATTGAACATTATTCCATGAAATAGATGGGGGGGTTCTTTGAAATATTGTCGGAACTCTTTGCAGCTTCAATGACGTCATCGAAATTCTTCATCCGCATTCCACGTTCCCTTTCAACATAGATCCTTCGGTTGGATAGAGAGAGAAAATTTCTACGGTTTGGAGAAGAACGTTTAAATAATGCATGAGCATCTATTATAACCGATATTGTTCTTGTTGTGAGGGAATCTAAGAAGATTTTAGATAGGCTCTTCAAGCGAGTCGAAATTATACGCCACAAATGGGGTTCCCTGGCAAAGGATATTGGGAGATGTAACGCCTCAGCCTCCTTATCTTGAGGGCAACAAAACATACCATCCACCAGAAATACCATACCGTTTAGTGTTTCTTTGTTCATATTTATTCTTTTATTTGCTGGAAAAATCTCTCGCTTTCTAGATCCAGTCAATATGCCTCAAAGCGGAAAAGAAACATAGAAGTTTCGAGCAATTTCTCATTTCAAATCATGTTGTATGATACCTATAAATACACGTATGTATGATGAATGTAAAGGATAAATCTCTCCATACAAGCTTTGAAATAAGTCAAAAATTGATGCATCTGATATGCAATTCAGATTCAAGAAAAAATTATTTTAGTTTACATTATTTTGAAAAAAAATATATGGCAGTATTTAAACGCTGATCATAGGTTTGAAAATTATACATAAAGATCCTAACTTTCTCATTACAAACGGGAAATTTATTGTTTACTAGTGCCAAACATTTGCAAAGATAAAAATTAACAAAGTAAACTCATTTGAACTACAGTAGTTCTGGATAAAAAAGAGGAAATTGAAAAATAACAAAAAGGAAATTAAGAAAAGACGAATGGAAATTGAGAAAAATAACTTTATTGTGTTCAGGAAGTTGATATTAGAATAGTTAAATTTATACACAGCTAATGTTGGAAGTTATAATGCGTCTAATGCTTACTTTTAAGCTCCATAAGTCATTTTTTTCTAACACAAATATTATGCTTTCCAGTTTGGCTTATTTTTTACACCAAGGAAAATATTTTCTTTTTTGATCTACTCAATATAAAGAAAAATAAAAAAACTTAAATGTTTTTCATACGTTGACTACTGCAAGAATGACTTTATTGAGCTACGAAGTTTTTAGTGCAGATTTCAACAATGTAATTATATATATGACAAATGTAAGAAATGTGAAGGACATAATTATTTATTTATTTTTTGTTTATAAATAACTAAAGAAATTAATAAATCCTGTTTTACTTTGCTCCAAGAATGCATAAAGAATTAAAAAAAAATAAGAATTTAACTTAAATAAATTAAAAAATAAAAATAAATAAGCAGCTAAATGAAACTTTAACTTAAAATTCAATGAGGAAGGTTGTTATTGTTTGCATATTTCCATTAATATATACATAGTTTAGGTTGCATTGAAATGATTTCTGTAGTTTTCTCAAAATTAGATTCATTTCTTTATTCAAAATCATATAATTGTTTCTAAAAGTAATTTTTATTGAAGAAAAAAATTATTTTAATTTTGTAAAAACTAAAGAGAAACAAAATTAATATATAGATTAAATGAGATTGGTAGTTATTAATTTAAAAATATTACATTACTATTTAATTTATTTATTTTTCATAAAATTTGAAATCAGTGAAATATAAAATATCTTATAATTAATAATAAATAATAATATTTGCTAATCAATAATGATTCCACCTTATACCATTAAATTATGAACATACAAACAAAATTTAATTATTACATTTTATTTTAAAAACATATTAAAATATTAGAGTAATCTTACTCTTTTCATTTGAATAATTCTATTCTTGGCCATAAATTATTTTTTTATACATTTCAAAATAGTATTTTATTAAAACACTAGGCACGACCTGTGTATGGTTTTAAAATAGGTTCCTTTAGTTATTTTTAAAAAAATACCCAATAGATTAATTTCAGAATTTAATAGAGATAGATTAATTTTAGAGAATAATAGAATAGATAGAGATTAATTAATAGTTTTGTTTAAATATATAACTATTTAAAAGCTTTTTCATAATGAACATAATTTGCAAACATTTATGTAAACATTTTTTAAGTTTGGTAAAAAGTTTGAAATTTGTAGATGAATATTGTTGATTAAGTTCATTTATTATGTTCGTGTTCATCATTAAGATTTAATATTAATTTTAAGATTTGTCTCTAAATATTATGATTTGATTCAATTAATACATAAAAATCAAAATTATTTTAATTTTATTGTGGCATCACGAAAAAATCAATTCTTTAAATAATTCATACTAATAATAGTACTGTAATTTTATTTGTATTAGTGTTACTTTAATGAAGAAAAAGCACATATACTATTGAAATTTATTTTATTTATTTGTATTTTTTGGTCAAGTATTTTAAATTTTAAATTTTTTATGATTCTTAAAAGAATGCTCTCAGCTTTCTTCAATCAAACAAATGTTAATAATAATTTATAATACTGCCATATAATATTACATACGTTTTTTCATATTTGATGGTTTCTTTAGGTTTGGAAATAAATGTATGTTAATATATTTTACGAAATATAGAGGAGATATAAATTTTCAATATTCGTATTTTTTAAAAATAAAAATGCTCTTTTTATAAATTTAATTTCCTATTTCTTAGAAAACCAAAAGGCTATTGTCGAATAAAACCCGAAATTCTGTCACTCTAGATTACAGTTTTGAAATGTAATATTAAATAATAATTATGTAAAATTTTCATAAAGAATATTTGCCATTTTTTTATTTGTGTTATAATTACAAACATATTTTTGTGTTCGAGTTTGAAAAGGAACGCATATTAATTTATTCTATAAAATTAAAAAAAAAGTATTGTAGACAAAAATTTCGAATATAA